>SJYX01001124.1:32346-66956 GCA_006410675.1 Oreotragus oreotragus | reverse complement strand
TCGGGAAGATCCCCTGGAGAAAGAAATGGCAATCCACTCCAGCACTCTTGCCTGGAAAAATCCCGCGGATGGAGGAGCCTGATAGGCTATAGTTCATGGGGTCACAAAGAGTCAGACACGACTGAGCAACTTCACTTTCACTTTCATACCCCAAGAAAGTTGAGTAGGGGGTAGAACAAATTTTTTAAATGTCAAGCAATATTTTTTCCTGCAGGGAATATAGGTTTATTCCTATTTTTCAATCTTATGTAAAACCTCTTACTGGATAATTTATGAGGTATAGCAGCTTTTGATTGTTGTTTTTGAAAATTCTAAACTATAGACCCCATGGTGGCATTTTAATAGCCTTGCACATGTTGGCTTTTGAACATTTAACAAATAAAAGCACACAATAAAAAAGTCAATATGCTCACATTTTTGTTGGCATGTGTTTGTGAGTTATAGATTACAATATAAAAATATTCTGTTAAGTGAATTGTGCTTTAAAGTGTTTGAAAGTCCCTGGTATAGGCCAGTGCTTCTCCCAAATGTAGTTCAGGATCCTCAAGTCCTAATAATTAGGCTAAAAATGCAGCTTCCTGGCCTCATTCCAGAAATTCTGATTCAATAGGTCTAGGGTGGGGCCCAGAAATTTGTATTTAAGAANTATTCTGTTAAGTGAATTGTGCTTTAAAGTGTTTGAAAGTCCCTGGTATAGGCCAGTGCTTCTCCCAAATGTAGTTCAGGATCCTCAAGTCCTAATAATTAGGCTAAAAATGCAGCTTCCTGGCCTCATTCCAGAAATTCTGATTCAATAGGTCTAGGGTGGGGCCCAGAAATTTGTATTTAAGAACTACAGGTGATTCTCACCGAGTCACTAATGTTATAGGCTCAGATGATAACACTTTAAGGGGTGCAATGAAGGGATGTAGAGAATTGCCTGTCAGTTCACTTTCTAACATTATAGAGGCTTCCCCAAGGTTAGAATTGTGTCAGAGACCTTAATTCTTGATACAAAGCAGTGTAGTGCAGTGGTTAAGAGGGTTTTTAAAATGAGACAGACTCGAGTTTTTATCCTAATTTGTCATTTACAAGTTGTGAGATATTGGGACCCCCATTTACTTTGTATAAACGGGGTTAATAACTTTCTACTGCATAGAGCTAAAACGATTCAATGAGATAAAGCAGCTGGTGTATAGTAGTAAAGGAAATATTTGTCATTATTATTTTTAGGGATCTCCAAAATTTGGAAAAAAGTTCTGCCCAATTTAACAGACATTAGTTGAGTGTGCACAGAATTATGCTAAGTGCTTTTGGAAATGCAAAGATGAAAAACAGCCCCTACTTTCATGGAGCTTACAATCTATTATGATCATAGACTTTTACAGCAGAAAATAATCAGGTTACTCAACCCACCTCTCATTTAAGAGGAGGAAGGTGAGACTCAAGAGCCTAATCATGTTGCTCAGAGTTGTCCACATAGTGGAGCAGAAATAGAACCCAGGCCAATGTCTTTCCATCAGACTGGACTTCACTTCAGGGCTCAGAGCCCAGTCCTCATAGGGATGTACTGGTAAATGGTAACAGCCAGTTCTCCTGGAAGGAAAATGTTTGTGTACATATTTATATTTAATTTTATTCTACACTTTACTCATATGAATAAATAACACATGCCTTACAAATGATCATGAAATATACAATTCCCTTTAATGTAAATTCCATATGACCAGTTGATTCTCACTGGATGCTCTGTTTAACTTTTGCTCAATTCTTATATTCATAGCCAGGACATGGATTGGCTCATATGGGTCTTTGTCCACTAACTCCTTTTTTTAATTGTGGTAACATACATGTAACACAAAAGTTATTATATTAATCATTTTTAAATGTATAGGTCAATAGTGTTAAGCATATTCATATTGTTGTGCAACCAATCTCCACTTTTTCATCTTGCAAAACTTAATCTCTATACCCATTAAACAATAGCTTCTCATTCTCCCTAGCCCCTGGCAACTACTATTCTACTATTTGTTTCTATGAATTTGACTACTCTAGGTACTTTATTTCAATGGAATCATATTTGTCATTTTGTGACTTTTTTTGTTTGTTTGTTTAGCATAATGTCCTCAAGATAATCCATACTGTAGCATATGAAAAGATTTCTTTCCTTTTTTAAGGCTAAACAGTGTTCCTCTGTATGTATAGACTGCATTTGGTTGTTTATTCATCCATTGATGGACATTTGGGTAGCTTCTATCTCTTGGCTATTATTAATAGTACTGATACGAACATTGCTATGCAAGCATCTCTTTACAATCCTGCTTTTAATTCTTCTGTATATATACCCAGAAGTGGAATTGCTAGATCATATGGCAGTTCTATTTGAAAATTTGGGGGGGAATGGTCATGCTTTTTTTTCATAGTGGCTGCACCATTTTACATTCCAAACAGTGCAAAAGCATTTCAGCTTCTCCATTTTCTCTGCAACACTTATTTTCTGGGTTTTTGATAGCAGCCATTCTAATGGGTGTGAGATGATCCACTAACTCCTTGAGGAGGTGAAGTCGCTCAGTTGTGTCCGACTCTTTGCAACCCCGTGGACTGTAGCCTACCAGGCTCTTCCGTCCATGTGATTCTCCAGGCAAGTGGGTTGCCATTTCCTACTGGAGTGGAAATGGCACTACTACTGGAGTGGGTTGCCATTTCCTTCTCCAGGGGATCTTCCCAACCCAGGGATCGAACCCAGGTCTCCCGCATTGGAGGCAAACGCTTTAACCTCTGAGCCACCAGGGAAGCCCACTAACTTCTTACCGAATAAAATTTGTTCTTAAATCTGGCATGTGATCCACTGTTAGATTATGTGAACATTAATAAAGGGAAAGCTCACTAAAATGGAGTCAGGAGGCCAGGGGGAGAAGCTCTCATCTGGCAGGACGTGATAGTACTCTACCACCACTAGAAAGAGGAAGAAAGATTTTTCTTCTGCCGAGCAACATCTCAGCCAATGAGAGACTGTTACAACTCAGCCAGTGAAAAGTCACTATACTTCAAACTCCTGGTTTCCGCCAATGGACTTTTTGTTTGTAACCCAGGCAACCCCCTTCTCTATAAAAGCGTTTCCCCCGGCTTGCTTTACCACACTTGCTTGTGGTTTACTGTAGTCCTGTGTCCTGAATTATGTTTGCTGCTCTCAAATAAACCCATTTTGTTGGTAAAATAACTTGCTGTTTTGGTAAAATAACTTGCTGTTTTAAGAGTACACTGAAGTCTCATAGAGCTTCAGAGAAGAACACTGACAACTCCAAGTGTGGCCTAGTCCACGGAGCTCATGCTTTCTCACTGACCCTGAAATCTGAGAGTAAGTTTTTCTGCTGGATCCGAGCTCCGCCCTTTTTGCATTTTGAAGCTCTCCAGGCTGTACTGGGGATGTGTTTCAAGCTTTCGTCATTTACCTGTTAAGGCTTTGTGAGTATTCACGCTGTGGGTGGCACTTTTGAAATCAGGCCCTTCCTACTGTAACTGTGCTGGTATTTTGGCCTGCAGCCTATTTAAGAATTGCTCTTTGCTCTAGGGGGAAAAAAAAAAACCANTGACTAGAACTTCCAACACCTGTCTCTTATACACATCTAGATGTGTATAAGAGACAGGACTAGGGGTGGCCATTGATCAGACCAGGGTTGAACATTTGGTAATCTGCTACACCAGACTGGTTCCTATTGGAATTCTGACTGGAGGGAACAGAGGGAAATTGGCCAGTCTAAAAAGACAGAATTATTCAGGCAATGAGAGAAGTGACACAAACCAAATAAACAGTCCCTAGAGCTGCTTTATTTTCTAAAGATGATAAGAATTTAAAATTATAAAATAAGGCACCTTTGACATATATCTGTACAAGGAATCTGTAATTTATCACTTCTTTCAATGAGGCATTTTAAAACATCTTTCCAAATTATGATAACTATTACCTAAAAGTCCATGAATCCTGATTAATTCTTGTTGAACAACTCTCATCAAAAAAAGGAGGGGCAGGTGTACAGTAGGTTTAGAGTAATGTACATTGCATTATCAAGTATATTCATGGAAGAATGAACTTCCATTCTGGGTAGGTGTCAGTGAGGATCTACCATCTACTTACAATTTTACTCATCTTAATAAGTGGAAGGATTTTCTACAGACAAGATTCTGATGCTGGGCACTATAAGTACAAGTTATATCATGGTATGACTTCTGGCCCTTCACCTTAGTATCACATCACCAGGAAAGCTGGAACAGCAGACAACAGAAGTATTTCTAGAAGTCATTCATATTTGTAATAGCATGTAATAACTTAATTATATAGAGAAGTGACTCTAAGCAACATAAATATAACCCCCAAGTCAGCTTGTTAGCGAAGTCCCAAAAATATCCACAGTCATTCCAGCACCACCTTTCATGATAGAATACCCAACAAAGAGTCATTCAAAAGGGTAAAGAGAAATTGATCTAGCTGATTGCAAACAGAATGTCTTACTTTTGCATGTCTTACAAAAATGTATGACCCTGCACACATATTGGCAAAATTCCTTCCAGGAACTTGGAAGGGGATCTGTGCAGCTGAGGGGTTTTAAGCTTCATTAGCTTTACAGTAATCTGTCTTTAAGTGGCACATTCAGTCACTTAGTTGTGTCCAACTCTTTGCAACCAATGGACTGTAGCCCGCCAAGCTCCTCTGTCCATGGACTTCTCCAGGCAAGAATACTGGAGTGGGTTACCATTTCCTCTTCTAGGGGATCTTTCTGACTCAAAGATCAAACCAGTGTCTCCTGCATTGGCAGATGGATTCTTTAGAATTCCATCTTTAAGTGGACCACTCTCAAAAGGGCAATGTTAAAATTGCAGTAAGTCTAACACAGAAGGCAGAAAACACTCAGTGTTTTCACTTCTCACAGATAGCTTCTCATCAGAGATTGCAAAATACACTAATTTAGGACAGTAACACATGTTTCTAACAGTGCAAGCACATGTGTACATCCCTAAGTTAAACAGAAGCATAACTTATGGACATTGTAAAAATGTCGAATTACATTTTCCAACTTAAAAATATAGAAATTTTAAGTATGCAACTATATTCATTCATATATATTTAGGGACTTATAACTTTATTGCAGAAAGCTGACAATGAATTAAAAAGTGTACTGCCAGCTCTCGACAAGGCAATTGTGGCTCTAAACGCCCTGGATAAAGCTGATGTCTCTGAATTAAGGTGAGTAATTTACTGAAGTCTCTTCTGAGTTGCAAGAACTCAAAATAAAAATGCATGGGAAAAGTTATGTCTATATCCCACTTTTAGAATAAGCCCTTTTACCTATCATGGGTTCTGGTACCAAGCTTCCTGGGTTGGAATTCTGGCATTGCTGCTTTCTAGTATACAGCCTTTCTGTGTTACAACTTCCCTTCTATGCAACTAGGGTAATAATAAATGCTGAAAGGATTGGATGAGTTGAAACATGTAAAATGTTTAGAATAGTCTGGCATAAGGCAAGTGCTCAGAAAAGATTAATGCTAACTGCTTTCCTCTGATAAAGCAGGCCTTTTCCCCTGCCCTTGTACTAAAGCTAAAGAAAACTAACCTAATGCTTGAATTCCTTGCATATGCCTTGGTTTTATTTATTTATTTATTTTTTGG
Organism: Oreotragus oreotragus; assembly: GCA_006410675.1. Taxonomy (NCBI): domain Eukaryota; kingdom Metazoa; phylum Chordata; class Mammalia; order Artiodactyla; family Bovidae; genus Oreotragus; species Oreotragus oreotragus. The sequence continues at coordinate 61,312 of SJYX01001124.1, read as the reverse complement.
TTTGTTTTTTAAACATTATCCCTTGTGATGTTGCTAACGTACATTTCACTTCACTTCAAAATGCCAGACAAATGAAATGCCTTATGATATGATCTTCATTGCTATTCTTAGGACATGCAGCACAGACACAGTTTAGTCCATTCTCTTTCCCACCTGCTGTTTCCACAACTAAAAGGACTTAGCATGCACAAACACATGTCAGCTGACTCGGATGTAGCTAAGAGGCAACTTCCAATGTTCCAGTAATTACATCACTGATGATAACTTAGGAGGCAAATTCCCATCTACCCTCCCTTCCTCAACTCTATATTATCTGTGATCTTTATAGTAGGAATTTTAGATAAGGATGAAGAATAATCAGAGGATGTGTTTAAAGGGAGTTGCACCTTACAGCACCCTTCAAATTACAGGAATAGGGTTGACTCTCAACTACCCTCACCCCCCAACACACACACATATAGTGCTTCTGTCAAACCAATCCTGGGATGAAAGCGGAGAGGTCCTTCTTTTAAAGAACTCTGCAGCAAATACTTTTGTAATGAAAATAATTAACATCTAACTTGTATGTTCAGCATGAAATGAAGTCACTCAGTCATGTCCGACTCTTTGTGACCCCGTGGACTGTAGCCTACCAGGCTCCTCCATCCATGGGATTCTCCAGGCAAGAATACTGGAGTGGGTTGCCATTTCCTTCTCCAGAGGATCTTCCCAACCCGGGGATTGAACCCCAGTCTCCCGCATTGGAGGCAGATGCTTTAACCTCTGAGCCACCAAATTTCTCTATGTTCTACATAGTTAAGTGTTATTCATTTCACCTTTCTAAAGCAAAGATACCCATGTACTAAAGATACTCAAATTTTTGAAGATATCCAATAATGAAATAGCTATATATTGGCGAATAGTTCTTACCAAAATACTTGTTAAAAATCTGTGTGTATTATCTTTTGAGATAGCTTACAGGGTATCTTTGATTTCAGTTATGAAGCTGTTAGATTTTCAACATTTATTACAGAGTATATACACGGCCTCCTTACCTTGTACTGACTGTCATGAATGCAGTTTGTATTCTTCTGCAAAAGAAACCTAACTGGACTACAGCAAAGTTACTTCTTTCAGAAACTGGTTTCCTTAAAAAATTGATTAACATTGACAAGGACAGCATACCTGAGAAGGTAAAAGTTCATCTCTAATTAATGCATAATTGATACATTCCATGCTTATAATCTGCAAGTCAAATGGAAGTATTAACACTGGAGTCTTGCATTAGAAGACAATGGTGAGGGTAAAAGATCAGAGAGCAAGCTGTATTTGCAACCGTAAATGGTTTTCTGGAAGTGACAAGGCAAAGCAATACGTCACCAAAATTAGAAAAATGTTGTGTCTCAGGATCTCTTTATATAATGAAAATAGGAGCGGTCAATAGTGGGGGAAATTTTTTTCTGGATGGATTGTATAACTTTATGAAAGTATAAGGTGTGGATAAAGGTGTCAGATTTTTTAATTGATATATAATTGATATAAACATTATATTACTTTTAGGTGTACAGCATATTGATTTGATATTTGTATACATTGCAAAATAATCACCACAGAAAGTCTAGTTAATATCCATCACCACACATAGTTACAAACATTTTTTCATGTGATGAGAACTTTCAAGATTCACTCTCTTAGAAACTTTTAGATATACAGGATTAGTAATACAGCCACCATCCTGTACACTATATCCCCAGGACTTATTTATTTCATAACTAAAAGTTTGTACCTTTTGACCACCTCCACCCATTTTCACCATCCCTAGCTCCCCACCCCTGGTAATCACCAATCTGCTTTCTGTATCTATGAGTTCATTTTGGTTTTTGTTTTCTTTTTTTTTAGGTTCTGTACATACATGAGATCATATGATCTCTATCTTTCTCTGTCTGACTTATTTCACTCAGGATAGTGCTCTCAAGACCCATCCTAGTTATAAAAAATGGAAGAATTTCCTTCTTTTTATGGCTAAGTAATAGTCCATTGTGTGTGTATTTTTTTCCCATTTTCTTTATGCATTCATCCATTAATGGACCCTTCAGCTGCTTCCATGTCTCTGCTATTGTAAATAATGCTGCAGTTAAAATGAGGGTGAACATATCTTTCTGAGTTAGTGTTTTTGTTTCCTTCAGATAAATACCCAGAAGTTACCTTGCTAGATCTTTTGGCACTTATATTTTAATTGTTGAAGACCTCTTACTGTTTTCTATAGTGATTTGCCAATTTGCATTTCTACTAACAGTGCACAAGTATTCCACTTTCTCACCCACAGTTGTTATTTGTGGTCTTTTGATAATAACCATTTTAACAGTGATAGCTCATTGTAGTTGTTTGTATTTCCCTGATTATTAATGATGTTAAACACCTTTGCATATACCTGTTACCTATCTGTATGTCTTCTTTGGAAAAACGTGTATTCAGATCCTTTGCCCATTTTTAATCAGACTGGTGTTTTTGCTGTTGGCTTTGATGAATTATTTATTTGGGATACGTGTGAGTGTGTGCCCCTCCTTAGTCGTTCAATCATGGCCGACTCTTTGCGAGTCTATGGACTGGAGCCCACCAGGCTCGTCTGTCCATGGAGTTTTCCAGGCAAGAACACTGGAGTAAGTTGCCATTTCCTACTCCAGAGAATTTTCTCAGGGATCACACCTGAGTGAGTGAGTGAAGTCGCTCAGTCGTGTCCAAACTCTTTGCTTCCCTGTGTACTGTAAGCCTACCAAGCTCCTCAGTCCATGGAATTTTCCAGGCAAGAGTACTGGAGTGGGTTGCCATTTCCTTCTCCAGGGGATCTTCCCGACCCAGGGATTGAACCGGCTCCGGCGTTGTGCACAGACGCTTTACCGTCTGAGCCCCAGGGAAGCCCCCGACCTCCTGAGAGCCAGTGCTAGTCACTGCATTTTCAACCTAAGTGGAAAAGCTCTGGCCCCGAGGCCAGCGGACGAGTTCTGTGGATCGTGGCCCACACTGGTCCCAGGGAAAACCAGAAGCTTCGTGGGAAATGGGAGAGGGAGGTCCCGCTGAGGCAAGGAGCCGGCCCGGGTGGGGCCGAGGTGGGAAGGAAGGAAGGAGGCCCGGCGCCCCTGGGGCCGAGGTGGGGCCATGGCTCCTGGTCTGCGGCTGCACAGGAGGACCTGGGGCACCAGCCAGATGCCTGGAAAGCAGCAGCAGCCTCGGGAGGGAAACGGTCCAAACTAGGAAGTGCAGAGCCGAGGGGGACCACTGCCAGCCCCTCCGCCAGGGTCCACACCCGGGGCTCAGGCGAGTCCCCAGACAGACACACGCGGAGTGGGCGCGGCGGGCAGGACGGGCCCCACACCCTACGCGGTGCCACCAGGCCTCCTCTGCTTCTTCCTTCACGGAGGACAGCGTTGCCATCTCACGTCCAGGCCTCCAGATGGCGATTCCAGGCAGGCGGATTCTTTACCACTGCACCACGTGGGAAGCCCCATTGATTTTGAATGTTAACCGTTTGTTACATATATGGTTTGCAAATATTTTCTCCCGTTTTTTAGATTGCTTTTTCTTTTCATTGATGGTTTCCTTTGCTGTACAACTTTCTTACTTACTTATTTTGGATATTATTGCCTTGCTTTTGGTGTCAAATCCAAAATCATCACCAAGATCAATGTCAGGTAGCTTACAGCCTGTGTTTTCTTCCAGAAGTTTTATGATTTGGGGTCTCGTGTTCAAGTCTTGAATTAATCTGAGTTAATTTCTGTATGGTGTAAGATAGTGTAGTTCAGTTTTATTCTTTTGCATGTAGCTGTTCAGTTTTCCCAACCCCACTTGTTAAAGAGACTGTCCTTTCACCTATTGTTTATTTTTGGCTCCTTTATTTAAATTAATAGACCATATACACTTGTGTTCGTTTCTGGGCTCTATTCTGTTCCATTGATCTATGTGTCTGTTTTTATGCCAATACAACATTGTTTTGTTTACCACAGTTCTGTAATATACGTGGAAAATAGAAATCAAGATGCCTCCCTCTTTGTTTTTTCTCAAGGTTCCTTTGTCTATTCAGGGTCTTTTATGGTTCCATACAAATTTTAGGATTGTTTATTCTATTTCTGTGAAAAATGCCATTGGAATTTTGGTAAGTATTGTTTTGAATCTGTAGATTGCTTTGAGTAGTAAGAGCATTTTAACAATATTAATTTTTTCAATCTATAAGCACAAACTATCTCTCCATTTATTGTCTTTAATTTCCTTCATCAATGTCTTTAGTTTTCAGTATCAGATATTTCACTTCTTTAGTTAAATATATTTTTAGATATTTTATTCTTTTTGATGCAGTTGTAAATGTAATTTTCTACATTAGAAAATCTAAATTTCTCTTTATGAGAGTTTATTGTTTGTGTATAGAAATGCAACTGATTTTTACATACTAATTTTGTCTACTGCAACTTTATGGAATTTGTTAGTTCTAACACTTTTTTGGTAGATGCTTTAGGGTATTCTACATTTAATATTATGTCATCTGGAAACAGTGACAGTTTTATGTTTTCTTTTTCAATTTAGGTGCCTTTTTTTTTTTTGCCTACTCGCTATGACTAGAACTTCCAACACTGTGCTGAATAAAGTGGCAAGAGTGAGCATCCTTATCTTGTTTCTCATCTTATAAAAACAAATTTCAGTTCTTCCTCATCGAGTATGATGTTAGCTATGGCTTTGTCACATATGACCTTTATTATGTTGAGCTATATTCCTTCTGAAGCCAATTTGTTGAGCATCTTTCTCATAAATCAAAATTGAATTTTGTCAGATGCTTCTTCTGCATCCATTGAGATGATCATATGATTTTCACCCTTCATTTCGTTAATATGGTGTACCACATTGATTGATTCGTGGATGCTGAAGCATCCTTGAATCCATCCCTGGAATAAACCCAGCTTGATTATTATGATTTATGATCCTTTTAATATATTGTTGAATTCAATTTGCTTATATTTTTGTGGATTTTTGTGTCTGTGTTCATCAGAGATAATTTTCTTTTCTTGTAGTATCCTGTCTGGTTTTAGTATCAAGGTAATGACGGATTCATGTCAATGTATGCCAAAACCAATACAGTACTGTAAAGTAAAATAAAGTAAAAATAAAAAAATTTTTTAATAATAATAAATAAATAAAATTTAAAAAAAAACAAAAATGAGTTTGAAAGTGTTCNTCTTGTAGTATCCTGTCTGGTTTTAGTATCAAGGTAATGACGGATTCATGTCAATGTATGCCAAAACCAATACAGTACTGTAAAGTAAAATAAAGTAAAAATAAAAAAATTTTTTAATAATAATAAATAAATAAAATTTAAAAAAAAACAAAAATGAGTTTGAAAGTGTTCCCTCTTCTATTTTTTGGAAGAATTTGAGAAGGATTGGTATCAACTCCTCTGTTATATGTTTGGTAGAATTCACCAGTGAAGCCAACTGGTGCCAGACTTTTGCCTGTCGGGAGGTTTTTATTTATTGATGGTGGCTCAGAGGGTAAAGAACCCACTTGCAGTGTGGGAGACCTGGGTTCAATGTCTGGGTTGGGAAGGTCCCCTGGAGAAGGGCAACCTACTCCAGTTTCTGACCTGGAGAATTCCATGGACAGAGGAACCTGGCAGGCTATAGTCCATGGGGTCACAGAGTCAGACATGACTGAGCGACTTTCACGTCATTCTTTTTACTAGTAACCAGTCTGTTCAGATTTCCTGATTCGTCATGATTCAGTCTTGATAGGTTGAATATTTCTAGGAATTTATCCATTTCTTTTAGATTGTCCAGTTTGCTGGTATATGATTTTTCACAGTGGTCAGTTATGATTTTTTATATTTCTGTGGTATCAGTTGCAACATCTCAATTTTCATTTCTGATTTCACTGATTTGTGTTTTCTTCATTTTTTTTCTTAGTGAGGCTAGCTACAGATTTTTCAAGTTTTTTAATCTTTAAAAAAAAAAACAGCTTTTAATCCTATTGAGTTTTTTCTGTCGATTTTTTAATAACCATTTATTTCTGCACTGATCTCTCCTTCCTTCTATCAACTTTGTGCTTCGTTCTTCTTTTTGTCATTCCAAGAGGTATGTTAAATTTAGAAGCCTACCCCTCAGACTGAAGTTTAATATAAGCAAATAGCCTCTTTCACTGGAAACCTTGGCACTTTCAGTCAGTCCTGTGTGTTGCGTCCTGGGATGGGTGAGTCCCCATGGACCTTTTCAGGGATGTTTCTCAGATTGCTATAACCTTTTGAGTCTCGTGGATATAACCCTGTTGACTTTTAAAGCTATATGTATTGTGGAATTTTTTTCTCAGGTGCAGGTCCTGAAGTTGGGTTGTCAGATGTGGGTTTCACACCCTTCAGTTCTCAGGGAGAAGCTCAGGGTTGTGAGTTCCCTGCCAACTGTGAGACACCACACCATGGCGAGGTTGTGTCTCAGCCTCTCCTACCTGTTACACTGTGGGGTCTTATCTTTTTCCTTCAAGTGTAGGAGTCACTCAGGTAGTTTTTGGCGTTCTTCCAGAGATTATTGCTCCCTACGTGTAGGTGGCGCTAGTGGTAAAGAACACACATGCCAGTGCAGGAGACGTAAGAGACACGGGTTCAATCCCTAGATCAGGAAGATCTCCTGGAGGAGGACATGGCAACCCACTCCAGTATTCTTGCCTGGAGAATTCCATGGACAGAGGAACCTGGCAGGCTACAGTCCATAGGGTCGCCCAGAGTCAGAAACGGCCGAAGTGACTGTCGCAACTTAGCATGCATGCATGTGTAGCTGTAGATTCAGTGTGGCCATGAGAGGGAGGGAGTTCAGAATCCTCCTATGTCACTACCTTGAACCAGATCTCTGAGATTTTTTTTCATTCATGTAACAAATGTTCATATAACAACATGTACCAAACACTGTTCTGAATACTTTACAATACTGATTTATGNGCTAAGAGTCGGACACGACTGAGCAACTTCACTTTGACTTTTCACTTTCATGCATTGGAGAAGGACATGGTCATCCACTCCAGTATTCTTGCCTGGAGAATCCCAGAGATGGGAGAGCCTAGTGGGTTGCCGTCTATGGGGTTGCACAGAGTCAGACACGACTGAAGTGACTTAGCAAGTCTTTATGTAGGTTGTGTTCTCAGGGACATCCAAACTAGGATGAAGGTCCTACTTCCCCCTTGTTTGGCTGCTTTATAATTTTATTCACTCTTTAAGACTTAGCTCCGAGGAAGGCAATGGCACCCCACCCCAGTACTCTTGCCTGGAAAATCCAATGGACGGAGTAGCCTGGTGGGCTCAGTCCATGGGGTCGCTAACAGTCGGACAGACTGAGCGACTTCACTTTCACTTTTCTCTTTCCTGCATTGGAGAAGGAAATGGCAACCCACTCCCGTATTCTTGCCTGGAGAATCCCAGGGATGGGGGAGCCTGGTGGGCTGCCGTCTATGGGGTCACACAGAGTCGGACACAACTGAAGTCACTTAGCAGCAGCAGCAGCAAGACTTAGCTCAGATATCACCTCCTCAGAACAGCCTTACCTGACTCCGCCACTCTGATTGAGATACCCCTCTCATTGTTCAGTCAGTGAGTCCTCGTGTCCGACTCTATGCAGACCCATGGACTGCAGCATGCCAGGCTTACCTGTCCCTCATTATCTCCCAGAGTTTGCTCAAACTCATGTTCATTGAGTCACAGAGTCCATCCAACCATCTCATCCTCTGCTGCCCGCTTCTCCTGCCCTCAATCTTTCCAGCATCAAGGTCTTTTCCAGTGAGTTCACTCTCTGCATCAGGTGGCCAAAGTATTGGAGCTTCAGTTTCAGCATCAGTCCTTCAGATGAATATTCAGGGTTGATTTCCTTTGGGATTGACTGGTTTGATCTCCTTGCTGTCAAAAGGACTCTGAAACGTCTTCTGCTGCACCACAGTAAAAACCATCAATCCTTTGGTGCTCAGTCTTCTTTATGGTTCCCCTCTCACATCCGTACATGACTACTGGAAAAACCATGGCTTTGACTATACAGACCTTTGTTGGCAAAGTGATGTCTGTGCTTCTTAATACGCTGTCTAGGTTTGTCATAGCTTTTCCCCCAAGGAGCAATTGTTAATTACTGTGAAGTGATGGTTGTTTTATTAATCAGATTGTGGACATCATTTCACAAAGTTTACATATACAAACTCGTTACACTGCATGCTTTATACAGTTTTATCAGTTATACCTCATTCCCTGGTAGCTCAGAGGGTAAAGCATCTGCCTGTGATACGGGAGACCCGTGTTCAATTCCTGGTTCGGGAAGATCCCCTGGAGAAAGAAATGGCAATCCACTCCAGCACTCTTGCCTGGAAAAATCCCGCGGATGGAGGAGCCTGATAGGCTATAGTTCATGGGGTCACAAAGAGTCAGACACGACTGAGCAACTTCACTTTCACTTTCATACCCCAAGAAAGTTGAGTAGGGGGTAGAACAAATTTTTTAAATGTCAAGCAATATTTTTTCCTGCAGGGAATATAGGTTTATTCCTATTTTTCAATCTTATGTAAAACCTCTTACTGGATAATTTATGAGGTATAGCAGCTTTTGATTGTTGTTTTTGAAAATTCTAAACTATAGACCCCATGGTGGCATTTTAATAGCCTTGCACATGTTGGCTTTTGAACATTTAACAAATAAAAGCACACAATAAAAAAGTCAATATGCTCACATTTTTGTTGGCATGTGTTTGTGAGTTATAGATTACAATATAAAAATATTCTGTTAAGTGAATTGTGCTTTAAAGTGTTTGAAAGTCCCTGGTATAGGCCAGTGCTTCTCCCAAATGTAGTTCAGGATCCTCAAGTCCTAATAATTAGGCTAAAAATGCAGCTTCCTGGCCTCATTCCAGAAATTCTGATTCAATAGGTCTAGGGTGGGGCCCAGAAATTTGTATTTAAGAACTACAGGTGATTCTCACCGAGTCACTAATGTTATAGGCTCAGATGATAACACTTTAAGGGGTGCAATGAAGGGATGTAGAGAATTGCCTGTCAGTTCACTTTCTAACATTATAGAGGCTTCCCCAAGGTTAGAATTGTGTCAGAGACCTTAATTCTTGATACAAAGCAGTGTAGTGCAGTGGTTAAGAGGGTTTTTAAAATGAGACAGACTCGAGTTTTTATCCTAATTTGTCATTTACAAGTTGTGAGATATTGGGACCCCCATTTACTTTGTATAAACGGGGTTAATAACTTTCTACTGCATAGAGCTAAAACGATTCAATGAGATAAAGCAGCTGGTGTATAGTAGTAAAGGAAATATTTGTCATTATTATTTTTAGGGATCTCCAAAATTTGGAAAAAAGTTCTGCCCAATTTAACAGACATTAGTTGAGTGTGCACAGAATTATGCTAAGTGCTTTTGGAAATGCAAAGATGAAAAACAGCCCCTACTTTCATGGAGCTTACAATCTATTATGATCATAGACTTTTACAGCAGAAAATAATCAGGTTACTCAACCCACCTCTCATTTAAGAGGAGGAAGGTGAGACTCAAGAGCCTAATCATGTTGCTCAGAGTTGTCCACATAGTGGAGCAGAAATAGAACCCAGGCCAATGTCTTTCCATCAGACTGGACTTCACTTCAGGGCTCAGAGCCCAGTCCTCATAGGGATGTACTGGTAAATGGTAACAGCCAGTTCTCCTGGTAGGAAAATGTTTGTGTACATATTTATATTTAATTTTATTCTACACTTTACTCATATGAATAAATAACACATGCCTTACAAATGATCATGAAATATACAATTCCCTTTAATGTAAATTCCATATGACCAGTTGATTCTCACTGGATGCTCTGTTTAACTTTTGCTCAATTCTTATATTCATAGCCAGGACATGGATTGGCTCATATGGGTCTTTGTCCACTAACTCCTTTTTTTAATTGTGGTAACATACATGTAACACAAAAGTTATTATATTAATCATTTTTAAATGTATAGGTCAATAGTGTTAAGCATATTCATATTGTTGTGCAACCAATCTCCACTTTTTCATCTTGCAAAACTTAATCTCTATACCCATTAAACAATAGCTTCTCATTCTCCCTAGCCCCTGGCAACTACTATTCTACTATTTGTTTCTATGAATTTGACTACTCTAGGTACTTTATTTCAATGGAATCATATTTGTCATTTTGTGACTTTTTTTGTTTGTTTGTTTAGCATAATGTCCTCAAGATAATCCATACTGTAGCATATGAAAAGATTTCTTTCCTTTTTTAAGGCTAAACAGTGTTCCTCTGTATGTATAGACTGCATTTGGTTGTTTATTCATCCATTGATGGACATTTGGGTAGCTTCTATCTCTTGGCTATTATTAATAGTACTGATACGAACATTGCTATGCAAGCATCTCTTTACAATCCTGCTTTTAATTCTTCTGTATATATACCCAGAAGTGGAATTGCTAGATCATATGGCAGTTTTATTTGAAAATTTGGGGGGAATGGTCATGCTTTTTTTTCATAGTGGCTGCACCATTTTACATTCCAAACAGTGCAAAAGCATTTCAGCTTCTCCATTTTCTCTGCAACACTTATTTTCTGGGTTTTTGATAGCAGCCATTCTAATGGGTGTGAGATGATCCACTAACTCCTTGAGGAGGTGAAGTCGCTCAGTTGTGTCCGACTCTTTGCAACCCCGTGGACTGTAGCCTACCAGGCTCCTCCGTCCATGGGATTCTCCAGGCAAGTGGGTTGCCATTTCCTACTGGAGTGGAAATGGCACTACTACTGGAGTGGGTTGCCATTTCCTTCTCCAGGGGATCTTCCCGACCCAGGGATCGAACCCAGGTCTCCCACATTGGAGGCAAACGCTTTAACCTCTGAGCCACCAGGGAAGCCCACTAACTTCTTACCCAATAAAATTTGTTCTTAAATCTGGCATGTGATCCACTGTTAGATTATGTGAACATTAATAAAGGGAAAGCTCACTAAAATGGAGTCAGGAGGCCAGGGGGAGAAGCTCTCATGTCAATACCGATCCCAATATCTGTATTTGGAATCTCTGGCAGGACGTGATAGTACTCTACCACCACTAGAAAGAGGAAGAAAGATTTTTCTTCTGCCGAGCAACATCTCAGCCAATGAGAGACTGTTACAACTCAGCCAGTGAAAAGTCACTATACTTCAAACTCCTGGTTTCCGCCAATGGACTTTTTGTTTGTAACCCAGGCAACCCCCTTCTCTATAAAAGCGTTTCCCCCGGCTTGCTTTACCACACTTGCTTGTGGTTCATTGTAGTCCTGTGTCCTGAGTTATGTTTGCTGCTCTCAAATAAACCCATTTTGTTGGTAAAATAACTTGCTGTTTTGGTAAAATAACTTGCTGTTTTAAGAGTACACTGAAGTCTCATAGAGCTTCAGAGAAGAACACTGACAACTCCAAGTGTGGCCTAGTCCACGGAGCTCATGCTTTCTCACTGACCCTGAAATCTGAGAGTAAGTTTTTCTGCTGGATCCGAGCTCCGCCCTTTTTGCATTTTGAAGCTCTCCAGGCTGTACTGGGGATGTGTTTCAAGCTTTCGTCATTTACCTGTTAAGGCTTTGTGAGTATTCACGCTGTGGGTGGCACTTTTGAAATCAGGTCCTTCCTACTGTAACTGTGCTGGTATTTTGGCCTGCAGCCTATTTAAGAATTGCTCTTTGCTCTAGGGGGAAAAAAAAAAACCTGTGAAAATAGGATCCCAGTTGTCTGAATGTATTGAGCCCCGCCCCACCAACCTTCATGGACCCCAGCCTATATTCGTTTAAAATCCATGGTCTCCTCCTCATGTTCATTTGCATAAAGACTTAACCAAAAGCAACTCAGAACATCAGTGGCCATTGTGGGGAACTTTAGAACTCTCTAGACTTACCTTTCTTGAAATGTTAGATAGCCATGACCCTGAAATCATCTAAACTGAACTGGACAAATATTTTGATTGGTATTTTGAGGCTTCCAAATGTTATCAGCAGTCTGAAAATAGCCTGCACAATGCAATAATTAATTGTATTGTGCAGAAAATTCTCTGCACAATGCAATAATTAAATTAATTGAGGCAAACAAACTATTAAAAACTAGTGAGTGCAGTGCTTAGTCGCTTGGAGTCGTGTCGACTCCAAATAAACCCCAAATTACTTAGGTTCCTGGACTAGGCCAAATTGTGAGCTACAGTTAGTTTTCTAAAGTAATCAAGGACCCCGATAGGTTTGCTGAAGAATTTAACAGAGTTATTCAAACCTACCAGCCTGGGTTCTAAGATTTGTATCAATCCACATGCTTGCTGGTGAGGGTCAAGCCAAACATTGGATGAAACTAGCCCAGTGGGAACATCCTGGAAGGGATTAGAAGATCAAACCCCTAACTTGGCAAGAGGCTACAGCACTCCCTGAAAACATCCACCAAGCAATGACAACAGCCTTCCCTAATCCACTCCAGCACTCTTGCCTGGAAAATCCCATGGACGGAGGAGCCTGGTTGCAAAGAGTCGGACACGACTGAGTGACTGTCTTGTCTTAAGCCTATTGATGGGAACAGAATTCAGACTTGCACACAAAAATCTGACTATTGTAATTGACCTCAGAATATTTTTAAAGACAACCTGGTCTTCCTTGAGATGTTAAGTCCACTGGGGTAGCCTCTAACTGTATGTTTATTAATCAGAACCTTTCTCTTTTAGTTGAAAGGACCAGGATGGAATGGGAAACTTATGTCCATTCCAGATTTAGTTAATTTAGCAAATTAGCATGTTCAAACTCTAGATGAGTCACCGAAAAAGACTGCTAAATTTCTTAATCTTCAACTCTGGCAAATGAAGTTCCTTAAACAAAACCAAAACCTTCCAGTTTCTGCTGTTACTGCAAAGAGCCAGGAGATTGGGGGAAAATGTTTGTTAGAAATGTAAACCTTTCTGGCATCTTCAGCCTTCTAACCAGCCTTTCCACTGTTCTCCCAATTCCAAGTGATGGACCTCTGAGCAACAGTGGTTACTTTTCCGATTTCTCCTCCATCAGCTCAGAGAAACAAGTCTCCAGATGGGGAATGAGATCTCTCTATCTTATTGGACACTGGAGCCACACCCTTGGTACTCAATCCCACTGCTGTAAAGCAGTCCCTGCCTTGAAGTACTAAAACTTCAAATTGAGGGAACTCTCTAGTGAACNCCATCAGCTCAGAGAAACAAGTCTCCAGATGGGGAATGAGATCTCTCTATCTTATTGGACACTGGAGCCACACCCTTGGTACTCAATCCCACTGCTGTAAAGCAGTCCCTGCCTTGAAGTACTAAAACTTCAAATTGAGGGAACTCTCTAGTGAACCTCAAGAGGTCCTTATCCCTGAGCCCATTCCCTTTTGTTTAGGCTCTTTGAGAGATGCACACCCCTTCTCCTAAGCTCCTCTGCCCCTATCCATTTATTAGGCTGAAACTTTTCGGAAAAGTCTCTGACCAGGATTTCTTTCTTCTAAAAAGGGAAAATAACTTCTAGAATTTGACAGAAGCCATCAAATTAGCCAATTAAATGAATTAAGCGACCCTTCAACATCTTTTTCTCTGCGTTTAACAGTACAGGAGCTGGTTCTGGAGAAACCGATAATTTTTCTCTATTGAAGCAGTTCCCATCTCCTTTATGGGCAAATTTCTCATAATGAAAAAATTCACAGTGCATCTCCCACAAAAGATTCAAACAGATCTCCTCAAAATCTCTTCTCAGAATTAATCAATACCCTATAAGTAAAGAGCCACTAGTGGTAAAAGAACCCACCTGCCAATACAGGAGACAGGTTCGATCCCTGCGTCAGGAAGATGCCCTGGAGGAGGGCATGGCAACCCACTCCAGCATTCTTGCCTGGAGAATCCCATGGACAGAGAAGTCTGGCGGGCTACAGTCCAGAGTCGCAAAGAGTCAGACACAACTGAAGTAACTTGGCACTGGCTATAAGTCAAGAAGCTCTTCAAGGAATAAACCCATAATAGAATTCAAGGCTCAGGGCATCATTATCCCTTGCAGAAGTTCCCGTAATACTCTTATTTACCTATGAGAAAACCCAGGGGCCAAGGATGTAGGTTTGTTCAGAACCCCTGAGCAATAAATAACACCATTATACCTTAACACCCTGTTGTTCTTACTGACATCCATTCCCACTGGGAGCAGATTTTCACTGTAATTGATGGGTATATTAATAACGTATTCTTTATTGTTCTGGGCTTCCTTGGTGCCTCAGATGGTAAAGAATCTGCCTGCAATGTGGGGCACCTGGGTTCAGTCCCTGGGTTAGGAAGATCCCCTGGTGGAGGGCATGGCAACCCACTCCAGTATTCTTGCCTGGAGAATTCCATGGACAGAGGAACCTGGAGGGGTATAGTCCATGGGGTTGCAAAGAGTCAGACACGACTGAGCGACAACACTTTAATGTTCTAGCTGGTGAGGCAAGTCAGTATCTTTCTGCCTTTACTTGGGAAGGGTAACGTGACACCTGGACAAGCATGCTCCAGGATTTCACAGAAAGTCTTTTCTATTTTTCACAAATCTTAAAAGCTGATAGTTTTCTGCAGGTTCTTAGTTATATGGACAATTTACAATATGTAGATGATCTCCTTCCCAAATCTCCACACCAGATGATAGTATCCACTTATTAAAATGTTTGGCCTTGAAGGGACCTAAAATCTCCAAAGAAAAGCTGCAGTCTGCTCACACTCAGGATCAGTATTTATAGCACCTGATCTCAGAACAAGGGCTGCTATTTGGTTCCTGATAGGCTTCCTGGCCTTCTGAACTTCCACAAACCTAAACCTAAGCACCAATTCCAAAGTTTTCTCCAGCTAGCTAGTTACTGCTGAACCTGGGTTCCAAATATCTCTCTTATGGTTCATCCACTATGTGCTTTATTAAAACCTAGCAAACCTGATCCCATTAATTCAGGAGGTCAAGATGACACAGCTTCTGAACACTTACGGAAAAGCTTATTGAGATCACCTGCCCTTGGACATTCTCATTATCAGCTTCCCTTTTCCCTTATATATGTGAAGAGGAAAGGAATGCCCATAGAATGCTCACCCCCAAACAGGGGGACTGTCAGTGACCCATAAGGGTATTATAGCCAACATCTTCCAACTCCTTGTAATAATTTACAGAAGATTCCTCTAACCAATGCAGATTTCCATGGTTTACAGGTGGTTCTTATTTAAAGGAAGAAAATGGTAAATAGAGTGCTTGATAAGCTGTTGCAACTCCTTTGACATCACTGAGGCCACACCTTTACCTATAGCTGCTTGGCCCAATTGGCTTCACTACACATGCTTTCTCATGCTTAGAATTTAGCCAAGGGCAAAACCACAAACATTTATACCAATACTGTAGTCAGTATGTCCTTGGAGCAGCCCATGACTTTGGGATGCTATGAAAACAATGAGGTTTCCTACCTCTAATGGGGAAGAAATTTTAAGTTTCCCTTGCATCCAAAATTAATTAGCTGCCATAGCTTGCCAGAAGCCTTGGCTATTATTGAGATCCCTGGACATGTCAGGCTTGACTCCCTAGAGGCAAAAAGGAAACCACTGTGCTGATATTTATGCCCAAAATGCTGCTTTCAAAGGAATAACCAGATCTCTGTTGTGATCCCAAAGGACACTGGTTTGATTAAAAAACAAAAACTCTGGTTCAGATTAAATAACAAACTGATCCTATGAGAAATCTTAAGATTCCCATTCCTTATGACTGTATATGCATTGAACCAGTGGTCCACTGACAAATGATGGCATTCATGAAGAAATATTGTTGCGGGAATACTAATAAAGCCACAAAGAGTGCTTTCCTCTCTTGTCCAAAATAAAATCCGGGGAAACCTCCCTGCACTGCTCCTGGGTATCTTGAAATGCCAAGTGGGCCATGCACGGTTTGGCAAATGGATTTCATACTGCCCTTATCTCATGGATCTAAATGTGTTTTAGTCATGGTATGTATGTTTTCTCACTGGACCAACGCTTTCCCTTATAGATAGGCTACTGCTGCTTCTGTGGCTAAATGTTGTTCGAAATGATGATCCCCACCTGGGGGCCTCCTCTTGAATTTCACAGGGTTAAAGAACCCACTTTACTGGCCAGGTATTTGGACAAGTCTGCTTTGAGTCAGTTTTTAGTGTGTCTTCACTATGTCCGCTATTCTGAGATCTAGACAGACTTAATTTTTTATTTTATTGAAGTATTGTTGCTTTAAAATTTGGTTAATTTCTGCTGTACTTACCATCCTTAATCATCAGGGTTGGTGTAATGTCCTAACATATTTGCATTTTTCTAATAATTAGCCCAGGGAACTAGACTCAATGTTTTGTAATAACCTATAAAGGAAAGGAACCTGAAACTATAAACGTATATAAATATATACATACACATGTATATATATGTGTGTATATATAACTGAACCACCCTTCTGTACATCTGAAATTAACACATTGTAAATCAACTATACTTTGATTTTTAAAAATTGTTTTAAAGACCCAACTAGCAAAATTTATAGAGACTATCCAGATACGCTGGCCAAAAGCATTGCTCAGACCCACTCCTTTTGAAACTTATAAACTCTTTTCTTTTGAGATGGTCCAAGGGATACCCAATGCAATTGGCTTCTGACTCCTTTGATCCACCTCTGATAAGAGAAGATATACTTCAATATTGCACAGGCCTAACTGCTTGTGTTAAGAATAACTCTGTTTCAGTAGAGTAATCTTTTCATACTGTGCTCTCAGGAAATGAAGACCTTAAGCATTACAACTTGCAGGTCGGATTTTCCATTTATTGGAAAAGACGGGCTCCAGAAGGGCTCTCTTCAGCCTCACTGGAAAGGCCGCTATCACATACTGCTAACCAACCTTCTGGATTCTTACCTGAACTCATTTTCTGACTTTGCAACCTATAAGCTATAACACAAGAAAACAGTTCCAAACAGTTTAAGGTAACAGTATCATTTAATTACTTCACGCTTATTCCTACAATGCCTCGTCCCAAAAAATGGTTTTCATTCCTTCAATTTTTAGTGTGTTCTTATTATATCACTATTCTAAGATACAGACTTTATTTATTTTATTGAAGCATTGTTGATTTACAATTTTGTGTTAATTCCTGCTGTACAGCAAAGTGGCTCAAGTTACACATATATACATTCTTTTTTATGTTTTTTATTATGGTTTATTACAGGATATTGAATATAGTATCTGATGCTATATTGTTCTTCCATTTTATATATAATAGTTTGCATCTGCTAATCCAGAACTCCCAGTTAACCCCTCCCTCACTCCCCTACTCCTTGGCAGCCATAAGTTTACCGTGTGGGCATCTGTTTCTGTTTAGTAGGTAAGTTCATTGGTGTCATATTTTAGATTCCACATAAAATGATATCATATGGTATGTCTTTCTCTTTCTGACTTCACTAAGTATGATCATCTGTAGGTCCATCCATGTTGCTGCAAATGCCATTATTTCATTCTTTTTATGACTGAGTAGTATTCCATTGCGGAGAAGGCAATGGCACCCCACTCCAGTACTCTTGCCTGGAAACTCCCATGGACGGAGGAGCCTGGTGGGCTGCAGTCCATGGGGTCGCTAAGAGTCTGACACTGAGCGACTTCACTTTCACTTTCTTGCATTGGAGAAGGAAATGGCAACCCACTCCAGTGTTCTTGCCTGGAGAATCCCAGGGACGGGGGAGCCTGGTAGGAGGCCATCTATGGGTTCGCACAGAGTCGGACACGACTGAAGCGACTTAGCAGCAGCAGCAGCAGTATTCCATTGCATCTGTGTACTACATCTTCCTTATCTGTTCATCCATGGACGGACATTTAGGTTGCTCCCTTGTCTTGGCTATTGTAAACAGTGCTGCAGTGAATACTGGGGTCCAGGTATCCTTTCAAATTAAAGTCTTCTCTGGATATATACCCAGGAGTGGAATTATAGATCTGGGCTTCCCTGGTGGTTCAGACGTAAAGAATATGCCTGCAACACAGGAGACCCAGATTTGAACCCTGTGTTGGGAAGAGCCCCGAGAGAAGGGAATGGCTACCCACTCCAATATTCTTGCCTGGAGAATTCCATGGACAGAGGAGCCTGGTGGGCTTCAGTCCACAGGGTAACAGAGTTGGACACGGCTGAGCGACTAACACTTTCACACTACTTCATGGTAACTCTGTTTTTTAGTTTTTAAAGGAACCACCATATTATTCTCCATAGTAGCCGTATCAGTTAGCATTCCCACCAGTAGTATAAGTAGTCTCCACACACGTCCCAGCATTTGTTAGTTGTAGACTTTTTGATGGTAGCCATTCTGACCAATGTGAGGTGATGCCTCATTATAGTTTTGATTTGGATTTCCCTAATACTTAGCAGCTTTGAGCATCTTTTCATGTGCCTTTTGGCCTCCATATATGTTCTTTGGAGAAATGTCTATTTAGGTCTTTTGCCATTTTTCAACTGGGTTGTTCTTTTTGTTGTTGCTACTGAGCTGCATGAGCTGTCTGTATATTTTGGAAATTAAACCCTGTCAGTCACATCATTTGCAAATATTTTCTCCCAATCCGTAGGTTGCATTTTTGTTCATGATTTCCTTTGCTGTACGAAAGCTTGTAAGTTTGATTAGGTCCCATTTGTTTACTTCTGCCTTTATGCCTTGGGAGACTGACTTAAGAAAATATTGGTACAATTTATGTTAGAGAATGTTTTGCCTGTATTCTCTTCTAAGAGTTTTATGGTTCCATATAAATTTTAGGATTATTCTAGTTCTGTAAAAAACTGGCATGGGTAGTTTGATAGAGATCACATTAAATCTGTAGATTGCTTTGGGAAGTATGGCCATTTTAATAGTATTCTTCAATCTAAGAGCATGAGATTTTTAATTTCTTTGAATTATCTTCAATTTCCTTTATTGAAGTTTGATAGTTCTCAGCATGTAAGTCTTTCACCTCCTTGGTCAGATTTATTCTCAAGTATATTTTGATGTGATTTTAAAAGGGATTTTTTTTTTTTTTTACATTTCATTTCTAATATTTGTTAGTGTAAAGAAACTCAATCAATTCTGTTTGTTAATCTTGTAGTTTGCTGCCTTGCTGAATTCATTTGTTAGCTCAAATAATTTTTGTGTGGAGTATTTATGGTTTTCTATATATAATCTGTAGGTAATTACAATTTTACCCCATCCCTTCCAATTTGGATACCTTTTCTTTCTTTATTGATTACTATGGCTAGAATTTCCAATACTTTGTTAAATAATAGTGGTGAGAGTGGTCATTCTTGTCTTGTTTCAGATTTTAGTGGAAGGCTTTGAGCATTTCATCATTGAGTATTATGTTGGCTGTGGGTTTGTCATAAATAGCTTTGATACATATTACCCTTCTACCCACTTTGGTAAGTGGTTTTATCATGAATAGATGCTGAATTTTATCAAATGATTTTTCTGCATCTATTGAGGTGATCATGTAGTTTTTGTCTTCTCTTTTATGAATGTGGTCTGTCACATTGATTTTGCATATGCTGAACCATCCTTGTGACTGTGGGATGAATAAGATACAGACGTGAGATGAAAGCTGCCTGAGACAATTCCCTTCTACCCTTCCTTATTACTCACCCACAGTAGGTTTCCAGTCTGTACACTTGCTCTTTGATGAGAGACATGACCTTCAGAAAAGATCCTTCCTGGCATTGAGAGGTTAAAAAGCTACTGAATGCTAGTTAAAACAGACTCTTGATCAGTAATGCTTTCAGAGAAAGGTCTTGATCAAAAAAGAGAAATGTGAAAATTAATCAAAGCAAATCTCACTAAAACAGAAATGAGAGATCAGAGAGGGTAGCTCTCATGCATATACTACACAGCCCCA
Organism: Oreotragus oreotragus; assembly: GCA_006410675.1. Classification (NCBI taxonomy): domain Eukaryota; kingdom Metazoa; phylum Chordata; class Mammalia; order Artiodactyla; family Bovidae; genus Oreotragus; species Oreotragus oreotragus. Next base: position 41,432 of record SJYX01001124.1, on the reverse strand, counting down.
CTACAGATCCTAACAGTTGTACTTCACACCTCTGGCAGGAGGTGACACTACTTTATCATCACTGGGAGGAGGAAGGAAACTTCTTTTCTCCTTGCTTGGCAACAGCTCAGCCAATGAAAAAAACTTACAGTTTCCTTCAGTGGACTTCTTGTTTATAACTTTCCCTTCTCTTCTATAGAAGAGTTTCCTGTCTTGTCTTTGCTGGATTTGCATGTGGTTTGCCATAGTTGTGTATCCCAAATTACAGTTGTTTGCTGCTGCTGAATAAATCTGCTTTTCTGGTAAAATAACCTGCGGTATAATTGTTTTAGTTTGTTTCTTACTCTCACACAAATTATATTCAATAAACTAAACTTTGTCTTAGGTTCAGCGTACGTATGTTAAAATTTCACGCACTCATAATGTGTGATTATCTTGCTGAGTCAGATAATTTTCTAATATTGGAAGAGTCTTTCCTCAGCTTTTTGTGCTATTCACAGTGTAAGAACTGCAAACAACATCATGCTTTTAGTTTAATTTGCATTATTATAAACATTATCCTAATCACTGTTTTAAGTCTAAAGAGATGGGCCAATTTCTATCAAGGACCGGAGAATAAATATGTCACACTTTGTAGGCTTCACCGTCTCTTTCCAAGTGGTTCATCTCTTCCATTGTAGTGTGAAAGTGGCCATAGACAATACATAAGTGAATGGACAATGCTGTATTCCAATAAAACTTTATTTATAAAGACACATGATAAGCAGGCCCTAGTTTTCCTAACTCTGGCCCGGACAATCAAGAAGACAACAAAACTGGCTGCTTGCCAGTTTCCCTTGTGTTAATATTCTCACCATTGGCTACTTCAAGTTACCAACATGCAGTTACTGAAAGTAAAATCAGAGTTACAAAGAAGCATGCTATTTATAGCATTCTGAGCATACAGACTAGGGAGACATAACCTCAACAGCACAGATAAAAATGGAATATAATAAAATAATTAGAAGTGGTGGATTTTTAGTACTTAATACCTGTTTTTAATATCATTAATTTTAGTTAAATTTTTCTTAATGACTCCAATTAAAAACTGGCTCACAAAACACCTAAAAATTCAACAACCGGATCTCACAAACCAGTGTCAGCCAGCTGATTCCAGACTCCAGTCTTCTGCCATTCCCCTCCAAGAAGTAATAACCAATCCATTTCCTGCTCCCTGTACCCTTTCAAGCTTTAGGAAAATGTCTTCTGAAAGAAGTCAGAAACCTGGTCTCTGGGTGTGTACCCTACTCCCCCACAAGCTAACTTCTGTAAAAGCACCTCCTCTTCCAGTAATTATTTATGCATCTGCCACTCAGGTAATTACATTTCTGACCAGACTCGCACTGTCTTAGAACTTACAGAACCAAACCATTTCTCATGTGTTTATATTGTGAGTCACATCTGGTCAGAAAGAATTCCTGTACACTTTAGAAGTTTCTAAAATTACAGCTTTGCCCAGTCCGGAAACCAGTGACTTAGGGTAGACCGTGAGAAGGATGGAAGGTAGATGTGCAAGCAGAATCAGTTGATCTGTATTTTCGCTCAGCGCCAGCCTTCACAATGGAATCTTGAACAACTAGCGATTTCACTTCAGTCTCCGTTTCCTCCTTTTTCCAAACCAAGGGTGGTAATAATGCTTCGTACTCTTAAAGTTTATGAGGACAGATACTGCTAACGTGATTTGAGAACACTGGCTAAGGGTGTGTCGGAAATGTAGGTCATCATTTATCATCAGGACATGGCTGTGAGGCATTGAAGACTGTAATTCCATGAACGTGAATAAACACTTTAAGCTCTGAAAAATGTGCTTAGGTTGTTAGGGCAAACGGAAACCACCAGCTTTGAAATTTGCTTTTTTCATTTTTATCATTTCCTTCAGCGTGCTTTCCCCTTCTTCCTATGTCCTAAGTAACTGAGAGATAATGGTTTAATATATTCATCTACCTTTATGTACCCTTTGGGCCTGGAATAGAAAGTTTACGGCACCAAAATTACCATTTCCATGTCTCTCCTTTTTCTATTCTTCCTTTCCTACTCTATACATCCCATCCTTTTATCCGCTTTCTTCCTTCTTTCACTTTTTCTTTTTTCTTACTTGCCAGACTACATGTAAACTCAAACATTCCAACCTATTACCCTTAAATCTGTTTGAGGCATTAAGTTACATAATGATGTATGTGCTTCTCCTTTAAATAAGAGGCAACCTAGATTTGAATGGTCATTGAATCCATATTTATTAAGCCATTATATTACATCATCCTTTTTCTGTTTTCCAAATTACTTCCAGGTTCTGCTTTTCACCTTGCTGTGTGTACATATATCAAAACACAACCATCTAACAAAACAAGCAGAAACACAGGATTTAGGTACTAGAGTTCATTCTAGTAAAGCATGACCTTTGCATGCTAACTCTTCACAATACATTTCATGTATGTCATCAAGCCCAGTTGGGTTCACGCTTTGGTCTCATGAGAATGCCAACCAACCGATGGGCTTTCCAGAGTCCACCTGTCTCCCTGTTATGAAGACCAGTATGAAAATCTGTACACTTAATATCTTTGATTGAATCCTTTCCTGGCATTCTATATAAAAGTAAATTTTCAAAACCACATCAAGTTGGGAAATATATTTCTCTTTTTCAGTGGAACATCAGATTTATACTGGGCTTCCCAGGTGGCTCAGATGGTAAAGAATCGCCCGCAATACAGGAGACGCAAGAGATGCATGTTTGGAGTAGGAAATGGCAACCTGCTCCAGGGTTCTTGCCTGGAAAATCCCATGGACAGAGGAGCCTGACAGGCTACAGTTCATGTGGTTGCAAAAGAATTGGACATGACTTTGCAGTTAAACAACAGCATTCTGTTGAGGAGGGTAGTTGTGAAAGGGCTATCTAGCTCTGGGTTTTCTTTGCTCCTAAGTGTATGGATGGGAAAGAGAAAATGCTTGCTTTCATATCAGCTATGATTAGCTACAAGTAATTGTAGAGAGCTTTGCTGAAATTCCTCATCCTAATGATGCAAACAGAAATCACAGAGCACAGAGCCTCAGGTTTCCGAGGTGACTCACAGAGTCTAGCAATCCATCTTGGAAGTCTTCGCAAACCTATTTTGGGCTGTTCTCCACACATGGCAAGGCTGAAGAATCCCAGGTGTTCAGGCTGAGAGCAAAGTGAGAGCGTGAGGATTTCCCTGCGAAGCTAGAACATGCTCATTAAAGCAGGTTTCTGGTGGGAGGTAGGTCACCTGGCAGTTCTGCATTTCTCCTTGAGTTGACCCCTTTCCTTGTTAGAGAGGGGGTCTGAGGTCCAAATGCATCTAGGTTTAGTGAGTTGCAGTTCACTGGGGACCCAGAGAGGGCAAAGAAGTGCCTCCTTGGTGAACCAAGAAGAGTATACTGTTTATTTCATGGATATTGTACTGCTTAAATAATGTAAAATTTTTTCTTTTGTGAGATCTTTCTACTCCTTGGAAGTCTGAAATGGCATATGTGAATATAGAAGACCTACAGCTAACAGGCTTCTCAAGTTAGTTGGATTAATGATTCTCCATGATAAAACACTAAACTCTTTAAAATGATAAGATCAGAAGGCATTCATCTCTCTATCTCAAATGAGGATAGAATAAACTTAGAGAATTTCTTCTCTGCAGATGTTGGTTGGTTAATGAGGAGAAAAGATCTTTGAATAATAGATTAGGGAATCAGGCCACACCATACTGATTGTTTTAATCTGACAAATACTTGTTAACAGCAAGAATACTTTGTCTTGCAGGACATATTTTAATGAAACTGAATAAATGGGCATCGTGGTGAAATCAAAAGTGAGAAGTTGTATGTAATAAAATTGAATAGCAAAATGGCAATTTATATATGGCCAAGGCTAGGGTTTTATATAAAGTATAAAGGATGTGATGTCTGTATAAGAATATGCATGATGACTACAGCAGTGTCAAAGCCCTCAAGAAACATCAAATGTGTATCAGAAGCTAAGCTGAGCATTAACTTGGCATTAAGTGCCATGAAAAAAAAAAGATTTTTTTCCTTTGCCATATTTTGAAAGACGTTTCCATTATTTAAAAGTACGAGTTCTTTTCTGTCAGTATTTTAGAAATAAATATGAATGCCATTAAAGTATATGAAAACCTTTTCTACTATCAGCATGAAAATTCAATTGCAAAGGAAAACTCTATGCTTTCTGAATCAATATGCTAAATATCTTTACAGAATCAATTAGGTTGCTGCTGCTGCTGTCGTTCAGTTGCTAAGTCATATCCGACTCTGTGACCCCATGGACTGAAGCATGCCAGGCTTCCCTGTCCTTCACCATCTCCTGGAGTTTGCTCAGCTTCATGACCATTGAGTCAGTGATGCTATGCTATCTAACCACCTCGTCCTCAGCAGCTTCCTTCTCCTCCTGTCTTCAATCTTTCTCAGCATACAGGGTCTTTTCCAGTGAGTCGGCTCTTCACATCAGGCAGCTAGGCATTGGAGCTTCAGCTCAACTTCAGTCCTTCCAATGAATGTCCAGTATTGATTTCCTTTAGGATTGACTGGTTTGATCTCCCTGCAGTCCAAGGGACTCTCAAGAGTCTTCTCCAACACCACAATTTGAAAGCATAAATTCTTTGGTGCTCAGCCTTCTGTATAGTCCAACTCTGACATCTGTACATGACTAATGGAAAACCATAGCTTTGACTATACAGACATTTGTCAGCAAATTGATGTCTCTACTTTTTAATATGCTGTCTAGGTTTGTCACAGTATTCCTTCCAAGGAGCAAGTATCTTTTAATTTCATGGCTGCAGTCACCTATCCACAGTGATTTTGGAGCCCAAGAAAATAAAATTTGTCAATGCCGCCACTTTTCTATCTGCCATGAAGTGATGGAACTGGATGCCATAATCTTAGTATTTTGAATATTGAGTTTCAAGGCAGTTTTTCCACTCCTTCTTCCACTTTCATCAAGAGGCTCTTCAGTTCTTCTTCAATTTCTACCCTTAAGTGTTATCATCTGCATACATGAAGTTGTTGACCTTTCTCCTGGCACTCTTCATTCCAGCTTATGTTTCATCCAGTCCAACATTTCACATGATACACTCTGCATATAGGTTATACAATGTAAAATTACATAATTTATTATATAAATTTGCTTTATCCTATTTGAATAAAAGTTCTAAATCTTTGGAATTTTAATATAAATACTGCCCATTTTTTATGGATTCTGTAACTCTAGTCAATTCACCCAATTTTTTTTGCTTTGACTTCCCCACTGAAAAATGTGGACTGTGAGATAATTCTACCTCCTTATCATACTACATAGGAATCAGTTAAACTAAGCACAAGTAAAATTATTATATGATGTAATAAATGTATTACATAAAGGTATTAATAGTCTTAAATTTTTCAATTATCATGACTGAAATTGCATAATTTTCTAATTAGATGAAATATAAGTATATGATCCAAATCATCATTGGGCATATCTGGTTGGCTGGGGAGGAAACTGATTCAACAAATACCATTTATTGTCTACTGTGTGCCAAGAATTTTGTATGAACTATTTCATTTGAATAGTTCACATTTCATATGAATGTGTTGACACTTTGAAGTAAATACCACTATAAAGGTTTACTTGATAAATGAGAAAATCAGGACTGATGAAAGTCACTTGCTTTCAATAGGAGGTAAGAAAGACCAGGATTTGAACCCTGTCCTCTTTGATTCCATAGTCTAAGTTCTTCCTCATACTTTGTGACTGCCTCTCCAAATTAGGTTCCCTGATCCCAAACTCTGCAATACTGCATAAAGCCCGACATCAGTACACATGGAAGGCTGCAATTGTCAGTACAACACTTCTGAGATCTTTCTTTCTTTCCAAAATTCAAATAGAAATGCATGCCCTTTGTCATCTAAATGAAAATAAGCATAGGAGAATCTGTCCCCTGTGAGCTAGTAGGCGGGAGATAGGGAAACATTGGGTCTTCTGCTTTGTTAACTGTGTGGGTTTGATAAGAAGATGATGCATTTTCTTTGGAGACGATCAAATATTTCTCATATATTCATGAAAGCTTCAAATAGAACAGTTAAGCCAGTATTCATTTGCCACTGCCAGGAAAAAAAAATGTAACCATGCATTATTTGGAAGTTTCTTTTTCATCTTTGGAATTGTAATAAATATCTTTTCACCACTTCCAAACAGGAAAATGCTATGATGGTCCAGGAAAATGACAGTAGATGCATAAGTATTATGAATAATCAGTGTGGAATTAAGTAACATAAATAAGTTAGCCAATGACTTCATGTACTCACTTAGTATGCATTTTATCTGAACAAGTATTTAAATTTTGGCAATTTTCCAAAACAATTCTAAAAGGTAATATGTAAATTAGTTTAAATTTTAGAAAAAGGGAAACGAGTATACTCTAAATATTGGGGGAAATAATTTACAATGGTTATTTTTTTAATAGTGATTTCTTGAGATGTACATCTGCTTATTAAACAGAAAAAACTGAAAGATATTTATGTACTATAAATTGCTATGGCTTTCAGCTCAGAAAAGAAAGTTTTCCAAAACCATATTTAATTGTTTGAATCTCCTAGAACAGGCTGGGCTTCCCAGGTGGCACTAGTGATAAAGAACCCAGCTGCCAACACGGGAGACTTAAATAAGGATTCAATCCCTGGGTCAGGAAGATCGCATCGAGGAGGGTACGGCAACCCACTCTTGTATTCCTGCCTGGAGAATCCCATGGACAGAGGAGCTTGGCAGGCTGCAGTCCGTGGGGTTGCAAAGAGTTGGACATGACTGAAGTGACTTAGTGTGGCACAGCATAGCACATACCAGGTTAGCTTAGTTTTGTTTTTCTGAATATGCATGTTTTTCTTAATGATATATATTATAAACAGTAAGTATCACAGTGAGTTCAGTTCACTTTTTAAAGTGTTAGAGTCCAAAATGAAGAACGACTAAACACCAGGGAGGAATCCAATTATTCAGAAACAACCACCTATGTAAAAGCTTCATCCAAATGAGAATTTTTGTACAATGTCAGTGAGCCCCTTTTACTAAACATAGACATTTACCATTGCTAATAACACTTTATCCCCAGGCGGTACAATTTTCCCAATGCTAAGTAGCAACACAAAAATGCACAACAATTATTCCTCCTAGGAAAAAAATCCTGCTGCGTTCAATTTATATTATCAGTTTCTAAAAACACTGGAACATAAAAAATACACCACATAAACACTCACTCTACATAAAACTAATCCTCAGAACAGTTTTCCAGCCTGCCAGATGTTTTCCTCCTTTATTATAAATTAACAGTAGTGATATATCAAGGATACAGAGGAATTCACAAATGTGTTAACACTCTTGCTGCCTCGTGTGTAGGCATCTTATTCAATTGCAATAAATATATATACACAGACAAATATATATACACATACACATATACACACATTAAAATTTATACTTGGTATCTTCTAACTGAAAAGCTGCTCTAAAAGATACAGAAGTTGTATTTCCATTAAGCTAATTTGTGTTATTCTATTCCACCTCATCCTGTTAACTGGCAGGCAAAGAAGATGAAAAGATTCTCTCATTTGCTTTCATGAGAAAATGCCACTGTGAATGTGTTAATGTTACAATAATCCTATCATACTCCAGTTCTTTTTAAGTGACTCTGGAGAAGTAATCCAAGATCAAGAGAAGAGTTGATAGAGTCTAGAAGCACAAGCTGGAACTATCCAGGCAGGAAATGGCACTGCACCAGTACGGCCTGGTGGTTCAGAGCAGGAGAGTTAGAGGGGAAACATGCTCACATGCACACACATCACTGCACACGCGTACACAGAATACATCATCAAGCAGAGTCTCCTAGTGTTGTCTGGAACTTCTTTATCAGCATGCTGTTCACATCAAATTGTGGCTGAATCAGATCTGCTCAGAAAAGCAGAAAGAAATGTCTTTCCAGGAACAGCTCCAGTGTCTGAAGCCTGTTGCAGTTCTGGTATCAGATCAGTGAAGTTTCTCTTTCCAGTCCTACCAAGAACATGGGATCCTTAAACCTTTGCAGCCTATTATTGCTTCCCAAAATCAGGCTAATAATAGTCCCAGGCCATCACTTTGGTTTTACATAGCATCTTCAAATGCTTTAGTCACCTGGGTGATAACTGTACTGTGGGCTATTATTGGCAGTATTAAACACTCAATAAGGGTAGAGAGGACAGGTCAGATTCATACTCAATACAGTCTTGATCTTTTGATCAATACCATAAATCAGTTCAGTTGCTCAGTCATGTCCGACTCTGCGATCCCATGAACCACAGCACAGGCCTCCCTGTCTGTCACCAACTCCCAGAGTCCACCCAAACCCATGTCCATCAAGTTGGTGAGGCCATCCAACCATCTCATCCTCTGTCGTCCCCTTCTCCTGCCCCCAATCCCTCCCAGCATCAGAGTCTTTTCAAATGAGTCAACTCTTCAGGTGAGGTGGCCAACGTATTGGAGTTTCAGCTTCAGCATCAGTCCTCAGAACAGCATTCAGAACACCCAGGACTGATCTCTAGGATGGACTGTTTGGATCTCCTTGCAGTCCAAGGGACTCTCAAGAGTCTTTTCCAACACCACAGTTCAAAAGCATCAATATTTTGGCACTCAGCTTTCATTATAGTCCAACTCTCACATCCATACATGACCACTGGAAAAAAGGAAAGATATAAGCATCTGAATGCAGAATTCCAAAGAATAGCAAGAAGAGATAAGAAAGCTTTCCTCAGTGATCAATACAAAGAAATACAGGAAAACAACAGAATGGGAAAGACTAGAGATCTCTTCAAGAAAATTAGAGATATTAAGGAAACATTTCATGCAAAGACGGGCTCGATAAAGGACAGAAATGGTATGGACCTAACAGAAGCAGAAGATATTAAGAAGAGGTAGCAAGAATACACAGAAGAACTGTACAAAAAAGATCTTCATGACCAAGATAATCACGATGGTGTGATCACTCACCTAGAGCCAGGCATCCTGGAATGTGAAGTCAACTGGGCCTTAGAAAGCATCACTA
>SJYX01001124.1:0-31181 GCA_006410675.1 Oreotragus oreotragus | reverse complement strand
CTAGATGGCACATTCAAAAGCAGAGACATTACTTTGCCAACAAATGTCCGTCTAGTCAAGGCTTTGGTTTTTCCAGTGGTCATGTATGGATGTGAGAGTTGGACTGTGAAGAAGGCTGAGCGCCGAAGAATTGATGCTTTTGAACTGTGGTATTGGAGAAGGCTCTTGAGAGTCCCTTGGACTGCAAGGAGGTCCAATCAGTCCATTCTGAAAGAGATCATCCCTGGGATTTCTTTGGAGGGAATGATGCTGAAGCTGAAACTCCAGTACTTTGGCCACCTCATGCAAACAGTTGACTCACTGGAAAAGACCCTGATGCTGGGAGGGATTGGGGGCAGGAGGAGAAGGGGACCACAGAAGATGAGATGGCTGGACGGCATCACGGACCAATGGATGTGAGTTTGAGTGAACTCCGGGAGTTGGTGATGGACAGGGAGGCCTGGTGTGCTGCGATTCATGGGGTCGCAAAGAGTCGGACACAACTGAGTGACTGAACTGAACTGAACTGACTAGATGGACCTTTGTTGGCAAAGTAATGTCTCTGCTTTTTAATATGCTGTCTCGTTTGGTCATAACGTTCCTTCCAAGAGTAAGCGTCTTTTAATTTCATTGCTGCAATCACCATCTGCAGTGATTTTGGAGCCCAGAAAAATAAAGTCAACCACTGTTTCCCCATCTATTTGCCATGAAGCGATGGGACCGGATGCCATGATGTTAGTTTTCTGAATGTTGAGCTTTAAGCCAACTTTTTCACTCTCCTCTTTCACTGAAAGATAAACTGATGTACAATTAAATCTAGGGCAAAACTGCTTATCTTCTCAATGAGAGAACTGAAAACTTGTGACAATAATCACAATTTCAACATCACTAATTGCCTTCTGTTTACTCTGCTTCCTCTAGGAGGTTTTGATGCTACCTTAATTATCACTTGTTTTATGCGTATTAATTAATGGTTTAAGTTTTGCGCTTTTATCCTGAGGCAGTTTTATATAGGGAAATATTGTTAACAAACCAAAATGTTATCCTATAATTCTTCATCTTAGCCAGCTGCACAGGTGTAATGGAGCGCTTGGCTTGTTTTCCATTCCCCCTCTGGCAGGCTGAGAATACTCGTTATGAAGCCTACTTAGGATCAGCAGAGCATCTTAATGAATGTCAGTGATAAAGTTCTCTGGCTAAAACCATCCCTTCATGTTTGGCTAACACTGGTCACCAAAAGCTTGCCTGGGACTTCCCATGATAGAAGGCTATAGACCCTGAAGGGGACAGGGAGGTGTAAGGCTCTGTTCTAGAGCAGAGGCCACAATGAAAGGTTAGCTTAGGTGAGATGCTATTTTGGAAAATGTCTACTACAGAGTAGACACTGACTGAATGCTCAGCTTAGGTTTAGCTTAGGTTAAATCACTTTGAAGTGTGAGAAAGGAAGGAGGATGGGAGGGAGAGAGCTTGGGTTAAAAATGCTGTGCACTAGAAAACAAACTTACACTTAGGGGAAAGGAGGGGGATAAATTAGTAGCTTGGGATTAATAGATATACACTGCTATATATAAAATAAACAATAAGGTCCTACTGCACAGCACAGGAAACTATATATAGTACCCAAATAACCTATAATAGAAAAGAATCTGAAAAAGAACATATATGTATTTGTGTGTGTATATATATATATGACTGAATCATTTTGCTGTACACCAAAAACTAACCCAGCATTGTAAAACAACTATAGTTCAAAAAAAAAAAAAAGTGATATCCCATGAGCCTATCAATCAAAGACCATCACTGACAGTATGGTCATATATTTTTCTATGCATTTTTGTTTATAGTTATCAATTACACAAAATTTATATAGTTTCGTATCACGGCATGCAGTCCCATCACTTCATGGCAAATAGATGGGGAAACAGTGGAAACGGTGACAGACTTTATTTTCTTGGGCTCCAAAATCACTGCAGCTGGTTACCGCAGCCATGAAATTAAAAAGCTATGACCAACCTAGACAGCATGTTAAAAAGCAGAGACATTACTTTGCCAATAAAGGTCTGTATAGTCAAAGCTATGGTTTTTTCAGTAGTCATGTATGCACATGAGACTTGGACCATAAAGGCAGCTGAGCGCCAAAGAACTGATGCATTTGAACTGTGGTGTTGGAGAAGATTCGTAAGAGTCCCTTCGACTGCAAGGAGATCCAACCAGTCCATCCTAAAGGAAATCAATCCTGAATACACTTTGGAAGGACTGATGCTGAAGCTCTAATACTTTGGCCACCTGATGAGTAGAGCTAAATATTTAGAAAAGACCCTGATGCTGGAAAGATTGAAGACTGGAAAAGAAGGGGACAACAGAGGACAAGATGGTTGGATGGCATCACTGACTCAATGGACATGAGTTTGAGCAAACTCTGGAAGATGGTGAAGGATATGGATGCCTGGCGTGCTGCAGTCCACGGGGTCACAAAGAGTTGGACATGAGTGAGCGACTAAATGACAAAATCCTGTTTTTTGCTGACTTCCCAGTAGACTGAGTGGTAAAGAATCTACCTGCCAATACAGGAGACACAGGTTTGATCCCTGGATCAGGAAGATGCCCTGGAAGAGGAAATGGCAACCTACTCCAGTATTCTTGCCTGGAGAATCCCATGGACAGAGGAGCCTGGTGGGCTACAGTGCATGGGGTCGCAGAGAGTCAGACACATGTGAGTGTACAAACACACAAACACACACAGATCCTGATTTTCCCTCTACTTTAGTGTAAAAAAATTATCAAATGCTGTGACTAAAGTCTTACTAAATGTTCTGTTATTTAATGAGCAGGCAGTTGTGTATCAGATACCATACATCCTGGGTCACAATATGTCTTAATCGGAGAGGATTATTGTAAAATGGCATTTCCACTCTCTTTTTCTTGGATGTGTCCTTCTTATTCTCATTTTTATTTAGGGAAGTTTTCCTCCCATAGAAACTGAGATCTTTACACTAGTGAGGGAAACAATAACAACTTAGAAATTTAAAGGGAAACGAAAATCTCCTTTAGCTCAGTAACTGACTTATCAGAGTCTGGCATTCTTGTAGCTTATAATAAAGGCATCACTTCCAGTTAAGATTTGTGGTGTTCATCACTGACCTCAGACTTGGTCTTTGAAAAACATGAAATACAACAAATGAACTTGGACAGAAATATATTTAGTGACTAGTTTGCTGACATATGCAGGTAAGACAGAGGAAACTGCCAGTTTTCACGCACACACAAGCTAATTTGCATCTGGTTCTCCATCCTCGGGAGCTGTCTGTAGGGCTTAGTTCTGAGCAGCAGCGCACCCAGCACCCATGCCTGTGGACCAGGCACTAGCTATCTGGAGCCAACACTATGGGCCAGAAGAGTCTGTACCTTCCTTGTTAAAATGCTCTGTTTGCAGCCAGTGAGACAAATATTTACTTCCTGTAACCTTTACTTGTGTAACATGATTTTTCTCAAGGGATGGGGAAAAAAAATCAGCTTTCCAGAAATAGAAGGTCTTTCTATAAAATGTCCTGAGTTAAATATTAAAAAAAAAACAACTCTATATATAATTATATCTCATCTGTTATTAGTTACAGGATTCTGTTTAGTCGGCAAGTCGTGTCCGACTCTGAGACCCCATGGACTATAGACCACCAGGCTCCTCTGTCCATGGGGTTTCCCAGGCAAGAATACTAGAGTGAGTTGCCATTTCCTTCTCCAGGCGATCTTCCCAACCCTGGGATTGAACCAGAGTCTCCTAAATTGGCAGAGGGATTCTTTGCCGCTGAGCCACCACGGAAGCCCATAGTTACAGTCTTAGCTCGGCCTAAATTCCTTCCTTTCCTGCTTCATGAGTGTTTATGGAAAACCATTTAACAAGCCTGAATACCTGCAAAATGGTATCAAACACAAATCCAGCATTTGAAAGACAGGAGCTGGCATGTAGCTCCAAACAGAGCCTTAATCACTTGTTAAGAGTAATTAATGAAAATGACTGCACTTAAATATATTCAAAGATTTGGAAACCATTCATTCCAAGTGTCCTTCCACACACAAATCCAAAATATGAATTGTATTTGATGTCTGAGGTCTGCAGCCTAGACCAGTTTTAACCCGTTGTGGAAGAACACCAGGGCCGTCGAGTGATTAAGGGCACAAAAGAAAAAATACTTCAGCAAATGTAACTGAGTAAAAATTTCATGCATTTTTGCAGTTCCAAGTAGTTGAGTATTAAATGATAGCCTTCTTGATCAGAGCATTTCATGACCAATTTACATGTGATTAAACTGATTTGTCAGATGGTTTGCAGAATACATCTTTCTGGTTTGGTAACAGGAGCGATTCTTCTTTCTGTTCCTCTAAAATCAAGATATTCAAAATGTAGCTGGTGGACCAGCAGCCTTGACATTGAGCTGGTGAGAAATGCAGGATCTCAGCTGCACTCCAGACCTTCTGAACCAGCCGCTCTCTAGGTAACTTACTCACTGTGGTTTGAGAAGCACTGATCTAAAACAAGTCTGCACATCTTACAAAGGAGAGATGGGCTCTTTCATTTTCAGAACTAATTATTAAAATTAAGTCAGAAATATTTTTTTATTCTAAATTTTAAACTTTTACATATTTAAGTCAACTCAATGAGCAAAACATTAGCATGACTTTTTTTTCTAGAAATTCTCTTATACAATTGGTGATTTGTTAAAATGGTCCCAAACAACGTGTAAGTAAATTATGTTAGAGAATTAGAGGATAATTCTTGATTCAAGAAAAAAAATTATCAATGACAGATCTAACAGCTAGTTTTGTCTACTGTAATATTTTTTTAATGGACCAAGTTTATTATTTTGCCCTTATTTATCAAATAATTTATCAAATACTTTGTGCCTTGTATGCGACATTTTCAGAATTTATGAAAACAGCATTATGCTGTAAATTATCCAGAAAAATTCTAAAAAGCTTTGTTCAGATCAAGACTAACCTCTACTGGACTGTGGTTGTCTTTCTAGAAATCCAAAAAAGCTGAGGTTTGCTCAGTCTTTACTAAGGAAGAGCAATTGCTCTGTTTACTCTTGACATAATCTGCCTTCACTTTCTGAAATAAACTGAAACTCCTAATGAATAATATGCATGTTTCCTGAAGAACATATTATCTAAATAATAATTTAGAGCTATGATACAACATTTTACTGCCAAATCATGAGGTCAGATTTAATTGGTTCACTTACATAAGCCAATTACATATTTTCTCCTTAAGTTTAAATACTGTAATACATCATCTTCAATCCTTTAAAAATAAATTCATTTCAGGGAAAAAAAAAACTTAAAGGGCAAATAGTGTGGTATAAGGGTAAAGTAACTTAGCTTGATTAAATTGCTTCAACTCTTTGTAAGATGTACATTGAAACAGAATGAGCATCTCTGATAAGAGTTCTTCTCATCTGCAAACTGTCCATAAAAATCACATCTTTTCATTTTATAGATGCTTAAATGAGCATCAGTTAATTAAAGGGAAACTACCTTATGCAATTAAAATTGTTAATCAGTTATGCAAAATTAACCAACAGTGGTATAAAAATGCATAAAAATCTGTCCCTCTTTTTAACTCTGTAAGTGATATGTTCTTGATGACAGGACGGAGAAAATGCAAAAGGAGAAAAGGGTAACCATGAGAAAGTGTGTGTGTGTGATTTTCTTCCCTAAAAACCACAGTTTTGATTACAGTTCTACTCAAAAACTTTCAACTGCTTACTGTCTAAGTTCTCAACTCTAATGGCTAAAATTCTTCCATGATTTTGTCCCAAACTATGTTACCAGTTGAAGGTGAAAGTGTCAGTCGCTCAGTCAGACTCTTTGCGACCCCACAGACTGTAGCCCCCCAGCCTCCTCTGTCCATGGGATTCTCCAGGCAAGAATACTGGAGTGGGTTGCCATTCCCTTCTCCAGGGGATCTTCCCGACCCAGGGATTGAACCCATTTCACACACTGAAGGCAGATCCTTTACCATCTGAGTTACCTCCCACTAATTGCCATCTTTTCTTCTTGCTCCAGTCAAACCAAACCACTCGTTGTTTGCCTTATATAACCTGTTTTTCCTTTCCATGCTTTTGTTCACACCGTTTCTACTGACTAGACTATTCTCTCTCTAACACCATTTCACCTTACCCCACCCCCTACCATAACCCCAAATTGGGAAAAATCCTACTCTTTGTTAAGATGCTTAAGCTTCCTGTAACAGAGTACTCAACTAACTGCTTTAAACAATACAGACTTTTACTATATACATAGCAAGAAGTTCTGAGATAGAAAAGAGCCACGTGCTTGCTTTCAGCCTACTTTGCTATCTTTAGCATGTTGGCCACTATCTTGAAACTTGTTTCCTTATAGTCACAAGAGAGTTGCCACTGCTCCAGGCATCCCTTTCTTTGTCTGTAACAGAGAAGAACTGAGAAATTCCTCTGTACTTAGCAAACCTCTGCTAAGCTGCTAATTGAAAAGAATAATCTGTGCTCATTCTCTAGCTTTAAAGAAGGCAAGAAATGTAAGCATCTACAGTAGTACTTTCAGCCTCAAAAATGGGAGATGGGCTGTACTATCCAGGAGGAGGATGGGACAGATGGGACTGGTGAACAATTGCCTCTAGTCCTCCAAAGTCCAGATCTAATAACTCTGACACCATGAAGCCCTCTCCAAGTCATCCACTAAGTTACCTCTCCTTTGGTTTTACACAACACTGTGTAGCTTTTATATTCACATTTTACTTTGTATTATCTGTATGCTTGCCTCATTTCCACTGTGAGAATGCATCAGTCCTACCTTGTTCATCTTTTATTCCCATATCCTCTGGCACAGTCCTTGACCCTTAGAAAGTGTTAAATAAATACTTCCTGAAAACCTCACTAATTTGAACCACAGTTAGATGATTCACTAGCTACAGGGGGAAATAAAGAAGACCTATCATAACCTCCTCCAGGGGGAAAAAACACACCACTTAGAGCTTTCACCACATTTGTAATTAATAGAAATGTTGCTTTTCAATAAGCCAAGTACAGAAGTAACAGAAACAAAATTAAAAATAGAGAGGCTGACCTTATTCTCTCTACCAACAAAATAAAAACAAGCAGAAAAACATCCTGTGCTGTTTTCTCAAGAACGGCCCACTAGCTTCTGGATGAAGGAGACTCCCAAGGGTTCATCCTAAAGGGATCCCAGACTCAACCAATTTAGACCACGAAGATCAGGGCTGCCTACCAGAGACAAAGGAGCAATGAGCTAGGAGTATCCTGAGGGTTTCATAGAGCAGGGCTACCATATCACTGCTGGACTTGAAATCTAAGAACTTGTAACAGAGAGAAATTTACTTCTACTGAGTTTTTTTGCCACTCACAACTAAACCTAATCCAAATGAAAGCATCCACTCTACCCTGGAGACTATGGTACTGCCAAGAGCCTTTGGAGCTGGTCAGGGCATCTAGAAGTCATTGCCAGTAGGAAAGTCCTCTTGAGTTAAGCCTCAACCCAGCTTGGAACTCAGCTCAACTTGAAGACGAACTAACGCTAGTTCTATCCAGTCAAGTACCATCAACTCTCTGCACTCAGTTCTCTTGGCAAAATGCTGTTACCTATTGAGTTTCTCAAGCAAAACAAAGGACTCTAACTAGGACTGTCATCCTAATCAAAATTGCTGACTGTGTTTATTTAAATGCCACTTCTGCCACAGAGTCATAGACCTGAATCAGCCCTTCCCAATGGAAAAGCAGCTTCCCTCCATCCAAGCGGTAGATGAGACATGGAAAAACCTGACTTAGTGGTTCCTTGCTTTTTATTTATATTGCTGTATCTTTTACTAAAGATTATCAGACTAACACTGTGGCAGCTCGCACACGCAAGAGTCAACAGGAAGAAAAGTCAGTCTAATAGTGCATTTTATATTTTATTCTGAAGATCAGTTTAACTGAAAAGTTGTTTCCTTGGACTGGTAGAGTCAGTTAAAACAAGAAGCAGCTGGTTTGTTCATGAAGATGCAGGTAGCTTGAAAAATATCCTTTCACAGCACATGTCAGGGTTTATGTAAACAGCAGAGGAATCTCTGAAGCTGGGCCTTGCTGGGGACAGTGGGATTAATACCCTGGCAGACACACAAGAAGGGCAGGAATGCTTGTTCCCAGTTTCTCCACCCAGAGGGCAACCGTCCAGCCAAGATTAAGCTGAAAAGACATGACAGATTATTCTAAATTCTAACAGGGAGTGTTTCACAACCAATCTAATTCAAATGATAAACATAGACCTCAGATCTTATAATTAAGGTCAAAACATTCAAGAGAAGGCTTGAATTGTCTGATTTATCTAACTGGTCTTATTATACTGTGTTGTTAGTCACTCAGTCGTGTCCGATTCTTTGTGACCCTATGGACTGTAGGCCACGAGGCTCCTCTGTCCATAGGATTCTCCAGGCGAGAATGCTGGAGTGGTTTGTGATCCCCTATTATACTGATATTCAAAACCAAGTTTCACTTGGTGGAAAACAGTTCCCCAAAATGGGTGCAGCCAGTCGCATAAAACTGATCACTTAAAGCCACAAAGGAAATCTATGAACCCATTTGGTACTGAAAGTAAAATATTAATACTACCTTTCATCAAGAAAGTACTGGGTTTTTTTTAACTATGGTGATTCTTTCTATTTGAGATTTGCAAACTGAATTCTCATGTTACTGTCTTCCATATACAATATCTCATTCAGGGCCTTATATTTACCATTTCTTCACATACATTACATACTACTGAAATGTAGTGACTGTGTATTTATACTTTAACTTTAGAAAATGAAAACCTAAGGACTTTGAACCTGAAATTATTTTGGTGACTTCAGGGAGGCCTGGCGTGCTGCGATTCATGGGGTCGCAAAGAGTCGGACACAACTAAGCGACTGAACTGAACTGAACCATAATCCTCTATACCATGCTCATTAAAGAGAAACCTGTTTTATATAGTCTTAATTTCTCTAAGAATGTATAGCACTGTGTATCACGGTATGTGTGGGAAGCGAAACAGCACATNGGCCTGGCGTGCTGCGATTCATGGGGTCGCAAAGAGTCGGACACAACTAAGCGACTGAACTGAACTGAACCATAATCCTCTATACCATGCTCATTAAAGAGAAACCTGTTTTATATAGTCTTAATTTCTCTAAGAATGTATAGCACTGTGTATCACGGTATGTGTGGGAAGCGAAACAGCACATTGGTTAAGAGGTGGACGCTGGCTGAGTAGGATTCCATTGTATGTGCACCACACCTTCTTCATCCATGCCTCTGTCGATGGATGTTTAGGTCATTTCCATGTTTTGCCTACTGTGAACAGTGCTGCTATGAGCATGTATCTTGTTGAATTACAGTTTTCTCTGAGTATATTTCCAGGAGTGGGACTGCTGGATCATGATGCAAACTATTACATTTGGACAACAATGTGCTACTATTACAACAGACAACAAGGTCCAAGATTTAGGATAAACAAGGTTCTAATGTACTGCACAGGGAACTATATTCAGTATCCTGTGATAAGTCATAAAGGAAAAGAATATAAAAAAGAATGCATACACGCATATAACTCAGTCACCGAGCTGTACAGCAGAGATTGGCACAACACTGTAAATCAACTAGACTTCAATAAAAAATAAATAAAATTTGTAAAAAGTGGACTTTGGATCCAGATTCAAATTCTAGGATCCTGGCTTCAAATCCTAACTCTAGCACTTACTAGCTATGTGAACAATGAGCAGGTTATTTTACTTCCAATGTACCTTGGTTTCCTCATCAATTAAATAGTCCCTACCACACCATCCCACTGGGCTTCCCTGGTGGCTCAGCAGGGAAGAATCCACCTGTCAATGCAAGAGACATGGGTTCGATGCCTGGGTTGGGAAGATCCCCTGGAGGAGAAAGTGACAACCCACTCCAGTATTTCTGCCTGAGAAATCCCATGGGCAAAGGAACCTGGTGGGCTACAGTCAATGGGGTTGCCAGAGGAGATGGACATGACTTAGCAACTAAACAACAACACTGTCCCATTAAGAGGTCAAGATAATTAAAAGTTAATATAGCACTTGGAATGGCACCAAAGGACTTCCTTATATAATACAAAATATCTCTGCAATTGACAGTAAAAAGCTAATTTAAAGCTCTATATGTGACCAACTCCCTCTAAGGACTATTAGAACATAATACCACCCAACATTTAACTTGACTAGCCAGAGTTAAATTATTAAGACTGCTGATTTGTTCAAGCAGTCTCTCTGGTGAATTCCTTTCTCATTGATCACAAATCAAAGGATAGAAAAGAAGAAGAAAGGATAGAGTATGAAGTGAGTCAGTCTCCTCCATTCAGTCATTCATTCAAAGGTCGAAACCAGCTGGGCCCATGAACTGACCCACTATAGTGGCACCGTCTTAAGAACTGACCAGGGAAACTTTTTCTTTTCAATCTGTAAATTGAAAACCCATATAAAATACCATCTTAACTACTGAAATAGCCATGTGTCTCCCATCTCTCCCTACATTATTGCTAGATAAGTCTTCCTAAAGCAAAGAGGTAAGAGTCTGACTCCATTTCTGCTGTTTCATCTCTGAGACTTTCAAGCCCCAATTCCCCCTCTTCCTTTGATGCCTCACATCTGGGAAAACCAGTAAGAAGTGTGTAATGGTCAAGTGCTACTAATATAATATTGCATGTCAACTATACCTCATTAAGAAAAGCTTAAGGGCCAAAGATGCCATTGCTCTTTTGGATAACTGCAAAATGGACCAACCAGGACTATGGGTTCTATTGAGTGCAGAGATTTACCAACACGCCAAAGAGTTATTTCAAAACTGCCTTAAGCCCAGTGTCTCTTCACCCAGTAAAGCAACAGTTAACCATGGAAGCCCCTAAACCTGAGTCTGGACTGTCNCTCATTAAGAAAAGCTTAAGGGCCAAAGATGCCATTGCTCTTTTGGATAACTGCAAAATGGACCAACCAGGACTATGGGTTCTATTGAGTGCAGAGATTTACCAACACGCCAAAGAGTTATTTCAAAACTGCCTTAAGCCCAGTGTCTCTTCACCCAGTAAAGCAACAGTTAACCATGGAAGCCCCTAAACCTGAGTCTGGACTGTCTATAGGAAGAAACATATAAATATGACCAAAGTAAAGAGAATCCTTCGAAGTATATCCAGTAACCACCAAGTAGAGGTGTCGGGGACTTTGTTATGGGGGAAGAATCAGAAATTAAACTGAGTTCTGCAATTTGATCCAACCATAAATCCAAAATATACTAAAATAATTTATAGAACAGAGAACAGATTGTCTTTTGTGCCTCTGCAACATTGCTTCTAAATTAATGTTAACATCAGCTGAGAGGTACCCATTGGCCTTTAAAGACTCAGTACTGGTGCCCAAGTTATAGCTGTAATACATTCAAACAAGATACTCCCCTAGGAATAAATCTATCTAAGGAGGCAAAAATTTGTTGTTTGAAAATTGTAAGATTTTGATGAAAGAAACTGACAATGACACAGAAAGATGTACCATGCTCTTGGACTGGAAGAATCAATATTGTTAAAATGACCATACTACCCAAGGCAGTCTATAATAATAATATAATCGCTAAGTCGTGTCTGACTCTTGGAACCCCATGGACTGCAGCCCGCCAGGCTACTCTGTCCATGGGATTCTCCAGGCAAGAATACTGGAGTGGGTTGCCATTCCCTCCTCCAGGGGATCTTCCCAACCCAGGTATCGAACCCAGATCTCCCACACTGGAGGCGGATTCTTTACCAGCTGAAAGCCACCAGGGAAGGCAGTGTATACATTCAGTGCAAACCCTATCAAATTATCAACGGCATTTTTCACAGAACTGAAACATTTTTTTTTTAATTTGTACGAAACACAAAAGACCCTATTCCTTTGAATAGCCAGAGGAATCGTGAGAAAAAAGAACAGAGCCAGAGGAATCACACTCCCTAACTGCAGATTATACTACAAAGCTACATTCATCAAAACAATATGGTACCAGCACAACGAATAGATACCCAGCTTAACAGAACAGGATAGAAAGCCCAGAATAAACACACACGGTCAATTAATCTATTGCAAAGCAAGAATATACAAGAGATAAAAGATAGTCTTTGGGGGACTTCCCCGGTGATCCAGTGGTTAAGACTTAACCTTCCAGTGCAGGAAGTGTGGGACTGATCCCTAGTTGCAGAGCTAAGACCCCACATGCCTTGTGGGCAAGAAAACAAAACATAAAACAGAAGCAATATTGTAACAGATTCAATAAAGGACTTAAAAATGATCCACATCCAAAAATGTGTGTGTGTGCTAGCTGCTCAGTCATCTGACTCTTCGCAACCCCATAGATCGTAGCCCGTCAGGCTCCTCTGTCCATGGAATTCTTCAGGTAAGAATACTGGAGTGGGTAGCTGTTCCCTTTTCCAGGGGATTTTTCTGACCCAAGGATCAAACCTGGATCTCCCACATTTCAGGCAGATTCTTTACCATCTGAGCCACCAGGGAAGCCCCTCCAAAAAAACAGTCTCATCAATAAGGGGGACTGGGAAAACTGGACAGCTACATGTAAAGGAACGATTTAGAACATTCTCTTACACCATACACAAAAACAAATTCAAAATGGATTAAAGAACTAACCGTAAGACCAGATTCCATAAAACTTCTAGAGGGAAAAATAGGCAGGACACTCTTGAGACATAAATCGTACCAACATTTTTTTAGATCCATCTCATAGAGTAATGGAAACAAAAACAAATGGTACCTAGTTAAGCTTAAAAGCTTTTGCACAGCAAAGGAAACCATAAACAAAAAGACAACCTACAGAATGGGAGAAGATATTTGCAAATGATGTGACTGACAAGGGATTAATTTCCAAAATATACAAATAGCTCATACAGCTCAATATTTAAAAAAAAAAAACCCAAGTGAAAAATGGGCATACGACCTAAACAGCTATTTCTCCAAAGAAGACATATAGATGGCCAACAGCATGTGAAAAGATGCTCAGCATCACTAATTATTAGAGAAATGAAAATCAAAACCAAAAAGATACCACCTCACACCAGGTGAGATAACCTGCACCTGTCAGAATGGTCTTCATCAAAAAATCTACAAATAATAAATTCTGGAGAGGGTGTGGAAAAAAAGGACCTTCCTACACTGTTCCTTGGAATGTACACTGACTCAGCTACTATGGAGAATGGTATGGAGGGCTTAGAAAACTAAAAATGGAGCTACCATATGATTCTGCAATCCCATTCCTGGGCATGTATCTGGAGAAAACTTTTAATTTGAATGGATACATGCATTCCAATGTTCAATGCAGCACTATTTACAACTGCCAAGACCTGAAAGTAACCTAAATGTCTGTCAACTGGTAAATGGATAAAGAAGATTTGGTACATATATACAATGGAATATTCACCATTAAAAAGAAGGAAATAATGCCATCTGCAGCAACATAGATGGGCCTGGAAATCATCATATAAGTGAAGAAGTCAGACAAAGACAAATACTATTTGATATCACTTATATGTGGAATCTAAAAAAAATGATACAAATGAAATTATTTATAAAACAGAAATGGACTCACAGACAGAAAACAAACCTATGGTTACCAAAGTGCAAAGAGTGGGAAAAGCCACTGGCCACCTGGAGAGAGAGAGAGAGAGAGAGAGAGAGAGAGAGAGAGTGTGTGTGTGTGTGTGTGTGTGTGTGTGATCACTCAGGATGAACTGGGAAAAGGGAATTCATTTATCCATGGTAAAGTCACCATAAAACCTGATGGAGCCATCTAGCAAGCTGCTGCTATCCACTCCCTAACCAAGTCAACCTACATCCAGGATGAGACTCAAGGATTAATACAACTGGCCAAACTGCATGCAGTGATGAAAAATCCTTGATCAATAATTGGTTCAGTGTGTATGTTTTGTTTTGTTTTTCTAACAAAATCTTGAGGCATTACCACTTATCTGTCCATTTAGTCTGACCAGTGGCAGCAACTCCTTATCCAAGGTTGTCCCCTTTGCGCTAAAGCACTATGGGGTTGACTGCCCTGGAGATACCTAAGATAAAAATCAAGGCTTGATTTTTATTAATTTGTTTGCCCACATTAGGTTTGTCCATACTAAGGTCGAAATTAAAGGCCTCCTCAAAACATTCCTTATCCCTTTCAGAGTTCCAGACATTATCGATGATGACCATGGCTTGCATTTCACTTCTCAAAACATATACCAGAAACTCTAGAATGAGACGTTCAGTGAAACTTCCACCTCCCTAAGGGCCATGTGCCCTAAACTTTAGAAAGCCATAACAGCTTTCTTAAACAAGTCCAGCATCAATTAAATGAGACACAGCCCATCATCACTCAAACATTAGTGGTGACTTATAATTGAGTCTGACTTCACTTGTGATGTCCAAGTACTGACAGCTTTCAAGCCCATCCCCTCTCCACTTTCTGCCCCATGCTGGGGCAAACCCATAAGATGTCCCATGAGCTTCATCCTTTGGCACCTGGTGGGCAGTTAAAATCGTGAAAACCCCAACTCACTCTGGTCCGACCCTCTAGTCACAATGAAAAACACAGCCAGGCCTTGCCCTCCCAGAAAATCCCGGATGAGAGTAATAAACCTTTTTCGTTCCCTCCTGATGCACCTGTGGTGTCAGCAGGCTTGATCACCCAAACTTATTTGGGGAGGCAGTGTGGATGTCATCCCCGAGGGAACAATCAGATCTACGCATATCACTCCCCTGCTCAAAGACCTCTGATACCTCCCCACTGTCCACTGAATTAAATGGAAACTATTGACCATAACTGCTTCCCAAGTGGCGCTAGTGGTAAAGAACCCGCCTGCCAATGCAGGAGACAGAAGAGATGCAGGTTTGACCCCTGGGTCAGAAAGATCCCCTGGAGGGGGGCATGGCAACCTACTCGAGTGCTCTTGCCTGGAAAATCCCATCAACAGAGGAGCGCGGTGGGCTACAGTCCATAGGGTTGCAGAGAGTCAGACACGACTGCAGAGGGTTAGCATGCATGCCCACATGCACAGGAATATCTTTCTACTAGCACTTTCCACTTGTCTCCTGGATAAACATGCTTCAGATGCTACTGTTCCTGGAACACGCTGGGTCCTCAGTCGCCTTGATTCTCTTTGCTTATGCTCTGACCCGAGTTTTCTCCGCTACCCACTGTCTCCATTTGGTTCTTCTTCAAGTTCATCTTAAAGATTTAAGGATTTGCCAACCCTACGTGAACACTTCTCTGAATCTTCCAATTAGATAAGCTCTCTCCCTGCTTTGAACTTCATATCACACGGTGTGAATCTCTGGCTGGCAGTGCTTTATCATATTCTGCCCTATAACAAAGTCACTCACATCTTATTGCTCCTAAAGGTCAGGCGTTGACAGCACATGTCTTGGAAACAGACCAAAAAAAAAAAAAAATTTCCCACATCTGATTCTTGCTACCTAATTGTCCTTGGGCAAGTCACCTAGCATCTCCAAGCCTATTTTCTCTTCCAATGAGAGTAAGATCTTATATGTGAAGGGTTTGCCTAGTATCCGATTCATACTAAGCACCCAATAAAATGTTGGCAATTATCATTATTTATCCTCTCCACTGGATCAGAAGCAATTTTATTTCAGAAATTCACTTTTTACTCTAATGCAACAATGTTTGGTATATAGAAAGCACTGAATATCTATTGAGTGAACTGAATAAATGGTTCATAGGACTTCAATGAAATTTTAAAGCAATTTAACCATAAGATTAGCACAATTAAATCACATGCATGATTCTTAATTCTAACACACAAATCACCAAAAAAGAGAGAATTCAGGAGAACAGGTTTGTCTTCCAAAAACTGCTTGCTAACTTATAACTAATTTTCCAGACATTCCCCCACACCCCATACCACCTCTCCCAACCCTGCAACACACACACGCACAAACACACATACAAATGAGTTATTTCATTAACTATCTTCTAATTCTGATATTTTAACAGAGCAGACATTTTTGAATTAAAAACAGTGAAAAATAACAGTTTAAACTTTCTATCTGTTCAAAATCTTGTCCACAGATCATCCAGCACTCTATAAGAAATCTGATATGAGACTCTTAAAATATACAATGAACAATGCTATTCTACATTTAATATTCTCAAATAGACATCAAAAATATTTTTAGAGTTTTAAAAAAAGATTGCCATCTTTTGCAGTGAATCTCATTCAAGGATCTACTTTAAGAGAAAAATGGGAGATGTATTATAATAGAAACAAAGGTGAAAATACAGGGAGATGTAGTATAATAGAAACACAGGTGGGTTCAACAGTGCTTATTAGAACATTAGCAAGAAACATCCTCTTTGTGTAAAATACCTGATTGTCTGCAGTACGTTATTAAAATAGTATTTAATGATAGTGGGGAATGCTCATAACATTGTAAATGAAAAGACAAGGTATAACATAATACAAACAAGGTGGTTTAATCGATAATATCAAGGTGCTTTTTCCTTAGTAATAGGATTATTCATGGTGTTTGTCCCCCAGTATTTTTAAATAATCTGCAAGAAGCATGAGTTAATTTTAAAACGTCCTTTATACGTTTAATAGCTCTGTGTTTGCCATGATCTATAAGAATAACTACAGAGGGATTTCGCTGGTGGTCCAGTGGTTAAGACTCTGTACTTCCAATGCCCGGGGCGCGAGTTCGATCCCTACTTGCAGAACTAAGATTCCCCGTGCCTCGTGGCACAGCCAAAAAATAAATAAAAATAACTACAGAATGTGTCTAACTGAAAGAGTAAAGTCATCCTTGAATGCATTTAACTAGCTGTATTGTCATAAACTCAGAGAAGCTGCGTCACACACAGCAAGGTACATCTGTAACTGACCGACCAGGCAGTGCAGTTCTCTACGGTGCCCAGTCGTCACCTTGGAATGTTACGTACCATGGTTCTCTGAGAAAAGGAAACACAGGTGTACAAAAATGACCACAGGGGTTCAGGGTCGGGGAGAACTGTAAACTTCCGCTTTAAAAAGGCCTCTCTTGGTAACATCTCCAAGCCCTGGAAAACATATTCTCAAATATTTGCTTTTTCACAAAAAGTATTATACTTGGTCATCTATTAAGCTCTGGCTTCCTTAAAAGCAAATGAATCCTTATATTCACCACCTTCGAATGGGAACCAGCAGTAAATCCTATTATCAGAAAATGTCAGCTAAACATAAATTGCATTTCTGTTTTTATCAACATTTCCATACAGGTTTGTGATATGGTAATCATGATCTCAAATCTTACACCGTTTTTTCATTTTCAGTAGTCAAGCAAACATAATGAACTTCCATTTAACACGTTAAAAGGCACCGATGATAGATTTTTCTCAAAATTCACATAGATGCGGAAGTCTTTGTGATCTGTGACATGATACTACAAGGTGCGGATGTAGAGGTTGTCATGAGGTCAGTCCTGTATATATAAAGACAATGAATTTGGCCTATCAGCAGCAGGGCTGGCAGGATTTGGCCCGTCAGTCCGCTGGTTTTCCAGGGTGATGAGGGATTTGCATTGATTTGGATTCCCTGTTTGGTCTCCGTTCTCAGAGAAAGGGAGGCCGCCTGCACCTGGAGCTGGTGTGGGCCTGGAGAGCCAAGCATGCAAAGCTGTCTCACCTGGTGACTGAGTGACTTCACAGCCGGGAACTTGGTCTTATTTGTTTGTTGTTCTCACCAGCTGAGCTAACTCATCTTTTAAGATAGAATTACAGAGGCTTCTGTAGAATTACAGCTTTCCAGAGTTTTCTTTTACACTTCCCAAGAAATACCACCATTAAATTTCTGAAATACTTCCTATTATATGATGGACTCATATGAGCTCAGAGGAACTTTACAGCAATAAGATTTCCTATGACCAAATTATTTCAAACATATTTAAGCATACTCAGGGGTCTGAATGTCTTTTTCATCACAGGGGACTGGAATCAAATCCCTTATGATTATACAGTAGAAGTGACAAATAGATTCAAGGGATTAGATCTGATAGAGTGCTTGAAGAACTATTTGTGACATTGTACAGGAAGCAGTGACCAAAACCATCCCACAGAAACAGAAATGCAAAAAAGGCAAAATGGTTGTCTGAGAAGGCCTTATGAATAGCTGAGAAAAGAAGGGACATGAAAGGCAAAGGAGAAAAGTAAAGATATACCCATCTGAATGCAGAGTTCCAAAGAATAGCAAGGAGAGATAAGAAAGCCTTCCTTAGTGATCCATGCAAAGAAATAGAGGAAAACAATAGAATGGGAAAGACTAGAGATCTCTTCAAGAAAATCAGAGATACCAAGGGAACATTTCATGCAAAAATGGGCATAATACAGGACAGAAACAGTATGGACCTAACAGAAGCAAAAGATATTAAGAAGAGGTGGCAAGAATACATAGACGAACTATATAAAAGAGAGCTTAATGGCCCAGATAACCACAATAATGTCATCACTCACACAGAACCAGACATCCTGGAATGTGAAGTCAAGCGGGCCTTAGGAAGCATCACTATGAACAAAGCTAGTGAAGGTGATGAAACTTCAGCTCAGCTATTTCAAATCCTAAAAGATGATGCTGTGAAAGTGCTGCACTCAATATACCAGCCAATTTGGAAAACTCAGTGTGGCCATAGGACTGGAAGAGGTCAGTTTTCATTCCAATACCAAAGAAAGGCAATGCCAAGGACTGTTCAAACTACCGCACAATTGTACTCACCTAACATGCTAGCAGGGGGAAGGCAATGGCACCCCACCCCAGTACTCTTGCCTGGAAAATCCTGTGGACAGAGGAGCCTGGTGGGCTGCAGTCCATGGGGTCGCTAAGAGTCGGACACGACTGAGCGACTTCACTTTCACTTTTCACTTTCATGCATTGGAGAAGGAAATGGCAACCCACTCCAGTGTTCTTGCCCGGAGAATCCCAGGGATGGGGGAGCCTGGTGGGCTGCCATCTATGGGGTCGCACAGAGTCGGACACGACTGAAGCGACTTAGCAGCAGCAGCAGCAGCAACATGCTAGCAAAGTAAAGCTCAAAATTCTCCAAGCTAGGCTTCAACAATATGTGAACCGAGAACTTCCAGATGTTCAAGCTGGATTTAGAAAAGGCAGAGGAACCAGAGATCAAACTGCCAACATCCTCTGGATCATTAAAAAAAGCAAGAGAATTCCAGATAAACCATCTGCTTCATTGACTATGCTAAAGCCTTTGACCGTGTGGATCACAACAAACTCTGGAAAATTCTTCAAGAAACGGGAATACCAGACCACCTTACCTGCCTCCTGAGAAATCTGTATGCAGGTCAAGCAGCAAACAGACTGGTTCCAAATTGGGAAAGGCGTAAGTCAAGGCTGTGTACTGTCACCCTTCTTATTTAACTTATATGCAGAGTACATCATGCGAAATGCCAGGCTGGATGAAGCACAGGCCAGAATCAAGATTGGCAGGAGAAATATCAGTAGTCTCAGATATGCACCCTTATGGCAGAAAGCGAAGAGGAACTAAAGAGTCTCTTGAAAGTGAAAGAAGAGAGTGAAAAAGCTGGCCTAAAGCTCAACATTCAAAAAGCTAAGATCACAGCACCCAGTCCCATCACTTCATGACAAATACATGGGGGGAAAGTAGAAGCAGTGACGAATTTTACCTTCTTGGCCTCCAAAATTGCTGAGGATGGTAACTGCTGCCATGAAATTAAATGTGCTTGCTCCTAAGAAGGAAAGCTATGACTAGCCTAGATAGTGTGTTGAAAAGCAGAGATGTCACTTTGCCAACAAAGGTCTGTATAGTTAAAGCTATGGATTTTCTTGTAGTCATGTATGGATGTGAGAGCTGGACCATAAAGAAGGCTGAGTACCAAAGAATCGATGCTTTTGAACTGTGGTGTTGGGGAAGACTCTTGAGAGTCCCTTGGAGTCTCAATCCTAAAGGAAATCAACCCTGAATATTCACCGTAAAGACTGATGGTGAAGCGGAAGCTCCAATAACTTGGCCACCTGATCCAAAGAGGTGAGTCATCAGTAAAGACCCTGATTCTGGAAAAGACTGAAGGCAGGAGGAGAAGGGGATGACAGAGGAAGAGATGGTTGGATGGCATCATTGACTCAATGGACATGAGTTTGAGCAAGTTCTGGGAGATGGTGAAGGACGGGGAAGCCTGGCATGCTGCAGTCCATGGGGGCTCAAAGAGCTGGACATGACTGAGTGAATCAACAACAGGGGTCTGAAATTCATTTTTTTTTAACACACTGAAAGTTAAATTTAAATATAGTGAATATTTGAGTCCAAAGCAAAAACAATAAAACAAATTCACATCAATTGCCTTTTTGAAAATTAGACATGAGGATTTCAAAGGTCTCAAGGTAGGTAATTAACAATACTATCATGTGGTCAAAAAAGGACTGGACGGGGAGGATGGAACCTAAGACCTAGTCCTGGTTGTTGCTGTATAACAACAGGTCACAACTATTAGATTTTCATTTGTAGGGTAGAATGAGAATCTGGGCTTGACACATTTAAGAGCCCATCCAGTTTTAAAATAGTGAGAATTCTGATTCTTGTTAAAAATACATAAATCATATACTAAATATTTTTTAAATCTAGATTTTTTTGTTTAACCCATGGCAAAGTTAGAGCTGCAAAAATGTTTTAAGGTAAGAGATGACCTCTTTTAAGGCAAGAGAGAATAACATGGAAACTTACATTATCAAATGTAAAATAGATAGCCAATTTGCTGTATGTCTCAGGAAACTCAAACAGGGGCTTTGTGTCAACCTAGAGGAGTGGGATGGGGAGGGGGATGGAAGCAAGTTTCAAAAGAGAGGGGATATGTGTATACCTATGGCTGATTCATGCTGAGGTCTGACAGAAAACAACAACATTCTTAAAGTAATTATCCTTCAATAAAAATTTTTTTTAAAAAAAGGTAAAACACAACATAAAACCAGCCTGTGTTTTTAATCAAACATTTCTAGGAATGAAAAATACCTGTACAAAACACCCTCAAGGAGCTGTTTTTCTCCTTCTAAAACACAGGATCACCTGGACAATACAGAATATATTTTCTTAAACTATTACAAGCACAGCACTGCAGAGTTACTGAAAGATTTAAAAAAGACATCATCGAGGTCTTTTTCATATACAATCTAGAAATCTCATTTCCTTCTTCCCTCTCCTTTACTATGAAAAATCCTTGCACAAGTGTAAAAGTGAAACTTGAATCTCATCTGAAAAATATCTCTTTTCACTTTAGGGTGCTGCTCTCTGAAGGATGGATGACTGAATGGATTTTGGAGCAGGAAGAAAGCACGGGCCAAATTGGTTTTAACCTTGCAAACCAGCACAGATGATAGCAAAGCTTCCCAAACTAGAGCTGCAAAGCCTCTGATGTCCTCAAGTAAGTAAGCCCCATATTTGGAACACAAGTGTAAGATGATGAGATGGTTGGATGGCATCCCTGACTTGATGGACATGAGTTTGTGCAAGCTCCAGGAGTTGGTGNTAGCAAAGCTTCCCAAACTAGAGCTGCAAAGCCTCTGATGTCCTCAAGTAAGTAAGCCCCATATTTGGAACACAAGTGTAAGATGATGAGATGGTTGGATGGCATCCCTGACTTGATGGACATGAGTTTGTGCAAGCTCCAGGAGTTGGTGATAGACAGGGAAGCCTGGCGTGCTGCAGTCCATGGGGTCACAAAGAGTTGGACACAACTGAGCAACTGAAATGAATGACAGAATCCCTAAGGAAACAATGACAGTTTTTGGGGATCTTCTTCTTTTTTCCTACCCACTTTAGTTAAGACAGAAAACAAAGCTGTAACTTATTTCTGATTATAGATTGAGGTGACCATAATCCACATTTGCTCCCAATTAAGGTAATTTTAAAGGATTTATCATTTATTTCAAACAATCTTTTCTCTATCTCTGGGGGGAAAAAAATCTTATCTATTATCAGTCTTTCAATTTAAGCAGCTCTTCTGTCTTTAAATTTTTTATTTAATGTGCTTCAAAGACTCCTCACTTTGTAAGAAAAATCTATCAGTTATAAGGTATAAATGTGCCTAATGGGTCACTATTGAATCACATGGGGTAGCAAAATTGATGATACATGTATTAATGTTGCAAACTGAATTAGTCCATTGAAAGGGGGGAGTTACAATTCAGGGTCAAGGTGTATTAGCCAAAATTCTTGCCACTTTAAATTTAAATTTATTGGACATTTTAATAACCTTTTAAATTGAGGTATTCATCAAGTGCTTACATTTCTAAGTATTTTTCCAACTTTCTTCAAATGAAACTGGCAAAGAAAAAAGGGTGTTTTCTGCTGAAACCTTCGCTGAGTAACAGAATGTATCACCAAACAAAATAAATTTCAAAAATGGATTACTTGTAGGTTTCTAGGATCGATAATGCATAATGATACCAAGAATCAGTGTTTAAAACAAGTACACTTCAAGTGATGATACTGTCGTTTTCTTTTTGCCTATTCAGTTATCCTTATTAAATTTGTGTAGCACTTATCTACCAAGGAATTCAGAATGCCTCAGAAATTTATGCTGTGCTGTGCTTAGTGGTTCAGTTGTGTCTGGCTCTTTGCGACCCCATGGACTGTAGGCAGCCAGGCTACTCTGTCTATGGGATTCTCCAGGCAAGATTACTGGAGTGGGTTGCCATGCCCCCCGCCAAGGGATCTTCCCAACCCAGGGTTCAAACCCAGATCTTCCGCATTGCAGGCAGGTTCTTTACCAGCAGCACTATCAGAGAGGCCCTACAAGCTTATAGACTTAAGAATTATAACCATACAATAGAATTGTATAGTTTACCTTAAGAATGTGTATTACCATGTATTGGGCAATAGTAAGCAGTGATATGATATTAAATTGGGAAGTTT
This sequence comes from Oreotragus oreotragus, assembly GCA_006410675.1. NCBI lineage: Eukaryota > Metazoa > Chordata > Mammalia > Artiodactyla > Bovidae > Oreotragus > Oreotragus oreotragus. The sequence continues at coordinate 8,221 of SJYX01001124.1, read as the reverse complement.
ATACAAAGGAAGAAGAAATCAAACTTCAAAAAAGCCATCACTTAACAGGCTAAAAACTCAGCTTCACTGTACCACAGATTCTGCTTCAGTGAGTTGCTGATGAAAAAATCTAGACTAACCAATCTACTGCTTTCCTGGATCTTAGATAAAGGTCAGTTTTAACTGTTAGACTTTTACATGATGAAATAATTCTTCTGAACAGAGACTATAAATATTACAATTTGTTGTTTTGTACAATATCAGCAGACTTACCAATGAAAGTCCATTGGCAGTTTATTCCTAAGATGATGAAATGGTATTGTCACTTTAAATTGAAATTTATTGGACATTTTAATAACCTTTTAAATTGAGGGATTTATTAAGTGCTTACATTTATTAGATAAGTGCTTTTATTTATTAGATATCTTGATAATTTCGCATCATCCTTAGGAAATAATGGCAGCTGGCCAGTTTATGAATTCCTGGTGAACATTTAAAATGTTTAATGGAATATTAAGTACCATATACTTAACCTTTTTTTGGTAATTATAGGATCTAAAGTATAACCCCCAAATAATGAATACTATTTCATAAAATGAGCTTTAGAAAACTTAATATAGTTAAAATTAAAATACCATATCTGTCTAATCTAATCTAAACAAGGAACAAATTCAGATATTTTTAGCTCTATTTTGAAAACTTCTGAGTTTAACTCAAAGAGGGAAAATGTTTCTATTCTATTCTAAAAAAACATTTCTACAACTAAAGTACTACCTAATCCAATTTCATTTATAAAAATATGGAAACTTAAATTTCATTTCAAATATAAAACTCTCTAGAATATAATCATTTTAAAGGGAAAGAAGGGCCCTAAGACTTACTGATACAAATTTACCTACACTTTAAATTAAACAATAATAGCTAAATTAAGATCACTGTATATAAGAGGTTAGAGATTAATGGAATTTACTCTTTAGCTTAATTGGCAAATGATAAACTGAAAAAAAAAAAATTCTTGCCTATCATTGACAATACCATTTTATTAACCAATTGCTTTTATTTACTGTTAAATGTGATTCTTCATAAAGGTGTATATGCTAACATTGAATTTAGCTTAGCAAAATGTTCCCAAATTCTTAAATACTGAATTGAACATAAACTGATTGGGACACTTGTTTATAGACAATTAGCTCTGGTTATTTCCTCAGATTCATATCGTAACATGACAAATTTTTAAGCACATTAGCAGGGTCTCTGATAATCAAACCACCAACCCTGTATGTTCCATTTTATGCATTTTTAAAAACATATTCTCAAGAAAATCTAAGATCCAATTTATATTATATTAGGAATTTTTTATTTACACTTTAAAATATTTTATTTTAGAATGTCTTAAGACACTGCACTTTCATACATTTATTTGCATTATATTTATTTCACACTCTGCACTAAAAATCCACAGAACAATTTTCTATGGAGGGTTTTATTATGTAACTAATTTTGTTATGTCCTAACTTAATCAGCCTAGGAAAAAACCCAAAATGTGAACTGTTTGTCTTACAGAAATCTTCCTTCTTACCAACTTTATAATGCTTTTACAAAACTGTTTAATGAATAGCATTAACTTTCACATGAGTATTCAACTTCTCTATGTAAATCGTGAAAGGATCCACCATCTCAAATCTATCTCCAAAGCCTATCTGTATAAAACACTGCTCCTGTTTCATTCTCAGCTATAACTAACAGCTTAATTATCAGCAGAGCCAAAACCATTCAGTAACACTGCCCCTAATCCATTTTTCAAATAGCAAACTTGAAGACAGCTGTAATTCTTTTAAGAATCTTTATTGAATTTTTTTTAACAATTTGTTGGCTCTCGATGCAGTTTATAAAAAAACTTCGGCATAGTTTCATATAAACTGCAATCAAAAAAGTAACTTGTCAAGAAGTTATCTGAAGTTGCAAGTTATTTTTTGAAATATGCAGAACAGTAAAATGTAAGCATGCTCTCGGATGCAGGGGCTCCTGTGGACTATGGAGTTACTCTGAGGAGCTTGCTAAGGTCTGCAGGCAGTTTATGAAATGCAATCATTCTCTCCACAATTTCGGTACATGAGAATAAAACTGATATTTATGAAATAAGTCTTTTTCTCAAAAAAGTTGAGGCAGCTTTTGTTGAATGCTATCAGTGAGAGTACACTTGCTACACCTTGAACTGTACTAAGAGAAAAACAGCCAGGAGGCCATGTTCATGCTGAAACTTGAAAACATCCCTCCACAACATGTTGAGTTCCAAGAAGAAGGAAGAGGATAAAACACTATGCACAGTTGTTCATCGTCCCACAGTAACAGAACACACCAAGAAACTTTACAGAAGGGAGCAAACTCCCTTCGCTGCTTTCAGTCAAGGTCACTGGCGGCTACAGTGGAGGGTGAAGGTGAAGCAAGCCTAGGACGGGATAAAGCTGAAGTCTACATCTCATGCAGAGTTGTCCTGATTCTGTCCTCACACGCTTCTCAGACATCCGAATTCGAGCTGAGGTTTGTTAACCTGGGGTCCGCATTGATTTCGTATCTGTAATGATACCCTTCCATGTGATCCCTACAGGCATCTCTGATGTTATGCATCCACTTCTTTATCCCTTTGCGGTTCAAATACAGAACCAGGAGGAAGATGGCGCCTATCAGGGCTAAAACAATACCCAGGAACACATAAGACGTCTGCAGGGATGGCGGGAGGATAGGGTCACAGTCCAGGTCGGAGCTGTTGAGTTCCAAGAGGGCCCGATGCCTCATTTTCTCCGGGAACGCACAGGTGAGCCTGCCTTTGCCCTGCACTACCTCGGTCTCCTTGAGCCAGGCCACCATGTCCACCATGTGGCAGTCACAGACCCAGGGATTGTCGTCCAGGAAGACCCGGACGTGGGGCAGGCTTTGCAGCTCGGCCAGGGTGCCGTTGCGCAGGACCTTGAGGGCGTTGTCCTCCAGGTGCAGGCTTTCGAGGTGCGTCAGGTTCCGGAAGGACACGTGGGTCAGGCCCACCAGCGAGTTGTTGCGCAGGTCCAGGTGCCGGAGGCCGGGCAGATGGGCCAGGACGTCGCGGGGCAGGTAGAGGAGCTGGTTGCTGGCCAGCTCCAGGCGGCGGAGCCCCCGCAGCGCGTGGCCAGCTCGCAGGGCCGCCGCCACCATCCCCTCCAGGCTCAGGTTCTGCCGCTCGGCCGCAGGGAGCTCCAGGCGGTTCAAGATGAGCTCCGCCAGGGGGCTGGGGGCCACGACGCTGGCGTTGCTGCCCGAGAAGGCGAAGGGGCTGAGGTCGGCCAGCGGGTTGTGGCTGAGGTCAAGCTGGCGCAGGCCGGGCAGGTGCTCGAAGGCGCCGGCGTCCACCTCCTTCAGGCGGTTGCCGCTGAGGTTGAGCGCGGCCAGGTCGGCCAGCGGGGGCCGGCGGGCGAAGGCGCCGGCGGGCAGCACGGCCAGCTGGTTGCCCGTGAGGAAGAGGTTGCGCACGTAGGGGGGCAGGTCGGCCGGCACCTCGGTCAGGTTGCGGTTCACGCACTTGACGGTGCGCGCCGCCTCGGAGCACTCACACGGCGCTGGGCATCGGCCCGGCAGCGCGGGCTGGCCGGACGCCGCGGGAGCCGGGAGCGACGCCGAGGAGGTGGAGGAGGACGCCGACGAGGGGAGGGAGGTCGAGGAGACCCAGCCCAGGAGGACCAGCGCCAGCCGCGCCAGCCGCAGCCGCCCGTCCCCGGCGGCGGGGCCCCGGGAGCACCCCCCAGGCATCGCGGCTCGGGTGTCCCCGGAGCCGGGCTGGGACGCCGCCCGCTCCGAAGGTTCGGGAGACGGCGCTCCGAAGGGCGCGGGCCGGCCGGAAGCTTCTGGAGAAAACTTTCCTCTCGTGGGAGCGGAGGAGGACCGCCGCCAACGCCGCCGCCGGAACTTGGCCAACCCCCTGGCCACCGGGCGCCCCCCTCCCGGGGCCGAGTCCCCCGCCCCTTCCCTCCAGAAAGTACGCACGGCCGGTCGGGACGCTCGGCTCCGCGCTCCTCCTCCCGTTCTTGCGGCCGCCGCCCCCGGGTGGCACCTCCCGCCTCTTTTGTTGGCGCCTCTCGCAGGATCCGCTGCGCGACCTGGGACAAGCGGGAGACAAGCGTGAGGCGTGGTGGCGCCCGCGGCTCCCCGAGGGCAGGAATCGCCGCCGCGAGCCAAGCCAACCCCACCCGGGTACCCGAGACCTCCCTCCGAAAGCCCGTCCGGGCCAAGCAGAGGGGCAGGCGACCCGAGGGGCGAAGCACAGTCTTGCTGCGTCCCCAGCCCTCACTATATATACCCTTCCCAGCTCCCGCCCTCCTCCTTTCCCCGATCAGACTCATCCCCCGCGTCTAAACTTCTTGCTTAAATCCCAGAGCCTCCCGACTAAAACTTCTCCTTCCCAGCTCCTTCCCCCAACCTCCTCCGCGGACGACCTGCCTTCCGGGGTCTCCGCCCCCGCCCGGACCTCTCCTCCAGGTCCAGGTTAGGACGCGATGGAAGTTTCACGTTACAGGAGTCTTTTGATGTCTTTCAGGACCCTGACGGATTAAGTGGAAAGCACTCGACTGGCGCCCCCAGCCAGCCCCATTAGACCCGAGGGCGTTCAAGTCATCTCCAAAAGGGAAGCGGGGGGCAGGCCGCAAACAAAGCGGCGGTGGGACCCCCGGACCGGCGCTAGTCTCCTGCCTGAGGATGGGGAGGGATCCCAGAGCCGCCCCCCAGGCCCCCATTTCCCCCTCCGCCCCCCAGGCTCTCGCCTTCTCCGCTTGCTCCCCGGCGCTCACCTCCGCACTCGAGATAACTCCCAGTCTCACCAGAGTCGCAGCGACTTGCCCGTTCGGCGCTGCAGGCGCCGATTCTCCTCGCACCCCAGCCCCTGGCCCAACCTCCGCAGCTGGGAAAAACCAACCCGGGGGGCGGGGAGGAGGGGTGCGGAGGGCCAGGGCTGCCGGAGGAGCTGCTCAGGCTGCGCAGCGAGCCTGGGCTGCGCTCGGTAGGGGGATGTAAGGAAGGAGGCGAGGGGGGGAATCTAGACCGCGCGCCTCCTCCTGGTGGAAATTGACAAGGAATGTGCCGGAAAAGGTGAGGGAATCCCTTTTTCTCCCCCTTTCCCTGGCATCCTTTGGTGGTTCCTCATTTTGCATACTGGGTTTTACCTTGGACTGGAACAAAACCGCTCGTGCATCTCGTGAAATTCGCCCTGATCTGGGCACTTAAAGCGGTAACCAGGTAGATTGAGGCATAACAGAGCAGGAGCGTAAAGAAATGAGCTGCAAATGTACAGCGGCAGCAGGAAAACGCCCAGCTGCCTGCAAGGGAGTTTCGGAAAGGCTCCCCAGCCAAGTGATGTTTTAGAATGCCAACTTCAGATTTAGGTGTAATTAATCCGTCCCCACCTGTCCCGCCCCCGTCACCCCCGCACTCCTCGGATAGTTACGGAACTTGCGAAGGGAAGAGAGCCAACTTGAAGAAGGGAGGGGGGAAAGATGGGTGGAGATTCACTCTTGATTCATTAGTTTTCCTGCTCCCCAAATTAAAAGCAGAGGGAAGAAAACGGCCGCCAAAGCGTCTTAGAAACAAAAGACAAATAGCGAGGACGTGAGTCACCGAAAAGCGGAGCCGCCCCCCTCCCCAGACGTGGCAGCCGTGTGTCAGTGCAAGTCAGTTAGCTGAGAGTTCGCAGGGTGGGGGGTGGGAGGCCGCCAGGGAGAACAGAAGTTTGGTAACCCAAGTCTGACGCGGCAGGATGCGCCTGGCAGGCAAGGAGCAGAGAGGCTAGGATTGGGGCAGGAGACAGGGAATGATTGATTACAGAGAGGATTTGTTACCCCGGAGAGGTTTGGGGTCCTGAAAGCTCTATTCTTGTTCTCTCAATGAGTGTCTGTCTCTTTTGTCCCGAAAAAATAATTTCCCTAAAAGAGTGAGAAAGTGCTGGTTATTCAAGGTTCTTCATTTTAGAGAAAATGGCAATTAGAGAAAACAGTTGCAAAAAAGTAAGATATGGTAATATAAAAAGGATCCAATAAGGAATGCCGAAGTTTGTGCCTATGACATGGGCCTGCCTTTAGTGTGAAGGAAAGGTCCCAATTCTCAAGTCACTTCTTGATTACTTTTGCGGGAAGAAATAGACTGCACTGCCAATAGCAAGAAGGGCCCAGGTGATACCTAGAGGGCGTGAAGACTGCAAAAGATTTGTGCAAAAAGCCAGTTTTGTTCATTTGCATCCTCAGCACTTTCATCTAAATCTTTTTCGTGTTTTTAAAAGTGCTTTGTAATACGAATGTGAAACATTTTCAAAAAAAGAATCTCAAAAGCTGGAGTCATATTCTGTATCCTGATGGTGGTGGTGGTTACATAAGTCTAGACATGCGTTAAAATTTACAGAACCTTGTACGCTGAATCAGTTTTACTGTATGATAATTTTTAAACAAAATTAGTTATTCATGGGAAAAAAATACTAATGCTCTGCCTTGGTATTCTAGTTCTGCTCTATTGAGAAGAGTAAGAAGATTCTAAATATCTTTAGAATTTAGAAAGCTATATTCTCATCTGATCTTACATCAGCTCAGCAATATAGATACCAGTAGTTATTCATATAATTATTCTGTTTTACAAATGAAAAAACTGGGGCTCTGAGCTGAGACTAATTCACATTGACAGTGTCTTTTACTTGCCAAACCTCCTGCTGATCACTTTGCAGAAATCATCTCATTTGTTCTTCCCATCAGTGCTCAGGTAGATTCTCTCACTCCAGTTTTAAAGAGGAGAAAGCTGAAGCCGAAATAAATTATATAACTTGTTCTAATGTGTGGTGGAGGTAAGGACTGGGCCCAGATTTGTCTGCTTTTCATGTGTATCTCACATTCCACCTCTAGGCAAAATCGAGGCACTTATGCAAAGTTCTACACTGCATACCTTAGGCAGAACCAAAGCCTCTCCCCTGGTTCACTTTCTCCTTATTTTCTTCTACCTGCCTGCAGCTGGCAGGTAGTTGGTTATGGCTGTTGAATCAAGACTCAGAAATTTGGGGCCATTTTTAGCTCTACCACTTACTGTGTGGCTTCAGTATACTTCTGTTTCTTAATCTGTAAAATAGGACCACTAATAAAACATTATGACATTTCCATGAGAATTGAGATAAGATATCTAACATGCTTGGCAAAATTGCCTGTAATTATTGTGTTATTCTTAATCTTCATTACTCTTTTGCTCGCCATTTGTTCTGTACCCACCAAATCACTGTAACTTTGTTAGTTATAGGAGTCCAAGGATGGATAGTCTAAGGGCTCCTTCAAGTAGAATTGCCAGATTTCAAAAATAAAAATACAGGACACTCAGTTAAAATTGAATTCCAGGTGTACCATGAATGATTTTTTTAGTATGAATATGCTCCATGCAATATTTGGGATGTACCTATGCTTAAAAAAAAATCCCTTTTTACCTGAAACTCTAATTTAACTGGGCATCCTATATTTGGTCTGGTAACAAAAGAGTTCATAACCTGGTGGAAGAAACAGACAGAAATAAAAGCTTTCATTGCAGAACACTGAGGGCAGTTTACTGTATCTTTCCAGTCTCTCTGTATATATTTTACTTTTGTTTCTAATATTTTTTATATGAATGGGATCATAGTCTATATATTCATGATTTTTAAAATTGTAAAACAACTATGCCTCATTCTGTGTCCATACTTTGTTTTAAAGATTGCAAAATGTAGTGTGGACTGTTTTACCACATTTTTTAAACTGCCCTATTGAAAGACAGATCACTAACTACTTTTTGAAGAACTCTCCTTCAAGTGAGAAGAGCTTACTAGGATGAGTTCTATTTTGATTGTCTTAAGCATTTAATTATCCGAAATTATCATACTTGCTTAACTCCTGACAGCTTGAAAATTTTTTGTGTGTGATGCTATTTACATGCTCTAAAGCAGGACAGAGAATTTCAAAGCACATTTTCCTCCATTTATTCTTCCCTTCCTAAATAAAAGAAGGATCTGAATGTCCTAATGGAGAAGAACCAATCTAGTGCATTTCATAGGTCACATTGTAGCCTCCAGGAAAATGTCTCTGCACTATTATTTATGCAGCACATTGTTTCTCCAGGAACCATTTTTCTTCTAATGACCCAAAGGAAAGTCATTAGTAAATTTTTGAAATATTGCTGTTAAATTCTGGGAAGGCAAAGAACAATGTAGTATTAAAAAAAAAAA
>SJYX01001123.1:4949-18609 GCA_006410675.1 Oreotragus oreotragus | reverse complement strand
GGAGGAGAGGGTAAGATGTATGGAAACAGTAACATGGAAACTTACATCACCATATGTAAAATAGATAGCCAATGGGAATTTGCTGTATGGCTCAGGAAACTCAAACAGGGGTGGGATGGGAGGGAGATGGGAGGGAGATTCAAAAGGGAGGGGAATATGTATACCTATGTCTGATTCATGTTGAGGTTTGACAGAAAAGAGCAAAATTCTGTAAGGCAGTTATCCTTTAATAAAAGATAACTTAATAATTATAAAAAAACCTCAACATTTAAAAGAAAAAACAAGGAAATACTACTACATCTATTAGAACAGCCCAACCTGGAACACTGAAAACATTAAATGCTGGAAAGGATATGGAGCAACTGAAACTCATTCATTGCTTGTAAGAATGTAAGACAGTACAGCCACTTTAGAAGACAGTTTGTTGGTTTCTTTAAAAACTAAACATACTGTCACCATATGATCCAGCAGTCACACTCCTTGGTGTTTAATCAAATGAGAAGAAAATTTTAAAAAACACACCAAAAAACAACACATGAATGTTTAGAGAAGCTTTATTCATCATTGCCAGAATTCGGAAGCAGGCAAAATGTCCTTTAGTTGCTGAATGGATAAATGATACCTCCAGATAATGAAATATTATTGTTGCTGTTCAGTTGCTGTCCAGTTGCTAAGTAGTGTCCGACTGTTTGTAGCTGTAAGGGCTGCATCATGCAAGGCTCCTCCATCTTTCACTATCACCCAGAGTTTGCTCAAATGCATGTCCATTGGGTTGATGATGCTGTCTAACCATCTCATCCTCTGCTGCTCCCTTCTCCTTTTGCCTTCAACCTTTCCCAGCATCAAGTTATTTTGCAGTGAGTCAGCTTTTCACATCAGATGGCCAAAATATTGGAGCTTCTGTTTCAGTATCAATCCTTCCAGTAAATATTCAGGGTTGATTTTCTTTAAGATTGACTAGTTTTTTCTCCCAGTCTCCAAGGGATTCTCGAGAGTCTTCTCCAGAACCACAGTTTGAAAGCATCAATTCTTTGGGGCTCAGCCTTCCTATGAGTGGGTGCATGCTTTGGCCACGTCCTACTCTTTGTGATCCCTTCGACTGTAGCCCTCCAGGCTCCTCTGTCCATGGGATTCTCCAGGCAAGAATACTGGAGTGGGTTACCATGCCCTCCTCCAGGGGATCTTCCCAACTCATGGATCAAACTCAGGTCTCCCTCATTGCAGGAAGATTCTTTACTGTCTGAGCCACAGGGAAGCACATAAACAATGATAGATTGAAGGGAAATATTAAGGCTCTATTTGGTCAGCTGTGCTTGGTGTGTCCCACAGAACAGTGACTCAGAGATGGAGGAGGGAAGAGTGTTTCTAAATTCATGTTTGGGAAAGCCGAAACTGATGGTACTGTTAGCTCCATACACACTTACTCTCATCTCCGTGACCTAAAGCAGATGGAATCTAAGATACCATGTTGCAGTGGATAAAAGTATATAAAAAATGGAACCATAGTGAATTCATTTCAAATAGTAAATGCTCAAGCACAAGACCAAATGTATCATAAAAGGAAGGACAGTGGCTATTAGATGAATCAAAAATACTGAGTCCAGGGACTTCCCTGGTGGTCCAATGGCTAAGACTCCACACACCCAATGCAGGGAGTGTAGGTTTGATCCCTGGTCAGGGAACTAGGTCCCACATGCCACAACTAAAGAGTCCGCATGCTGCAACAAAGATAAAACAGTCCGCATGCTGCAACGAAGACCTAGGGAAGCCAAATAAATGTTAAAATAAGTTTTAAGAAAAATTAAAAAAATATTGAGTCCATTTTTATTAAGAATATTGAGTATGTTATATGAATGCAAAGAAATGTTACAAGGTGGTGAGATGTGCTGAAGGAAAATATTATTGTAACACAATATTTAAACACTTCAGACAGACAAGGACTATAGCCATGATTTTATTCCAAGGAAACTATGCATGCTATGGCTGGCAGAAGTGGCCTTTATTTTTCTCATGTAATTGGCTCTCTTTTTGTCATGTTATTCTGCCCACTAAAGAAGCNCTTTAGATGTGTATAAGAGACAGTTGTAACACAATATTTAAACACTTCAGACAGACAAGGACTATAGCCATGATTTTATTCCAAGGAAACTATGCATGCTATGGCTGGCAGAAGTGGCCTTTATTTTTCTCATGTAATTGGCTCTCTTTTTGTCATGTTATTCTGCCCACTAAAGAAGCCCACTGAGATGCTTCCTAAAGGTTTGCAGCAGACTGAGTCTGCACTCCCAGAGCATGGTTGTTTTTACAAATGGAAACAACTTGCTTGACTTATAAAAAATTGTTACAACACATTACTAACCTGTAGAGTAGGCAACTGTGACAATTCCCATAATTATAATATAGCGTAACGGGATCTAAAGTGGAAATATTTTGGTTCATGTTACATAAATGGCAAGAGAACAGTAGAGGTTCAACTCTGTACTTATTACAAATTCATCATCAGCAGAAATAATGGCTATATTTCATTATTATCATTTTTAGTTTCACTGTTAGTGATCTTAAGCAGAAAGTCAGTTATGTGCATATCAGACAATTTACAATTTCTTATGACTTATAATAAAAGGATTACATTTGAATTATTTTCCCAAGTGTGTCAAGAAAAAACTAAAATTAGACTTGTTTACTCATGACTAGTAATTTAATACAAAACAAAGGAAAACTTGTTTTCCTCAAGCATCAAGGACAATAGAAACATTCCAGTGCCTACTGTGATTCACTGTGAAAAACAGTGTGTTTACATCAATAAAAACTAGGCTAACATTTCTGATGACTGTTTCTCAAGAGTAAGTAGACTGATCATCACAGCTTTACTTCCAGTGAGACACACTTGGAGGGGATGAACCTGAGGTGCCTTCTCTGATGATGGAGGAAGTGTACTGTTTGCTCCAGTGACTGTGGGGTCAAGCCCCACTCCCTGGCTTTGCTCTCATCTGAGGAGCAGTTCTTACTGCCCAGTAGCTCAGTGCTAAAGGGTCTGCCTGCCAAGCAGGAGGTATGTGTTAAGTTGCTGAATAGATTCCCCTGGAGAGGGGAATGGCAATCCACTCCAGTATTCTTGCCTGGGAAATGCCTGTGGACAGAGGAGCCTGGCAGGTTATAGTCCGCCAGTCCCCAAAGAGTCAAACACAACTGAACGACTAACGCTCTCACTTTGAATGAGCAACCACAAGGCAAAAGGAGACATTGAATCACATCTACAGACCACCAGCGTTTACAGCCTCAGCAAGACATGGGCTGTGAAGTCACCCAGCCCTGGGACCAAAGGCATGAGATGAAGAGGAGGAGGAATGAGGGCTTTGTGTCCCCTGTCGTCTGCCCTCTGGTAAGGGTGTCTGTCTCCTTTCTACAGAACAACATTTGAACTTCCTGCTGCAGTCGGGTCCCCAGCATCGGTTAGGTAACCTGGATTAGCCTGCCCTGCCCCCGGCTCCCACCTTTCCAAGGAAGCCCTCTCTCACTCAGGGACCACGTGGAACATCAGAGTTCTCCACGCATCACGAGCATCTCCACCTCCCTAGGGGTGACCATACCTTTGCAACGAGGAGCCCTCCATCACACCTGCGTGGAGTCAGGGGCATGAAGCATTTGTGAGTCTAAAACTAACATGCCAAGATCCAGGGGCACAGTGTCAAGTACCAAGACTAACAGGTGGAACTTCCCTGGTGGTCCAGTGCCTAAGCATCCACCTGTCAGTGCAGGGGACACGAGTTCAATCCCTGGTCTGGGAAGATCCCACATGCTGCCGGACAACTAAGCCTGAGTGCTACAGCTACAATATGCCTCACAACAGCAAAACAGAAGCCATTGCAATGAGAAGCCCTCCCACTCAGGGGAACTAGACAGTAGCCCCCTGTTGCAGCAACTAGACAAAGCTGGAGTGCAGCAAGGAAGACCCAGCACAGCCAAAAATAAAATCAAAGTCACCCCCCCCCCAAAAAAAAATAACAAGTAGTCCATGTTGTAAGTCTTAAATAGCAAAACTGTAATTGTGCTGACAAGCATGACTAACCCATTTATTGACTGCAGTGATCTACTCCAAGAAGGGAGTGTAAAGATAAATCATTTTAATGATCTTTGCTGAGCGTTTGTCTGCTTTTTAAAAATAATTTTCTGTTAAATACTTTCTAATGATCAATAAACTGTGATATTACTATCTTATATTCTTTACAACAGAAAAAATGCATACACATGAAATATATGAAAATGGGAAAATGCCTTTTTCAGAGTACTATGGTTATAGAAGGATTTGTATCCCAGTGAAAGTGTGTATAATCTCCTAAGATGGTTTCACTTTCATGAGACAATCAACATCTCATTTTTCAGCTGCTACTGGACCCCTGGGCATTTCTAATGCTTTTCTTCATTTGACAGTTTTCTGTCAATTTTCTATCAGTTTTTATCAGTTTCTATCAATTCTTATCAGCTATCTATCAGTTTCTATCAGTTTTTATCAGTTATCTGTCAGTTTCTATCAGTTTTTATTAGTTATCTATCAGTTTCTATCAGTTTTCTTATGCTTTTCTTCACTGACTCAGTTCCTCAGTCATGTCTGACTCTTTATGACTCCATGCCCCCCACCAGGCTCCTCTGTCCATGGGATTCTCCAGGCAAGAATACTAGAAGAGTTGCCATGCCCTTCTTCAGGAGATCTTCCTGACCCAGGAATTGTACTCCTGTCTCTTGGATCTCTTGCACTGGCAAGCGGATTCTTTACCATTGCAATCCCAAAGAAAGGCAATGCCAAAGAATGCTCAAACTACCGCACAATTGCACTCATCTCACACACTAGTAAAGTAATGCTCAAAATCCTCCAAGCCAGGCTTCAGCAATATGGGAACTGTGAAATTCCAGATGTTCAAGCTGGTTTTAGAAAAGGCAGAGGAACCAGAGTTCAAATTGTCAACATCCACTGGATCATGGAAAAAGCAAGAGAGTTCCAGAAAAACATCTATTTCTGCTTTATTGACTATGCGAAAGCCTTTGACTGTGTGGATCACAAGAAACTGTGGAAAATTCTTCAAGAGATGGGAATAACAGACCACCTGATCTACCTCTAGAGAAACCTATATGCAGGTCAGGAAGCAACATTTTGAACTGGACATGGAACAACAGACTGGTTCCAAATAGGAAAAGGAGTACGTCAAGGCTATATATTTTCACCCTGCTTATTTAACTTATATGCAGAATACATCATGAGAAACGCTAGGCTGGAAGGAGCACAAGCTGGAATCAAGATTGCCTGGAGAGATATCAATAACCTCAGATATGCAGATGACACCACCCTTATGGCAGAAAGTGAAGAGGAACTAAAAAGCCTCTTGATGAAAGTGAAAGAGGAGAGTGAAAAAGTTGGCTTAAAGCTCAACATTCAGAAAACAAAGATCATGGCATCTGGTCCCATCACTTCATGGGAAATGGATGGGGAAACAGTGGAAACAATGTCAGACTGTTTTTTGGGGGGGCTTCAAAATCACTGCAGATGGTGATTGCAGCCATGAAATTAAAAGATGCTTACTCCTTGGAAGGAAAGTTATGACCAACCTATATAGCATATTGATAAGCAGAGACATTACTTTGCCAACAAAGGTCTGTCTAGTCAAGGCTACGGTTTTTCCAGTGGTCATGTATGGATGTGAGAGTGGGACTGTGAAGAAAGCTGAGCACTGAAGAATTGATGCTTTTGAACTGTGGCTTTGGAGAAGACTCTTGAGAGTCCCTTGGACTGCAAGGAGATCCAATCAGTCCATTCTAAAGATCAGTCCTGGGTGTTCTTTGGAAGGGATGATGCTAAAGCTGAAACTCCAGTACTTTGACCACCTCATGAGAGGAGCTGACTCATTGGAAAAGACTCTGATGCTGGGAGAGATTGAGGGCAGGAGGAGAAGGGGATGACAGAGGATGAGATAGCTGGATGGTGTCACCGACTCGATGGACATGAGTTTGAGTGAACTCTGGGAGTTGGAGATAGACAGGGAGGCCAGGCATGCTGCGATTCATGGGATCGCAAAGAGTCAGACACGACGACTGAACTGAACCAAACTGAACCTAAGAATCCTTAATATTATACTGGAAATTTAAGAACAAATCCCTGGTTTGACAAAATTGGAGGCTGAATGTAAATCTAACAGCTGTTCACACTAAGTCGACAAAGGCTCTCCTTACCACCACCTCTAAAGCCATCCTGTCACTAGGAGCAGGAGCTACAGTCATCTCCTCTGTCCTACTCCCTCTCCCTGGCTCCAGACAAATAGCCTTCCTTGCTGAGCCCCTGCCTTGGAGTCTTTGCAGGTCTGTTTCCTCTCCTGAGAGCACGCTTCACACGTGTCTCCTCATCTCTGGCACACACAGAGCTCTTTCACTCTTAGAGGGATACCCTTAGCCATCTTTACAAACACTGTATCATCAACCAGAAATTCCCTAAATCACTTCCCTACTCATTTTGTTCACAGCATTTAATGATATATGTCTCTTTGGTTTCCTTTGTTTATGGATTTATTAATCCCCCATCTTCCCTTTCTCCCCACTAGACCTTGGACTTCATGAGGACAGGTTTTAATTGCTTACCCAATGCTTGCAATCCGAGAGCCTACACAAGTGACTTGTATGCAATCAGTTTTTTTTTTTTTAATGGGGTATAGATGCTTTACAATATTGTGTTCATTTCTAGCACACAGCAGAGTGAATCAGTTATATGTATAATAAATCCCCTCATTTCTGGATTTTGTTCCCACTTAAATCACCAAGGAGCACTGAGGAGAGTCCCTTGTGCTATACAGTAGGCTCTCGTTAGCTATCTATTTTATGCATAGTAATGAGGGCCGAGGTTAATTTCATATCATGGGAAATATCACTTTTTTTTTCCTA
Source organism: Oreotragus oreotragus (assembly GCA_006410675.1). Classification (NCBI taxonomy): domain Eukaryota; kingdom Metazoa; phylum Chordata; class Mammalia; order Artiodactyla; family Bovidae; genus Oreotragus; species Oreotragus oreotragus. Next base: position 11,685 of record SJYX01001123.1, on the reverse strand, counting down.
TTCAATATTATCTGCCTCTGAAGTCGCATCTTAAAATGTGAATTATCATCAGCACAGCAACTGAGACCAACCATGATCATTCTGCCTGAGGCTCTGAATGTCTCCCACGTTCTCCTGTGGTCTACACTGAAATGGGGCAGCACGAAGTCTTACTAGTAAAATCATAGCACCTGGTTCTGGTGACTCAGCCCTGACAGTACACTGGAAGTTAGCCTCAGTGCTGTGGATGGAACTGTTTCAAAGGCTGAGTGTGTTAATCAGAACCAATATTCAATCAATATAATATTTAAACAAAAAGTGGATACTCTCATCTCCTCACAAATATGTTTCTATTGATTTTTCTCTTTTTTAAATCTTTGTCCTTTTTATTTCAGTACTACAAAATGGACATTAAGCCATTTATTTGGAAGGCTATTTTCTTTTTCATGTCGTTTTAAATTGTCTTATGAAACAATGTCATGTTTACTCAAGCAAACCAAATGCCATAGTCAAAACAGTTTAAACTGGTGTTTATTTTAAAATAGTTTCTTCTCTGTTCTCCAGCTGATTCATCTGACTTTGCTTCTTACTCATCAACACCATTGACATTTTGGACAAATTTATTCATGGTTTTGGATTTCCAGGGAAACTTTTTATGTAGATATACATACCCAGAATTATTCAAATTATGGAGATGATATCATTAGAGTGCACACATAATGTGACTTTTAGATATCTTCCACTTGGCTTCAGTATCAAGATGTCTGTCTAGATAAAAAAAGAAGGATCTTTAAACAAAGCAGTCTGCATTTCACCCTGAAAGTGCACCAACTAATTTGTTAGAACACAAACAAATTATCCACAACTTATGTTTGCTTTCCTTAGCTAAAAAGTGTCTTTTACTTTATTGCTTGATTCTTCTGTGACTCCCAATCTTATTTTTATTCTTGTTCTAAAACACTTATTTCTTTGTGGAGAACAGCTTTCAGGTATGACAGTTTCAGCTTTGTTCTAGGTGGTTTCTGTTCTTTTGTTCACACAAGGCCAGACATTTCTGAGAGTTTTCAAAGAAGATATTGTAGTTCATTGAACAGCAGCATTTTCTGTAATAAAGCAGTACATATTAAAGGGGTGAAGAAAAAGTCACTGAGGGAAACTAAACTCAGGTCACAGGAAAAATGAGAAAATCAATCAATGGCTGGGCTTTCTTCTTCCTTAGGCTTTTCTGGTCTCAAAAAATATCAGAATATATGAGGATCCAAAGGTAGATGACAATGCGGTGAGAGGTGTATGTTTGGATGTACTAAAGTCAAGGATGACATTAGTGGTTAAGATGAGTGCATCTAAGAAAGGATTTATTTCCCATGATTCCATAATGATTAATAATTGAAACTGTGCAAACTTGAAAATAGATTCTGGGACAGGGGTAAAGAAATGTATTTCTGAAAAACACTGCAACTTCAGGCAGGGAAGATACACCTAGATGTACAGTTACTACTTTTTCTCTCTTCTGAAACAGTTTGTGCAAACAATTTCTTGTTTTAATACAACTTTAATCAATGTCAGATCACCACTGTAGGGACTTCTTGTGTTAAAAGTTAATTTAATTAGATATTTCTTCTCTGATACGCAGTTTCAAAGATGACTTTACCCTTTAGTTCATCACATTGTTTCATTAATAGAAAAATATCAAAACTTGATTCTGTGTTACCTTGTTCAGCTCAAAAATGCACAGTATTTGTAGTAATTTATTTTTGAAAATGGACTTCTCTGGTGGCTCAGTGGTAAAGAATCTGCCTGCCAATGCAGGAGATGCAGGTTCAATCCCTGGATTGGGAAGATCCTCTAGAGAAGGGCATGGCAACCCACTCCAGTATTCTTGCCTGGAGAATCCCATGGACAGAGCAGCCTGACGTGCTATGGTCCATGAGGTCACAAGAGTCGGACATAATTTAGCAACTAAGCAATCACCACCAATATCGAAAATAGAAATAAACTCCCTAGAACAAAAGAGTTAACATATTCATTTGGTATTGATTCTGAAACTTTAAGTGAAAGCTTTGATGAATACACAAATACTTGCATATGTATTTACTCACCTTTCTGAATTCTGATCCAATAATTAAAAATAGCCAGGCTCCATGTGAGTTACCAATGACAGCATCTTGAGTCATTTAGAAAGTATTCATGAGAGAAAAAGGAAAAATTCATAAAGCGATTTAGCTATTGAATCTTCACAAGCCAATAAATATTTGCAAATTTGCTGCAATTCTTCTCAAATACTTGTCTTTCTCGAATATATTCTGTTTTACTTCATGAGATTGCCACCCTTAACCACTGGGAAGGGAAAGACTTAATGCATAAGCCAGGAAGATAAGGCCAAGTTCATGACTTTTAAATTTCTTTTTCATTTAAATTTATATGTATTTTTTATTTTTTTCAAATAATTTAATTTTGACCTATATATCTTCATTACACATTCCACTGATTTTGGCAGGGATGGGGAGGCTGATATTACTTAAAAATTTTTTTTCTTGTTTGGAAGATAATTTTTTTACAGTGTTGTGTTGGTTTCTGTTGTACAACAATGTGAATCAGCCAGGAGTATACATATGTATCAGCCTAGAGGGGTGGGATGTGGTGGGGTGTAGGAGGAAGGGAATATTTTTATTTTTTATTTTTCCTGTTCTGGGTCTTCCTTGCAGCACACAGCTCTCCTCTGGTTGTGGCTCATGGCCTTGGTTGACCGGTGGCATGTGGGATCTTAGTTCCCTGACCAGGGATCAAACCTGAGCATCCTGCATTGGAAGCATGGAGCCCTAACCCATGGACAACCAGGGAATTCATTTCTCCCTTTTCTTATCTAAAAATAATAGAATGTATTTTACATGCACCTGGATGATGTGATTTTTTTTAAAAAGATCAAGTTAAGTTGTAAAAAACCATAAAAATAACAGACAAAGAAGGAGAAAATGATGATCAGGTGAAGAAGGCTTTGCATAAAAAATAAATAAAAATATGACTACAAAATTAAAAAAATTAATTCATGCCAAGGTATCATCCATAATTTAAACCACAGTTGTGGAATTCACAAATAATATGTTGACATCATGAGATGTACTTATGTAGAAATGGACCTATTTTGGTAAGAAACAAAAAACTAGTAGGCATACACAAAAATATTAAATGTGAATGATAAAAAAAATATATTAGAATAAAATCCTTCAACTATAACCTGCTGAGATGTGTGTCTTGCAAGTCTTTCATAACAGGATTAAGCCAGAGAAGCTGAGTTCATGGAAACAGACAGAGTATTAATAGATGGTGGTGAATGCACTTTACCTGAAAATGGACATTAAACATCAATATCCAACATATCTTTGGTACAATTACATAACAAGTTGGATAATGAATTTAAAATGCATATTATTGTGTGGTTCACAGCAAGCACTCAGTAAATACCAGCGATTATTTTTAGGGGGATGAATGCGAGTAAGATGACCATTGCCATCCGTGAGGCTCAGTTATTTCTTTTGGAGACTCACTTCTTAAAAGAGTAACTCCAAGGCTTCCCTGGTGGCTCAGAGGTAAGAATCCACCTGCCAAAGCAGGAGACATGGGTTCCATCCCTGGTCCAGGAAGATCCCGCTTTCTGTGGGGTAACTAAGCCTATGGCCACAGCTGCTGAGCACACACACCATAGAGCCCAGGAGCCACAACTTCTGAGCCCAAGTGCCACAAATATGGAAACCTGCATGTCCCCAAAAGAGAAGCTGCTGCAGTGAGAAGCCCTGTACTGCAACTAAAGAGTAGTCCCCATTCACTGCAGTGAGAAACACCCACACAGCAACAAACCCAGCACAGCCACAAACAAATACATACATACAATCACGTTCTTTTAAAGTCTAACTCCAATGATCCATGCACATGTTTAGTTCTGCCTCATCACAGAATTGTTAATATTTAATGGAAACAACATGAGGAGTGAAATCAGTTCACTAAAACCTGTTTGTGAGGCCTTTCTCATAACCTGCAGGACGTCAGAACTTGTGCATATTTGAGTCACCAGATTCTGCTGCTTCACACAACAACTCACATAGGTCCAACCACACTCTCCAGTAAAAACAGGTCAAGGGGTTCAGAAATGGGGTGTCTCATCTGCCCACTAGAATGTACAGTTCATGGGATGGGAACCTGTCTGGCACATCACACAATATTTCCCTAATGAATACTGGTGTGGCCTTTTCCACCACCTTTCTTGGTTTTGGACTTGCACTTGTCTCACATTTAAAGCAAAGTGTTACTTGCCCTTTTCCCTGTTTTGCTTTATTTACCACAACAAAACTCCTCTCTAAGTCTTCTGTTCTTAAATTCTTCATCATATCCAGACCTTTCTATATAGAGCCTTAGTTGACATATTCAGAGCTAACAACTAAATAAAAATTACAGTGCAAGGGGCCTAGGTTCAATCCCTGGTCAGGAAACAAGATCCCACAAGACCAGGTACAGAAAAATAAATATTTAAAAACTAAATAAAAGCTTCTATTTTTTAGGAGATTATTTCAGAAACATTTCAGACCAATGATACTGTATTTTCATATGTATGTAAAATGGTTTTATAATAATCGATGCTATAGCTTCGTAGAGCATGACGTTGAGAATAATCCTCACCAAAGATTGAATTGGTCTTAAGTGATATGACATTACTGAATTTACCACAGTTCAATACTGGTCTTCCATTTTGTCTGTATTACAGTAGTTAAATATACTAATAAAAGCATAAAGGTACCACAGAAAAAAATAAAATAAATAAGTACTGTGGTCAAGAAACCATGGTTAAGGTCCCTCTGTAGTTTCTCTGGACCCGGAGCTTCCCCAGACCCCACCTGGGTCCCGGCCCTACTCCAGCTCCTCAGGAAGCTGTGTTTCTTGACCTCTCTTCTAGCTTTTCAGATGAATTCAGGAACCCTCCTGCAGCCCCTCCTAACAGTCATGAGCAACAGTGCCAGTGAGGTGAGTGTGTGATGTGTTTACATTTTTAAAGAAAAAATTACCAATGCCAATAAACTATCAAATATGTGAATTTTCAAGACAAGACTTCAAAATGTGTGAAATGATGAGTGCTATGTGACTGAAATTTGACAAACTATCCAAGACCATTATCACTGTATAGATTTCATGTTCTGTTGAAGGGAAGGGATACTTATATAAATAATTGAAAACAGTGATTTTGTTAAAATGAAGGTAATACAACTTTACAAAATATGACTCAATATTTTTCATGTAAATATTACTTTCCCTTTAATAGATCACCTCGATTTGGTCAATGAAAATTTTATTACTTCAACATTATCTTTAAAATTAAAAGATAAATTATAATGAAAAATATAGAGAAATCAGAATGACNTTTGTTAAAATGAAGGTAATACAACTTTACAAAATATGACTCAATATTTTTCATGTAAATATTACTTTCCCTTTAATAGATCACCTCGATTTGGTCAATGAAAATTTTATTACTTCAACATTATCTTTAAAATTAAAAGATAAATTATAATGAAAAATATAGAGAAATCAGAATGACTTAAATTAAGCTGAATTTAAATGCTTTTTAAGATATAATTATATCTTATTTATTTTTATAAAGATAAGAATAATGCTGATCTAGTTTGATATAGTTTACCTGCCAAAATAAATTACAGATGTAACATTCCACTTATATTTCATCTAAAGCTACCAGTGTGAGAATGGTGCTAATTGTTTAACATGGTAAAATGTTTGTAAAGTATTTGTCCTTTAAGACTATATGAATTCTATGAAATTTTGGGGAAATTGATACTTTTATTCTACTCACACTTTTCCATTTTGTTGGCATTTTCCATTACTTCTTTCAGAACGACTCGATTGCTTTATTTATACAGATCTTCTGCCTTTCTTGTGGACATTGTTTGTAAGCATTTTATTTTTGCTCTGTGTATCATGGGAAAACTGTTTTCCAATTCTATTTCTATACATGCCTTGCTATCCTAGAGATAAGCTATTGATTTTTGTGCTTATTATAGCTTTCGTCAACTTTCATTTCAGTTCAGTTCAGTTCTGTCTGACTCTTCCTGACCCCATGAATTGCAGCACGCCAAGCCTTTTTGTCCATCACCAACTCCCGGAGTTCACCCAAACTCACGTCCATTGAGTCAGTGATGCCATCCAGCCATCTCATCCTCTGTCATCCCCTTCTCCTCCTGCCCCCAGTCCCTCCCAGCATCAGAGTCTTTTCCAATGAGTCAACTCTTCGCATGAGGTGGCCAAAGTACTGGAGATTCAGCTTTAGCATCATTCCTTCCAAAGAACACCCAGGACTGATCTCCTTTAGAATGGATTGTTTGGATCTCCTTGCAGTCCAAGGGACTCTCAAGAGTCTTCTCCAACACCACAGTTCAAAAGCATCAGTTCTTCAGTGCTCAGCTTTCTTCACAGTCCAACATCCATACATGACCACTGGAAAAACCATGGCCTTGACTAGATGGACCTTTGTTGGCAAAGTAATGTCTCCACTTTTGAATATGCTATCTAGGTTGGTCATAACTTTCTTTCCAAGGAATAAGTGTCTTTTAATTTCATGGCTGCAATCACCATCTGCAGTGATTTTGGAGCCAAAAAAAATAAAGTCTGACATTGTTTCTACTATTTCCCCATCCATTTCCCATTAAGTGATGGGACCAGATGCCAAGATCTTAGTTTTCTGAATGTTGAGCTTTAA
>SJYX01001122.1:0-12651 GCA_006410675.1 Oreotragus oreotragus | reverse complement strand
CACTGACTCGATGGATGTGAATCTGAGTGAACTCCGGGAGTTGGTGATGGACAGGGAGGCCTGGCGTGCCTCAATTCATGGGTTCGCAAAGAATGGGACACGACTGAGCAACTGAACTGAACTGAATGCAGAGCTGGTAGCTCAGACAGTAAAGAATCTGCTTGCAATGTGGGAGACCTGAGTCCATTCCCTGGGTTGGGAAGATCCTCTGGAGAAGGGCATGGCAACCCACTTCAGTATTCTTGCCTGGAAAATTCCATGGATAGAGGAGCCTGGAGGGCTCCAGTCCATGGGGTGCAAAGAGTTGGACATGACTGAGCAACTTTCACAAGACAATGCAGACCTGCTTTCACTATATTATGGTCCTTTACTCTCATTTCCTTTGTCACCAACTCTTTATTATGTGGATTCCTTGCCTTTCTGTTATTTCATTTTGACTTTGTATCGTCCATTCTGATCTTTGCCACTTCTTTTCTGATATTACCTTGGTTACCTTTTTTTCACTCATGGAGATTTTATCTACCTGTAATAAGAAAACAATAATGTCCAGGCAAGACACTATTTCTAATGCCATGTATTTTGGAATAGTATTTTCTACTGCTACTGCTAAGTCGCTTCAGTCGTGTTCGACTCTGTGCGACCCCAGAGATGGCAGCCCACCAGGCTTCGCCGTCCCTAGGATTTTCCAGGCAAGAACATTGGAGTGGGTTGCCATTTCCTTCTCCAATACATGAATGTGAAAAGTGAAAGTGAAGTCGCTCAGCTGTGTCAGACTCTTCGCAACCCAATGGACTGCAGCCCACCAGGCTCCTCCGCCCGTGGGATTTTCCAGGCAAGAGTACTGGAGTGGGGTGCCNGTGGGTTGCCATTTCCTTCTCCAATACATGAATGTGAAAAGTGAAAGTGAAGTCGCTCAGCTGTGTCAGACTCTTCGCAACCCAATGGACTGCAGCCCACCAGGCTCCTCCGCCCGTGGGATTTTCCAGGCAAGAGTACTGGAGTGGGGTGCCATTGCCTTCTCCAAGTATTTCCTAAGGAAACATATATACTGTATTTTTGTGTGTGTTTTATATATAAAGGAAAAGGAGAAGGAAATGGCAACCCACTCCAGAATTCTTGCCTGGAGAACCCCAGGGAGGAGCCTGGTGGGCTACAGTCCACCAGTTGCAAAGAGTCGGACATGACTGAACGACTTCACTTTCACTTTCTGTATAAAGTCTGTCCAATCGGTGGAGCTTTGTATATATGTTGGGGGAAGAGACAACAACAAAATAACAATTATAATAATAATCCATGTGCTCTCGCTGACAGCAGGGTGTACTAAACAGAGATAGGCAGACCAAACTAGTTGATACATTTTCACTTTTGTCTTTTATAATCTTACATAAATCATAATTTTTATAAGGGTAAAACAAATATAATTTTGGTGTGTTAAACTGCCGTTTCAATATGTAATTAAAAGTAATTCCTTTTTCATCTTCAATTTTTATTTTCAGCCTTCAGAAATGATATTTAATGAAAAGAGCAGAACAAATAAAGTAATAATACCAAGCAACTTTTTGCTTTGAAAAATGAAACGTTCTTCCCCTCTTTTTATCAGTCTGTCAAATAGCCTACATTTATTAAGTGCTGGGCAGAATATTGTCCTAGGTGCCAAGGGACATCGCTAAGGAAATTGAAATCTTATACGAGGAGTGAGATAAGATCAACAAAACTGGAAATAAACAACCCCCTTAATAAATATGATGCCTCATTATTTTAGGATGGCACAGACATAATGGCATTTGAAAAGTGAATCCTAATCCACCTCTTGTCTACTTTTTAGGCTCAGAAATTAGCTACTTCCCCTTCCTGTTCTCCAGCTATTACCGCATCCTGAGGAGCCCCACTGTCTCATGTCTCTGTGTCCTTCAAATGCCTGCCCATATCCTGTGTGCCTGGGCATCTCAGGTGCCTCTTCCTCCAGGAAGCCTTCCCTGATCCTCCCCCTCAGACAGGTTAGGTACCTACTCTTGTGGGTTTCCATAGCACCTTCCATGAATTGCCAGGGAATTACTTGTTAATGTTTGTTTCCTCAAATAGACTCAATTAGCTGATTCATTCATCCAACACACAGCGGGTGTCAGGAGAACAAGTACTTCCTGGTTAAGTACTTGTTGGCTAAGAACCAGGCTAAGTATTTCCTGCCCTGAGGCAGCTCACAGAGTGTTGGGGATATAAGTTAGCCCCCCAACAACTACAGTCCTGTGTGGAAAGGGATCTAACAGAGATACACATGGAATGTTATGGCACAATTCAGGAAGGGCCCTCACCTGGCTCTGAGTTCAGGGAGGTATCAGGAAAGCTTCGTGGATGGAAAGACACTTGACCTGAGGCGCCAAAGATGAGTGATGGTCCGTGAGTGGGACAAAGTTAGGGCAGGTGGGGGATGATGCTACAGGCAGAGGAAACGGGGCTGCAAAGTTACTGTTAGAAGAGGAACAGGGAGCTTCACAAGGTCTGGACACTAGAGAGCAGGATGTGAGGAGCAACGGCAGAACGCAGAAGCCCTGATATGCCACTTGGAGGAGCAGACACTTGAACACGTGGCATGGATCCTTGTTTTGAAGGGATGTAAATGGGGCAGCAGCAAAGTCTTGTGAGCATTTTGGAAAGATCATTCTAGAAATGAGGAAGAGAGTAGAGTGGAAGAAAGTGAACCCAGAGGCAGGGTCTCTTCCTTTAAAGGGAAAGAGAAGATGAAGTTTCAAGCTAAAGACATGGCAGTGAAAGCAGGCTGGGAACCCTAGAGATATTTATTTTAGATGGAGAATGGACGGAACAGACAGACTCATGGAGGAGGAAGAATTTGCCTCTGGGCACACAGACTGCCAAGCATCAAGGAAACTGCAAGAAGACAAGCCCTCTTGGATTTTGGGATCTAGAGACCAGGAAACTAGTCTAGATTGAGGAAGAAAGAGACTTGCGAAGTGTCTCTTGGCTAAAGCTAAAGGTAAGGTTTCTGGGGGGAAAATATGCCAGGTGCGAAAAGAAGAGAGCTGATGCTGGACCCCTGAGGAGCACTGGGTAAGAACAGACAGGAAAAAAGAGATCTGAGAGGAGGGAGCAGGGAGACAGAGAGGCAAGATGAGTGTCCCAGAAACCAGGACACAGAATCCAGAAAAGGAACAAGTGGTCCAGAGTGTCAAGAGCTGCAGCAGGAGTCAGACCTGAGAGGTCCCCAGTCCCCGTTCAGTAACTAAGCGCTCAAAGGCTGTAGTGCTCAAAGAAGCTCATGCAAACAGCGTAGGCAGAAACCACACTGTAGATGGTGATGGGATGAGGATGGGGAGAGGGGACTACAAGAACAGGGACAGATGCTGTTATTTCTAAAAGCGTGGTGGTGCCTGGCCCAGAGTCTGGACCTCAAGAAACACTTCAACACATAATGACTAAGTGAGAGTTGAAATGATTAACCGCTGACTAATGAACAAGGGAAGATTTCATGTGTTCTGGAATATTTTAGGGTTGTTGTTTGGTTGCTAAATTGCGTCTGACTCTTTCGGGACCCCATGGACTGTAGCCCTCCAGGCTCCTCTGTCCATGGGATTTCCCAGGCGAGAATGCTGAACTGAGTCATTTCTTTCTCCAGGGGATCTTCCCAATCCAGGGATCAAACACGCATCTCCGGCATTGGCAGACGGATTCTTTGCCAATGGGCCACTAGGGAAGCCCTCTGGGATATTCAGTAATTCATTTATTTAGCATCAAAAGAGATGACATACAGGATAACCCCGAAAGGGAAGAGGCCTGGAGGGACAGTGAGGGCGTCCATGTTGTGAGCAAAGGAGAGAATCCAGAGGGGTGAGACCTAAGTGCAGGGAGAGAGGCAGGTGTGCCCCAGAAGAAAAGCAGCTGGCAAGGGGAGCTAACCCCCAAGAAAGTGGATGAGCGGGGTACAGACAGCATCACTGGGTAATAACATAGGCAGGACAGCAAACGATGATGAGAAATAGCTTCATAGTCTAATGGCAGTTACAGGGGAAAGTGGCAAATCCTTCCCATGGCCCTTTCAATCCCACCAAAAAGACCTATCTGCTGAAACACCGCACGTTGGCGCACAGACAGAGGCATCTTTTTTCTGTCCTGAACTACACAAGGTATCGATCGAGGCAATAACACTTGAAGCTGTGTAAATTTAAGGAGGTGGGGAAATAGGAGATATTAGAGCAGGACCAGACAAGCATGGCTGACTTTGTGGAAATGGACCTGTTTTTGGAGAGTTCTCACAGCAACGCTGGGGTAATCATGCCCTTCCCAGAGTTGCTGTGAGAATTATAGGTGAAAACCCTTTCAAATTATTAAGGGCAAGCTGCTGTTATTATTACCACCAAGTCGCTACAAAGGCCTTTGTGTGTATTAATGTATCTCTCTAGTTTGCACCCCTCACTTTGAACCCCCCTCCTTCTCTCATCACCTCTGCTTGAGGTTTTTTTTTTTTAACTAAAAGGTATCATATGTGCAAAGTGTCTGACAAGGCACTTGGCATATGGGTGTGGGTGCCAATTAATGTTACTGTGTTATCCCTTCCTCCCCTCCCCCTTCTCCTTCTCTGCCTGCTGCCTCACTATGGCCGGTAGGTGAACCCAGGGACCTTCGTCCCTTGCCATGAGCTTTCAGGAATGGCGACACCTGGGTCTGGCTCTGGGCAAGTCACAACTTGGGGACATAATCATAAAACTGATAAAGCTTAGGTTGTGAAGTCACCAGCTGAATCAGCCAGCTCTCCATTGCCATCTCACACAATCCTACAAGGCACGGAGGTAACCCTGATTTCCAGTCCACAGCAGCTGGGAGACCCGTCTTTCCACTGCAAAGCTTTGACGCAGACTTCCAGTAGGCATTCATTCACTTGGTTCTTTGGAAGCCTGGCCTTTCAAACCTGACCTACGGGTCTACCCAGGAAACAGAAACCCAGGAATGTGGGCAAAGGTGGAGGCAGAGAGGGCGTCGAGGGCAAGGGGTGAGAGGGAAGGTCTGTGGCCTTGACTTAAGGGTCTCCAGGATGGGTCATGAGCTCACCAGCAAGTCCCGCGCCTTTTGGTGCTGCAGCTTGGTAGTTTCGCATCCTCAACTGGGTACGAGCCTTTCGATCCCATCACACGGCGCTCAAGTGTGTGTGCTTGGCATTCCTTGCACCCCGGCCCACTGCCCCGCGCCCCGGCCCCTGGAGATGTGTATAAGAGACAGGCTCCTTCCTGTGCAAACTTTTCTGTCCTCTTCCTCCTCCCGCCCTCCCCACCAGCTTCTCCGCGCCCGGCGTCCAGCCTTCCCCGCCCTTGTCGCTGCCTCGGGGTCGCCGCACGCCGGGCAGCGCGGTCCGCGGCGCCGGCCCCACCCCGCGCTCCCTGCCGCCGGGAGCCGATGGCCGAGGCGGGCAGGAGCCCCGCGGAGCCCCCGGGAGAGCCGGCCGGGCGGGCGGCGGCCGAGGTGAGCGAGCCCGAGACGCCCGCCGGGCCGCCGGCGCCCGCCCTGCGCAGGCTGCCGGCGGACCCGAGCCCCCGCGGCCGCTCGCAGAGCGACCTGTCGTGCTCGAGGCGGGGCCGCCCGCTCCGCGTCCACATCTCCGGATCAGGTGAGGGCCGCTCGGGCGCCGGGGGCCGGCGGGGGCCGGCGCGGGCAGGTGGCTGCGACGCGGACGCGGCCGGCCCGGGGCGTCCGCGGGCACTGGCGGCGGGAGCGGGGGAGAGGATGGGGGTCGGGGCTGGGCGAAGCTGAGCCCCTCACCCTGCCAGCGGTCCCATCCGCAGCCCCCTCCCCACCTTCTGTCGCCGCCCCTCCCGGGTACCCCCGGAGAGAGATGCTCCACCCGGCTGCGGCCGGTGCGCGCGGTGGTCGCGCGTTTCTCCGGGGCGAGGGGCCCCCGCCGCGATGCGGAGCGCTCCCTCCCGCGCGGCTCGGCGGCCGTGCGGCGCCCGGGAGCACCAGCGACTCTGGTTCTTGGGCTTGTCCATCAGGAAGAGGAACCTGCTCTCGGTCTTCAGGGCGACTTTGGTCCCTCGGAAGGGTGCGGTCCTCTCACTTGGGGGGCGGGGGGCGGTTAACATGTTACGGTTAACACGCAAGTCTTGAAAACCCTTCCAACTGCTAATGCTTCTGACATAAAGCCTTCTCTGGGGAGTTGCTGGTCAGAGGCCCCGGGGTATAAACGCCCCCGCAGGTGTGGTCAGAGTTTGGTTGTGCTGCTGGATCACTGATCCTTCACCGTTTGACCAAGCCTGGAGCGGGCATCTCTGCCGTAACCCCGGCCCGCCGGCTTGGGGGCATCTCCGGGCACCGGCTGGGCAGAACCCGGCTGAGGGCCGAGCTGTGTGTAACGTGGGGCAGATGACCTAACCTTGTCTCTCATGTCGCGGTATTTAAAATGGGAATCAGAGTGTGGAACTGCCACATGGGGAGGTTAGGGGGATAAAATAATTAATAGTTTTAAAAATGCTTTTGAACAAAGCATTATCCTAAGAACTGCAGAACGGCTTTTGAAAGTCCACCAGATTTGTTAAATTCCTACAGATTGTTTTCTGGTTTGCAGTCTTGAGAGGACTGATGCTAAAACTACCAGTGGTGCAGCCACAGGCCATGGAGCGGAGCTTATACACTGCGCTCCCCAAGCTTCCCCACAGGCTCTGTGCTTGAGTGGGGCGGGGGCCGGGGTGGGTAGGTAGGCCTCGAAGGGCTAAGACAACCTGATTCCTAGTTGAAACCTAGTTTCCCCTTCAGCAAAGGCACATTTTCATGTTTCTGACTCCGTTCCATGGGCCACCTACCTCCGTTTTCCATTCCACTACTCCTTCTTATTCTTGTAATATCATTTTTGCCTACCATGTGTATAGGTAAAACACATCAAACGTCTTGTTGATCTGACTTTGCAGACCACTTTGGATAAAGCCAGTCACAGTTCTTAAATTCAATTGGTGGGATGTAGGTTATGGGATCGGGGAAGGCAATGGCACCCCACCCTAGTACTCTTGCCTGGAAAATCTAGTGGACGGAGTAGCCTGGTGGGCTGCAGTCCATGGGATCGCTAACAGTCGGACAGACTGAGCGACTTCACTTTCACTTTTCTCTTTCATGCATTGGAGAAGGAAATGGCAACCCACTCCANATTCAATTGGTGGGATGTAGGTTATGGGATCGGGGAAGGCAATGGCACCCCACCCTAGTACTCTTGCCTGGAAAATCTAGTGGACGGAGTAGCCTGGTGGGCTGCAGTCCATGGGATCGCTAACAGTCGGACAGACTGAGCGACTTCACTTTCACTTTTCTCTTTCATGCATTGGAGAAGGAAATGGCAACCCACTCCATGTTCTTGCCTGGAGAATCCCAGGGATGGGGGAGCCTGGTGGGCTGCCGTCTATGGGGTCACACAGAGTCGGACACGACTGAAGTGACTTCAGCAGCAGCAGCAGCAGGTTATGGGATGTGTTGTAAAGAGTCTTCAGCCAAATTCATGTTGTGAAAAGTATTGAGCTGAATATGTTTTTCCTTCTGGTTTTTATGTCTTGGCCAGACTGAACTTGACTCCTGGATAATCTTGATTGATTTTTTCTTTTGAAAAAAGATTAACTGTTCAGATGACTGTAAAGAGAAAACTGAAAATGTGTCCAGTTGGTGACTGCAGATAAAATAAGCATAGCATGTATCACCATTTTTCATTTTCGTAGATGGAAATCAAGGCCTAAACACGGAAAAGAGGCAGTAAAAACCTTTTGGGGCTTCCTAGGTGGCTCAGTGGTAAAGACTCTGCCTGCAATGCACGAGACTCAGGTTCAGTTCCTGGGTCAGGAAGATCCCCTGGAGAAGGAAATGGCAGCTCACTCCAGTATTCTTGCCTGGAAAATCCCNGGCAGTAAAAACCTTTTGGGGCTTCCTAGGTGGCTCAGTGGTAAAGACTCTGCCTGCAATGCACGAGACTCAGGTTCAGTTCCTGGGTCAGGAAGATCCCCTGGAGAAGGAAATGGCAGCTCACTCCAGTATTCTTGCCTGGAAAATCCCAAGAACAGAGAAGCCTCGCGGGCTACAGTCCATGGGGTTGCCAAAGAGTCGGACATGACTTAGCAACTAAAAACAGCAAAATAAGAACCTCTTAAATATGAGCTTGCAAAGGCCCATCGTGTGAACTGTGGACTTCAATTTATAAAATTATTTTATCTGTAAGAGCTCTACGCATTCCATATGCTTTTAAAGGATATTAGGAAGTGACAGATTTCAGCTGCTTCATCCCCAGTGCCCCAGGAAGCTGACCCATTGTGTGAAAGAGTGAGCTTCTATGTGAATGCATCATCTTCAGCACTGAGCCTTGAATTTCTTTAAGAATGACTAAACACAATGAGGAGCTCCCTGCATTTCTTAAGAGTCAGAGACCAGATGAGTGAGTTGGTCCCTCACTGACACATACAGCCAGGCTAGATGGTTGGACAATCAGCTAGATGACGGAGCTGATAACCGACTTGTCTTAGAGGGACGATAGGAAGGTTACAACCCCTTGTGATAACACCCCTTGACCCGAGGTAGGATAGTCCAAATTTGAGGTCCTCCTCCAAAAGTTGTGGGCGCACAACTGGTGAGATCACATGTGGCCTGACAGGATCCAGCCCCAGAGCAGCAGCATGGGCCTCATCTCAGAATCTTGGCTCCCACCCCAGATATCCTTAACCCCAATCTGCATCTCACAAGGTCCCCACGTTGTTATAGGAAACTTAACATTTGAGAAGCATTTTTCTCTGCCACTGGTTTTCAAAGTTGGTTATACCTAGGAGTCCCTTGGAAAGTTAGGAAAACAGAACCACGACCAAAATCACAACAGAACAATTTATGGCTGTGTCCCAGCTCCCGGGATTCTGATTTAATTGGCATCAGGTGATTCTAGTGTGTGGCAGGGTCTGTGGAAGAACCTATGGCCTGTATATCAGCGTGGCTTGCTGCCATGTGATACTGTGACTAGGGCTTGGCCTGGGCAAGCGTAAGGTTGAAGAATTTGGTTTAATATCTTATCGATATTCTCCTTTGCTGCTACTGCCTCTCAAGGGGCTTTTTTCACTCCCTTTCTTTTTTTTTTTTGGCCACACCATGTGGCATATGGGATCTCAGTTCTGCAACCAGGGATCGAACCTGTGACTCCTGCATTTAACCCCTGGATGACCAGGGAAGTCCCTGTCTTGATCACAGCTCAGTTCAGTTCAGTCGCTCAGTCTTGTCCGACTCTTTGTGACCCCATGGACTGCAGCACGCCAGGCTTCCCTGTCCATCACCAACTCCTAGAGCCTACTCAAACTCATGTCCTTCACATCAGTGACGCCATCCAAGCATCGCATCCTCTGTTGTCCCCTTCGCCTCCTGCTAGTTGTCAATAAGTTCTTCCTAAGGGTTCATTTCTAATGATGGGGGAACTGCTGGTGCGAGTCCATGGGAGAGTGTTGAGTGGGGAGGGGACTTTGCAGCGGCGTGTGGCTGAGAAGACTGCAGAGAGTCCTTCAAGGGCCGTCAGAGAGGAACCTCACTCCGTCATTACCGCCACCCTGCCCACCCCGTCTGCCACCCCATCTCCCAGCCCTGTTCCTCCTACTCTTCTCTCCACGAAACAATAAAAACTTGAAACTTGAAAATTTTCCCTACCATGACGATAAGAGACAGTCCAATACAAACAACATTTTAAAAAGACCAGTTCTGTGCTTTCCCTCTGTTGACTCTCTGGAGATATCACAAGAGAATCCACTTTGTTTGTTTGTGCTTTATTACTGGATTTCTGTCCAAGCTTCGGTGGCTTTTATTTAACTTGTGATTTGAACAGTTGATTTTTCACATGATAAAGATGCATGTGCTTTGTCAGCAAAACTCTAGTTTTCAACTTTAAAATCCATACAAAACGTGGGAAGAAAGCCATATATTTTCAAATAAGTACACTTAAAGAATATAACTAAAGTAACACTGGAATTGATACATCAGTCCTTTTATTGAGGTTAGGAAAACAGATTGTTTTTGCTTTATGGTTTGAACTCACAGTTCTGGAATTCAGCAAAAGTTTTGCATTTTAAAAATGTAGTATTGCTTTGTAAATAAAGTGGTGTTTTATCCACTTTTTTTTAAAAAATGCCCAAACAAGGTTTTCACAGTATATGGACAAATGTTCTTTTAATTTTTCGGTCAATCTTCTTCTGCATTGGAAACTTTAATATATTCAGTGGATTCTAAGTAAAGAACCTTAGGTCATAGCCCAGGGCTTATTCCTATTGTAAGCTCTTAGCAAGTGTGGACTGTGGACCTACTGTGTGCCAGGCACTGTGCCCACCAGGCTGTAGGAGTACCAAGAGGCATTTGGTACTTGGTCTTGGTGTTTGGTCTTCAAGTGATGACTCTTAGTCTTGCATATAGGGCTGCACAGAACAAAGAACGTTTGAGCCACCTCAAAAAGGGAGATATGAGCAGATGGACCACTTTATGTCCAGACTTTACGTCTCATTTCTTTCAGCACCTGATCATTCCTCTGGCATCCCTTTGCCCTGGTGTATACAGGTGTATGTGCATGCATGCTAAGTTGTTTCAGTTGTGTCTGACTCTTTGTGGCCCTGTGGGCTTCTCTGTCCATGGGGAGTCTCCAGGCAAGAACACTGGAGGGGTGGCCATGCCCTCCTCCAGGGGATCTTCCAAACCCAGGGATGGAAGCCACGTCACTTAGTCTCCTGCGTTGGCAGGTGACTTCTTTCCCACTAGCACCACCTGGGAAGATGACAGATCCAGTGTCTTTTTCTTAAGTCTTTTATCCCTGGCGTGTTCAGTGAGGAGTGGAGCGAGAAATCCAGCCAACCTGGATGTTCCATCCACCCATACCTAGGGCTGCCTGCCCACTGCCATGGGGTGCCGCTATCAAAGATGGGTTCTGCAGTCAATCGTCATCTATCCCCTTGGGGGAGAAGTCCTTGTTATTCACACCTGGCCGGTGCCCCCAGAGTGCCTCCCACTACCCTCTGAGGTTCTAACTTTTCCAGTTGGTGTTTGCACGCTCAGCCATTGTTTTCCAAAGCATAATGCCATGCTGTGGGGGTGGGGGAAGGGGGCGGTGTCCCAAGGGGACTCTTTGACTCCATCACCGTGGGGCTGGAGCAGCCCAAGGCAGGAACAATGGATGCCGGCTCACTTGCCATTCACATAGCTCAAGAGTGGTTTCTTTTACCAAACAAAGACCATTTGGCTCTGGGTACAGTTTCTGTCCTTGCCTTCTCCCTGGAGAGTAAAGCCATCCTGCCGGGAAAGGCGGGGCAGACAAGACCCAGCCTCTGCCCTGGCCTTGCCAAGCTGTGCGGCCCCGCAGCAGACCTGTGTGCCCCTACTGCCCCCTGGAAGGGAACCTTTTTCTTTGTGCAAGGGCGACGGGCTTCTCATCCCGCCGGGAGTTGACCACTGGTCAGGATTCATCCCCAAATGGGCGCCTTTATCCAGTGCTCACAAAGGCACCCTTTAAGCTGAGATGGTCCTGTACCCAAGGCTAACACATTTTAGAACTCAGCATCACCTGTTAGCCTATAGCAGGCTGAAACACTAAAACTCATTCTCACCTGTTAGGTAAGAGCCAAGCCAGGGCAGTTTCCTTCCTTCAGTCAATATTTCATTCCTTCTTTCATTCAGATATTTCCTGAGGCAAAGGCTGCTGTGTGCCATCACAGTTCTAGGCTCTGGGTTCACACAGGTGAGCAGATACAGGCTCTGCAATTTGAGGGGTAAGATTGAAAGCAGAAAGGTTATGGCCAGCTAGAGACAGCAGCAAGTCCAGTGGTCTAAGGCATTGTTAACCGCCACGTTTATGCTCAAAATCTGACTGGTGATTTCATGCCTGTTTTTCTTGTTTTCAGAGGAGCCACATAGAGTGAATTATCCCTAACCTGGAAAGCTCTGGTGGGCATCAGTAATTCAGTGGTAGCTCCGAGACTGCTGGCAAAGCTGTGGATTTGTTTTGAGCCCGGCCACTGCAGGGAGGACACTAGGCTAGGGGGCATAGCTTGACTTTTTTTCCTTCATTCATTTAATCAAGAAACAGCTAGTGGGGTAAACACAGAGGCTGCAAAGACATCCGTGAGGAAAAGTGAGGGGGAAGACAGTCAAATGAACCAATGACTGCAGTGCCAAATAGTCTGAGCTATGTCTTGTGCCTCTTGTGGGCCTCAAGGAGAACGTAGAAGACTCAGCTATTTGAAATGGCTTGAAGGAGGGTAATCAGGAAGGGCTTCCTGAAAGAGGTAAACTTGTACTGCCTCCAGGCAAGAAAAGGAACAGGAAGGTAGAGCTGGGTGGACTACAGGAGGAGTATTTGGGGAGAAGAAAGAGTAGAGAAAAAGCACCAAGGCTGGAGAGAAGCCGGCATCATCAGAAAACACCAGTTCATTTGGCTCTCAATAGGGTCCTGGGGGAGAGAAGGGAGGTTAGGTCTGGGCCAAGACTAGAACACGAGAGCTTCCTGTGTCTGAATGCTTCCTGGGGAACACAGTTTAGGTGACATCTGTAAGGCATTTGCCAGCTCGACAGGGCGCATGTTCGGAATATATTCGGACATGGACTCTGAGGGAAAGCCAGAAAAGATCTCCCCTCCTTCTCCTGGCTTCCTTGTGTCTGACCTGGAAATGA
>SJYX01001121.1:597976-616100 GCA_006410675.1 Oreotragus oreotragus | reverse complement strand
AAACTGAAACTCAGGAAGGAGTAAGGACTTGCCTCCCATGGAGCTGGTGACCATAGGGCCAGAGTCTCCTGGAGCCCTTTCCCCATGAGACAGGCCCTCATGTCACTCATGGTGACGAAACCAGGTAAGCTGGAAGCACCTGGCAGCCAGCTTGCAGACAGTGTCCTGAGGGTCCTCTCTGTCCACCAGCCCAGGGCTCCACAGCACCTCTCTGGGTGGTGGTGAGAGTGGAGGAAGGCCAGGCCAGGACCACTGAGGTCCTGAGGGTAAGCGTGGGCCTTTTTTCCTACAGACGGCCCTCAGCGCCTTTTTCCAAGAGACCAACATCCCCTACAGCCACCATCACCACCAGATGGTAAGTGTTCCCTGCAGCCCCAGGGGCATCCCTGTGGGACTCTACCAGTTTGGGGGTGGGGGGTAGCCGCCCAGGCCTGAGGAAGGAGCCGCTGGGAGGGACTCCTGGGAGCCTGGCAGCAGGCGGCGTGGGCCTGCCCGCGTGGGCATCGCTCTGGTCCCCTGTGAGCTCCGGACTGGGGGACCGCCTGGGGCTGGGGTGCACTGGGGAAGGGGCCCTTCTGGAAGGGGCACTCACCCGCCTCCCTCTTCCCCCCACAGATGTGCACTCCTGCCAACACCCCCGCCACGCCCCCCAACTTCCCCGACGCCCTCACCATGTTCTCTCGCCTCAAGGCCTCCGAGAGCTTCCACAGCGGAGGCAGCGGCAGCCCGATGGCCGCCACGGCCACGTCGCCGCCGCCGCACTTCCCGCTCACCGCCACCGGCAGCTTCGCGGCGCCCGGCTGGCCGGCCGCGGCCTCACCCCCAGGGGGCGCACAGCACCACCAGCCGCCGCAGCCGCCCCTGTGGACTCCAGCGCCCCCTTCCCCGGTGTCAGACTGGCCGCCCCTGGCCCCCCAACAGGCCGCCTCGGAACCCAGGGCCCACCCCGCCATGGAGGCCGAGAGATAAGGGAGGCCCCTCCCCCCTCCCGGAGGCCAGGACCCCGTGGGGCGGGGGAGAGGACGTCTCTGCGGGCCCCCTTCACCCTCCTCTGCACCCCTTTTCCCCGGAGCCCTGGAGGGGAGAGACCGGACCCTCAAGCCAGCCCACAAGCTGCCCAAACACATGCCCGGCGGCGCAGGTCTTCAGTGCCCAGCTTCCACGGATTCGGTTCCCAGTCACCTGGCTGCTGTTGGACAGAAGCTCGGAGAGCAAGCAGCCTTAACCAGAGGATGCGCCTGCCCTGCCCCGCCCCCGCGGGGACAGCGGAGCACCGCCACGCCGGAGACTGGGCTGGCTCCTGCCTCGGAGCTCCCCGGGGCCGGCGGGCCTGGATCCCCCGGCTCGGGAACGCAGAGCCTTCTCCGCATGTGTGCGTGTAGCTGTGTCTGTGTATTTATACGTATGTCGCTCTTCGAGAAGCAACCTAGTTTATGGGGCAGCTGGACTTTGCATGTTAGAGTGAGCCCCCCTCGCCCGCCACTCCTCCCCTCAGGGCCCTGCAGCTCTCCCCTGCTCCCTAGGCAGCCAGCCTTGCTCTTCCCTGCAGAGAAAAGGATTGTGGGAAACTCCAGGACTCTTCCCACCCATCCCCCAGCGCCTGCCTGCTGGGACTGCCTGCATGCCTCCCCAGAGCCCGGGGGTACCCCATCCCCAGTTCCTTTCCCCCTTTTAACAAAGGAGAAGAAAGAGTTCCAAACCACCATCAGGCTCTGTGGTCGTGCCTCATATCCTAAGCTTTGCTGCCAGCTGGCTCCACGTGGAGGGGGAGGGTGCCAGCTGAGCCCAGAGCAGAGGCCAATCCCCCAGTCCCGCCTGGCTCCAAACCGCTCCTGTCTGTCGCTGTCTTTTCAGCCACAACATGCTCCGGAATCTTCCTGCCCACCCCAGGCTTTTCCCATGAAGTTAGTTCCTGCCCTGTGTTCCCAGAACCCCCGCCTCTTGTCTGCTCACCCTTCCCCTTGTCTGACTGGAGAGATCCCGACCTCCAGGGCTAACAGCTGCCTTCCGGTCTGCCTGGGTTTCACACAAGGACTTTTCTTGCTGTCTTTAGGGCCCCAGTGGCCAGTTTCAGGCTAGACCCTCGGCCCCACCTCGAGCAGCCACTCTGGGTGAGGCAGGGCCCTTCCTTGGGGGAGGCGCAGGCCACAGCCCCCGTGGGAAGATAGCAGGCATGGATGCAGAGCCCATGGGCTAGCAGCGGACTGGATGAGGCTGGGCAGAGTCCAAGCTGCAGCTCAAACCTTTGGTTGCCAAGGAGACAAACCACTCAGGGGCAATAGACAGTGGATCCCCGGCTGCTCCCACGCCAGGCTGGGCAGGCACCTACTCTTCCTTTAAGAGAGAAACTGAGCATGACTCTGCCCTGGGCTGCCTGTACCAGGAAGGGCAGGTGTCCCCAGGGCAGCTTTGGGAGAAGGCAGCCTAGACCTTGCACCCCTTGGTGAGGCTGGAACTTGGGGGAGTAAGGGGGTATGGGCCCCCACAGATGGTCACCAGTGGCCTGACTCCCTAGTCAGGATGCCTACCCCACTCAGCTCATTGGACGGTGCCTGGGGGTGGAGAGTTCTGTTCCAGGAGATCTGGCTGGCAGGTGCCTCAGAACCTGCCAGCAGCAGCCCCACTGCTGCTCCCCAGGGTCACCATGCAGCCCGTTGCTGCCCTGTTTGGGTCTGGACAGCCTCTGGATCATTAGAGGCCACCACTGATCACAGGACTGACTGCAGCAACCCTGCTGCAGCTGTTGCTCATGTCCTCACCTTGAAGCCCACCCTTCTAATGGCCTTCGGGGCCGAGGGCACAGCTCTGCCTGGGGTACCTGTGGGGGGAGAGAGGAGGCTGTCCTGAGCTCCTGAACTCTCACTGCAGCTCTTTCGTCCTTTTGGAGAGAAGACAGTTCTCAGGTCGCTGAGGGTCGGACAAGACTGAGTGACTCACGTTTCACTTTCATGCATTGGAGAAGGAAAAGGCAACCCACTCCAGTGTTCTTGCCTGGAGAATCCGAGGGACGGGGGAGACTGGTGGGCTGCCATCTATGGGGTCGCACAGAGTCGGACGCGACTGAAGTGACTTAGCAGCAGCAGCAGTTCTCAGGAAGCTGCCACATCCCCTTCTGAGTGTAGGAAAAACGTGTAGAGGCAAGGAGGTGCTTCTGGGAGTGAGCTCCCCAGTGGGCAGATGACTGAGGTGGCCGTACCCACTGGAGCACGCGAGAGGGTGCACGGTCCAGAATGTTTACTCAGGCTCCCCACCCCAGCTGGCCTCGGGGTGGCCCGTGGGAACTACACCCTCACTCGAAAGTGTGGTCACTGGACCAGCTGGGTCCCACGGGAGCTTGTCAGAGATGCAGAACGACCTCTGATCCCAGCCCAGACCTCCTGAACCAGAATCTGCTTCGAACAGGATCCTCACATGCCCAGTGGACATTGAAGGGTGAGAATCCCAACCTGACCAAGCCCACTTCTGTCTCCAGAGGCCACTGGGGGCTGGGCCTGGAGGCCCCCGGAGGAGGTCCTGGAAGGACTTAAGTTTCCTGTAGATGCAGCTTTTCCAGCGTGGACACTCCAGACACTGGGGCGTCCTGTGCAGCACCCCTGGCCCCCTTCCATGAGTTCGAACTAGTAGCAGCGCCCAGTTAGGACAACTAGAAGTGTCTGCAGGCAAAGTCGCCCCAGTGGAGAGCCGCAGGGCCTCCGGGTAGCACCCTGGGGTCCCACAGCATTGGTCTCTGGGGTGGGAGACCAATACAGTTTTAAGCATTCCCCAGGGCATTAGTGATCAACTTGTGAATGTACTAAAAACACTCAGTCATACACTTGAGTAAACTATGGCACATCACTTACGTCATAGCTTCATGTCAAGAACACTTGAAGCAGCTTCTAGGTGACTGACTGCTGGAACACAAGCCCCTCGTGGCAAGCGGGAGCCCACTAGACTTGTGACCCTCCAGCCTGAACAGCACAAGTGTCCCCTGGGCGCTTGAGGAGGGACCTGAATCTATCCAATTTCTATCAAGGGCCCTGGGCACAGTGGGAACCAAAGCAGGAGGGAGCGGAGGGTGGGGCTGGAGCTTTCCACCAGTGCCCGGACCCTGCCAGGTGTGCTGGAAGCCCCACGTACAACCTCCCTCCTATTCCCCTGAGCACCTCCCAGACAGGCAAAGTTCTGCAAAAGGGGGTAGGAAATGCGAGGGGAGGCAGAGGCGGGCCCACGTAGATGTCAAGCACTCTGGACAGAACTCAAGGGCAACACAGAACCTGAAACTTCAATTTCCCCAAGCCTAGAGGCTCAGAAGCAAGACGGAGGAGTCAGTAACCACCTCCCACCACATGTTCAAGTGTAAACTGGCTAAAATGCAAAGATGAGGTACAAACAACAGAGTCACATTTACAGCCATTCTTAGCTGTCCGTTTCGGCACTTCCTGGAGCCGCCTCAACAACACATGAAGACCAGCCTCTGGGCTTCATCACCACCCACCTGATCACCAGACTTGAGCTCCATCACTTTGTTTCCAAAAATTCCACTCTGAAAACACCATACGCATCCCAGGGGTTCCTGGGAAGAATGTGATTGGAGCTCTCCTTTCTGAAGAGGGGATACGACTGCAGATGGGCATGAGGCCTAGCCTCCCCATGTGACTTGACGTGGGTGGGCCCTGTTGTTCAATGGTTGTGCATGTGTGCAAAGTCACTTCAGTCGTGTCCGACTCTGCGACCCCCTGGACTCTAGCCCAGCAGGTTCCTCTGTCCATGGGATTCTCCAGGCAAGAATACTAGCGTTGCCATGGGTTGCCATGCCTTCCTCCAGGGGATCTTCCAACTCAGGGATCAAACCCACGTCGCTCATGTCTCCTGCATTGGTAGGCAGGTTCTTTACCAATAGCGCCTCCTGGGAAGCCTGTTAAATGATCGGGCGTGGCTATCTTAAGGGTTTTCAGGCTCCGAGGCCCCTGGTGTGTGCCGTTGGGCTCAACTCGTTGGCCAGCACTCTAAAATCAGTTTACATGAAAAGCTCCACTTCCGGCTTACCTTGGACATTTGTCACATCTGGCCCAAGTTCCCTTAAGGCCACAGCTGGGTGAAGCTGACCCATCACGGCGGGAGGCCTCCCAGCCTGGCCCCGGCTGGCCAGCCACTCCTATGGCCACCATGGCTGCGTCTGCCTCGCACCTCAAGTCAGCTGGCGTCTCTGGAGATTTGCTCTTCCCTAGGAGCATCTGTGAAAGTAGATGTCCTGCTCTGTGGGGCGAGGGGGGACCGGAGGGGTGAAAGCAGGCTCTGAAACGCTTTCTGCGGGCAGGCAGGGCGCCTCCTTCAGAGCTGTGAAGAGAAGGCCTTGTTCTGAGATTCCCCTGGATGGAGGCAGACACTCAGGGCCCCTGAGAACACTGTGGCTGAAGCAGAAAACCACGCGGCTCCCAAGACTGCCCCCCCCCAGCCCGGCAGCCGGCGGGGCCGCTGCGGCCCTGGAGGTCTCTGAGGGTCTTTTCATAGCCGGACTCCTCTGAGGACAGATGAGGGCTTTGACTCCAGTTCCTCCTGGTGTCTGCGTTGGGGAGGCCACCTGGGTTGGCCAAAAGGAGATCTTTTGAGGCAAGGGCTATTTCCAGTTCCTGCATTTGGAAAGGTCTCCGGTTGCTTAGCCACAGTTGATGTTTGGGTAATATATGTATTTCAAGTATGTCTTAGAAGAACACAGCTCTTCTAGGGGTGTAAGGGTGCTGGGTCCTGCTGGGGAGGGTGGGGGAGGGCCCATTCCCTGGATGGCTGAGACCTGTCGGCAGCCCAGCATGAGGCACCAGGAGCCTGCTGGCAGAGTTCTGCTCAGCTTTCTTGCCATTTCTCATCTCCTGGGAAATATGAGGTGCAAATATTGGCGGGGGTGGGGGGGGCTCATTTTCTATGGATCTAGGAAAATTTGAGAGCAAGAGGAAGGGGAGAGAGAAGAGAAGCCCTTCTCTGGAGGTTGTGTGTGTTTGGAGGGTCTCTGCTTAGAGCTCTCGAATCCATGCAAAGTCGGGGCTCAAGCCAGCCAAGGGAGTGGTGCTAGGGAGACTCATGTGCCCCTAAGACGTCCCTGCACAGAAGGCCTTCCCTCCGGTGCCCCCTGGCGGCCTGCTTTGGGGTCCTGAAAGTGAAAATCCCTCAGCCATGTCTGACTCTTTGCAACCCCATGGACTATATACAGCCCATCGAATTCTTCAGGCCAGAACACTAGAGTGGATAGCTTTTCCCTTCTCCGGGGGATCTTCCCAACCCAGGGATCAAACCCAGATCTCCCACGTTGCAGGCGGATTCTTTACCAGCTGAGCCACAAAGGGGGGTCCTAGTGGTGCCTTTTCCAAGGCAAACCATCTTGTTTGGGACACACGTTTGCTGTCGTCAAAATGAGTCTGTGGTCTTTGAAAGGAAGAGACCCTTTAGTGACCCTTTCATTTGTATTGGTGGGTTGTGGGGCTGAGTCTGGGGTGCAGAGCAGTCACCATGCAACACCCTGAGGTAGGATCCTCTGCTTGGCCAGAGCCATCTCATCTGTGCCTCTCATGCCAGGCCAGTCCGCGTACCTCCCTCTCCACAGGGCTGATTAATCTCAGTCTTTTTTCTTTTGGCTGCACCTCAAGGCTTTGGGGATCTTAGTTCCCCAACCAGGGATTGAACCTGGAATCTTTGGCAGTGAAAGCCTGGAGTCCTAACCACTGGACCTCCAGGGAGGCAAGTTTTAATGTGCTTTTTTCACAGCAACAACACCATCAAAATAGCCATCATGGGGAATTTGCATTCCTGCAATATTGAAACCTAGCAAATGTTTTTATAAAGAATTTTTTTTTTTTTTTTTTTTGGCTGCACCACACGGCTTGTGGGATCTTAAGTTCCCCAACTAGGGATTGAACCCAGGCTTTCGGCAGTGAAAGCCTGGAGTCCTAACCACTGGCCCACCAGGGAATCCCCTCATCTGAGCCTTAAAACGGAAAGTTCCAGGGATCCCCCTTCACTCGAAGGCACACCAGGACAGTTGGTCACGCTCCTCTTTGTCCAGTCTGGCCCAGCCAGGAGCTGTGGTCCCCCAGCGGAGGGGGAGGTGGGGTGCAGGGCCTTCAAAAGTGCCCCTTCTACTGACCCCACCCCCAGTTTCACACACTCCCCAAGCACCTTCCCCTGCTGGGGGGTGGGCACCCTGCTGAGCACCGGCAGCCCCCCCAGGAGGAGGTACAGCACAGCTCTCCTAGCTGCCAAGGCCAGCAGGTCCCCCGCCCCCGGGGGCTGAAACAGGGCAGAGGGGTTTCTGCCCTTCTCCTTAGCAAGGATTCTGCCTCCAGCTCCCGCCTGCAATGAGGCCAAACGCTGGCTTCCCCACCAGCCCCCACGGGGGACAGAACTGTCATCTTCAAGACTGCTCCTGGCTGGTTGCAGGGGGGCTCACCGCCCTCCTCCTTCCCAAGCACCCAGGAGACCTGTCCCTGGGCAAACAGTTACCCAGGGCCCTACCTGGCTCACCCCTCCACCCCTGGGCTGCAGGAGCCCACTCAAGCACTGACTCCATCCGTAAATCGAAAAAACAGGCTGGAAGGCAGCTACCAGGGGCACAGAGAGCAGGGCTTGGCTGCTGTGAGTTCCCACAGGTCAAGGTGGCAGAAGACAAGCCTGATCGCGCCTGGCTTGGGCGCTTGCCTGGGGCCCCTACCTCTCCTCTGGCCCAAGCCCAGGCCACACGGGAGAGGTGTTGGAAGTTGGACTCTTCACACTGGTGTCCAGCACCCAGGAACCACAGCCTCCCGGGCCGTGGTGGCCGGAGAGTTGAGGCCTTACCGTGTGAGCCTGGGTAAGTCACACCACGGCTTCTGCCCCGGGGCCCTGCTGTGCCCACCACTCAGGGCTGGGGCTGCAAAGGGCACTGTGCCATGGGGGCGTGTGTGATGGGGCAGGGGAGGTTTATCATGATTCTCTGTGGAGACTCAGCCCCAGTGGGGTGGTGGCCGGAGCAGGGCTGACAGGCCCACCCAACCATGTGGGACAGGCAAGGCCAGCTGCTGCAGAGGGCAGGGGGCCAGTCACCCTCATTCAGAGTCAGAAAAGTAAAAGCTTTTATTCTGGGGAGAAGCTGATAAAAATACTCATCTCTGCTACAGGGGTGGGGCCAGGGCTGCACTGTCTGGTATCCCCCAAGGTGGCGTAGGTCATGGGGCTCAGGAAGCGCTCGGCTTCATTTGGACACAGTCCTCGGAGAAAGAAAAGAGAAGTCAGGTCCAGGAGGGGGTACATGGGAGGGGAGGCAGGGCTGGGGGACCACTGCGGGTGGGGGGGGGCAGTGTAGGCACTCGGCAGCCAGGACGCCTTTGGCCACCGGTCCAGAGGATCCTCTGCCATGCCAGCACCCTGACGCCCCCAGGGTGGATCCCCAGGGCAGCTCGCCACCCCCCACCGCACTGCCTGACTCGCTCCACCACCCCAGGGGCCTCTGGTGGATGCTAGGGGGAGGTGTGCCCCAAAACCNGCGATGAAGATCCCGAGTGCTGCAACCAAGACCAGCTACAGTCTTTTAAAACTACACACACACAAAGACCAAAACCACTCACAAGTTGCAAGAACAGCCCAAAGGACCTTCCCATATCCACTTAAATTCACCAGTTCTTAACATTTCACAATGTCTTCTTTATTGTTCCATATGTATGTCAAGTGTTTGTTTTCTGAATCACCTGAGAATAATCACAGACATCACAATATATTTCCCGCACAAAAAGTTAAACATGGAATTATCACACAACTCAGCAATTCCCCTCCTGGGAGTCACTAAATGAACACAGGTAATCATTAAATGATGAATGGATAAATAAATGACCACTCCTGCGTATCTACCCAAAGTCACGGAAACAGGTCTTCAAACAAAAACTGGCTCATGAATGTTCATAGCAGCATTATTCACAAGAGTCCAAACGTGTAAATAACCCAAGTGTCCATCAGCAGATGAACAAACAAAATGTGGTCTGTCTGTCTGATCATGTTATTCAGTCATGGAAAAAAATGAACTTCTGATTTATGTGACAACATGCGTATGTTGGTTATTCAGTCATGTCTAACTCTTTGCAACCCCATGGACTGTAGCCTGCAAGGCGCCTCTGTTCATGGGATTCCCTAGGCAAGAATACTGGAGTGGGTCGCCACCCTTCTCCAGGGCATCTTCCCGATCCTGGGATCAAACCCGGCTCTCTGGCATAGCAGGCAGATTCTTTACCATCTAAGCCATCAGGGAAGGCCATGTTACAACATGGATGAACCCTGAAAACATGATGCGGAGTGCAAGAAACCAGACACTTAGGTCACATGCTGTGTGACTCATTTATTTCAAGTGTCCCAAATTGGCCAACCCAGAGAGATTAGTGGCTGCCGGGGGCTGGGGGGAGGGGGAGTGAGGGGTGATTGCCTCACCGGGTCTGAGGTCTCCTTTTCGGGGGGATGGAAATGCTCCAGAACCAGAGAGAGGCGGTGCTAATGCAACACTGTAACAATTGTAAATGGTTGATTTTATGTCATGTGAATGTTCCCACAATGAAAAATACACAAACGAGGACAGGGTCACTTAAACCAACAAACAACAAAAAAGCTCTCAATCAGGAAAAAAATTTAGACACATAGAGAGGAGAAAAGACTAGAATCATGAACCCTGAAATACCCACCATGTAGATTTAATCATTATTAACATGCTGCTCCATCTGCTTTTTTTTTTTTTCTTTTTTCAGCTGTGCTGTGCCGCTTGCCGGATCTTAGTCCCCAGACCAGGGATCGAACTCCTACAGTGCTGTCTCTTATACACATAGATATGTATAAGAGACAGGCTGTGTGGCCGCCATACCCATCCAGTTCTCGAACATCTCATCACCCCCAAAAGAGGTTGGTACCCACGAGCCAGTCACCCCCATTCTCCCCTCCCCCGAGCTCTGGCAACCACAAACCTGCTTTCCGTCTCGAGACCTGCCTGTTCTGGACACTTCATAGGAGGATGTTGCACAATACATGGCCTTTGGGGTCTGGCTCCTTCCTTCACCCTTTCTGGATGGGGGTCCAGCCAAGCATTTCCATGGCCAGCCTTCCAGACCAGAGGCCAGTCCATGAGGTGGGAACGTGCAGGGAAAAGAGACCGTGAGAGCGAAGGTGCTGGAAGGATGAGGGGGTGGGGAGGGGTCACCGATGGCCATCCACCCAGGGCTGGTGAGGACGGCAGCCGGACTGGTGAGGCGCCTCCGCCTCCATCTGTGACCCGGACACCTCTGCCTACCTCAGCCCTGCCTGTTCTCAGCCCTCCCTGCACTGAGACTTCTCTGGAAGTCCAGCCTCCTGCTGGGGGCACTGTTCACCAGGCACTCGGGGTTCCTCTGGCCTGCCTGAGATCCTGGCCACAGTGTGGGCATCGGAGGGGAGGGCACAGGCTGGCGGGAGGGCCCTCAGTGGCCCTGTGGGCAAAGGACACATGGACGCATGAGACCAGGCTGGACCTGGGCAGGGTTCGCATCAGCTAGTTCAGGTTTAGATACTGGGTGTGTCTTGGATTGGGCTTCCCAGGTGGCACAGGGATTTGATCCTGGGTCTTGAGATCCCCTGGAGGAGGAAGTGGCAACCCACTCCAGTATTCCTGCCTGTAGAGTCCCATGGACAGAGGACCCTGGCAGGCTACATACAGTCCATAGCGTCGCACAGTTAGACAAGAATGAAGCGACTTAGCATGCCCAAATATTCTTTCGAGTAACAAATGAGCAATAAGACAACCTGGTCAAAAACTCCGGCCACAGGCAGGATTTAAAGTGATCCCCATTGCCAGGTAGACTTTGTGGCCCCCAAGCAGGATAAAGCAATGAGGTGTCCTGGTTCAGTCCTGCTTTGTTGTGTGGAACTGGAGGACGAACACATGCTGGGGAGAAAAGCCCCTTGCTCTGGGTGACAGTCTTGGGGAGCTGGGTGGAGGGAGTCGCTGTCTGACCGATGACGGGGGACAAGGGTGGGGTCTGTATGTCACGCTGGCCCTCCTCCACCGAAGGTGCGGTCCAGGCAAGCAGCGCTCACGGGCTCATTTGTGCAATGCCTCCCTGGCTCTTGCAGGGTGAAAGGAGGCAGTGCAGGGCGTGGCAAGGAGTTGGATTCATTAGAGACTTCCCTGGCAGTTCAGTGGTTAAGACTCTGTGCTTCCACTGCAGGAGGCATGGGTTTGATCCATGGTCAGGAGACTAAGATCCTGCATACCATGTGGTGTGACCAAAAAGAATAAAAATATTTTTAAAAAGAAAGACGTTGAGCCCGTTCAGTGTTCGCCACCATTGCTGTCATCCTGCCTGGTGGTCCTAGAGGCCTGGCCTGAGTCTCTTTCCCTCCCCTGGGGCCTGGAGCAGCCAAACCTTGTCCACATGGAGCTGTTAACACTGCAAGGGTGACATGCATGCTCTGGGGGAATACAGGGCTCGAGGTGGTGTCCTGCCCCGCTGGATCAGGGCAGGGGCCTGCAGTGGGTTGAATGGCAGCCCCCTAAAAGACATGTCCCCCGGAACCTGTGAATGTGACCTTGTTTGAAGAAAAGGTGCCTGCAGATATAAATAAGTGAAGGATCCTGAGATGGGAGGAGGAAATGGCAACCCACTCCAGTATTCTTGCCTGGAAAATCCCATGGACAGAGGAGCCTGGAGAGGGTTGCAAAGAGTCGGACGGACGTGACTGAGCAACTGAGCACACACACACTTCTTGAGGTGAGGCCATCCGAGTTAAGAGACAGAGAGGAAGAGACGTGGGGAGAAGCCACTCAAAGACGGAGGCAGAGATGGGAGTGATGCAGCCACGAGCCCAGGACTGCCTGGGGCCCCCAGAAGCTGGAAGAGGCAGGAGGGATCCTCCACGGGGGCCTTAGGAGGGCGCACGGCCCCGCCCACACCTTGACTTGGGATGTCTGGCCTCCTGAGCTGGGAGAGCTCACTGCTGTCCTCTCCAGGCGCCCAGCTGGTGGCCGTCTGTCGCGGCCCCGGAGCACTAAAGCAGGCCGCCGTCTTCTCCTGCACACCAGGGCTTAGGCGTCTCGCACTTGTCCTCAAGTCAATGGAGGCAAGTCCCCCCCGGCCACGGCTGGGACACCACGGCTGGGACTCTGTGGCTCCTGGACCAGCCCCACCAGAGCAGTGTGTGGAGCCCCTCTTCCCAGACGGGGGAACCTCAAAGGTGCAGAGAAGGCGCCCCTTTGGGTGCCTCCGGCCCAGTGCTGGAGCTGAGTCCCCGGGGTCCCCAGCCGGAGCCAGAGCCATGACGGTGCAGCAACCGGAGTGACTCATTCCCCGTCTCCCTCAGGCCCAGCCCTCCCCGACCTGTGACAGGCGGGACACGGGCCTCCCGGCCTGCCCTTGTCTCCTTCTCATCACGCCCGACCCTGGCCCAGGTGGACTCACCTTCCTGAGTTCCCAGCCAGGCCTGCCTCGCACCCAGTACAGCGCCTTTGCACCAGCTATTCCCCACGCCCACCGCGCCTCCCCAGAGCACTCTCCTCCCAGCTGATTCCTTCATCCAGCGAAGCCCTCTTCCCTTTTCAGAGGCCTCGGGACAGCAGCCTGGGACCTCTCCCTTGGATCACTGCTCCTTGTCACAACTCTCCCGTCGCGCCCAGCACTCCAGGGGGGCCCTCTGGTGCCCCTCCCCAGCCGCTCCCCAGTACTGCGCCTGGCACACAGAGCCACGTTTGCCAGTGGCTGTGTGAGGAGCCCCCATCACAGGTGTTGCCAGCTCTGGGTCCCACCTGCCTCACATGGGGCCTCACGCTGCCCAGCAAAGGCAGACCCTGGGCAGGGGTGCCCAGGCAGGCTGACGCTCCTCACCTGCTAGCTCCTTCTCCGTTCTGGTCAGCAGCCGCGCCTTGTCCTTGCTCATCATTCGGCCCCTGTACAGGATCCCATCCACTCCCAGGAGGTCCACCTCGGCCTGGTTAAGGCAGCCCAGGCCCCAGGTCAGGGAGTGTCCACAGGGGCAGCAGGGCCCGCCTCCCCCAGGGTTGCCCACTTCCAGGGGCTGTGGCCTGACTCACAGAGTCATAATCCAACAACTCAGGGTCCCCGTAGGGGTAGAGAGTCGACAAGCCATATGGCTTGAACTCGAGGTTGGCGTTGTTTCTGGGGCTGTCACCCCAGTCCTGCGGGGGGCCCAATGCGTCCAGGCTCCTCTCAGGGGCTCCGAGGTTCTGGAGTTTCTGCAGCTGCTGTTGTTCCCTGGGGGCAGGACAGGGGGGTCAGCAGCCACATGGAGGCATCTACGCCCCAGAGAAGCCTCAGGTTGGGTCCCAGGGCCTGGCCAGTAGCCGGGGAACTCTGAACAGACAGACACCGTTGGGGCAGAGAGCAGAAATTGAGAGCTGTGTTCCCCCAGACCTGGGACCCTGGTCTGGCCTGCCAGGAGCAGGCTCGTAACCTCTGTCTCTCTCTCTCTCTCTCTTTTTTTTTTTTGATCACACCGTGGGGCAGGTGGGATCTTAGTTTCCAGATCAGGGAATCAAACCCAAGCCCCCAGCACTGGAAGGGCTAAGTCTTAATCACTGGACCACTTAACCTCTTAACCTCTTGTCCTCTTAACCTCTCACGTCAAAAGAGAGTCAGGCGAGGGAGGGGGGGATCAGGCACAGCCCCCCAGGCCCCTCACCTTCACGTGGCCATGGCTGCTCTTCAGCTATCACTCCCTACCCTTGAGCCTAGGGGCCTGGGTGTCGGAAGCACTCATGAAGCCATGGGGGGTCAGGGGCTGAGGAGCGGGGCTGGGGCTAGGGGGCTGGCTGGAGGGCAGAGAAACATGAAGGTTGAGGCACCAGGCCTGCCATACGCTAGCTGTGCCTCAGGCCAGTTGCTGAAACTCTCTGAGCCTCAGTTTCTTCAACTGTGAAATAGGATGATAGCAGAATGACCTCAAAGGGAAAGTGTAAGGTTTCAATGAGGTCCGAGCTGTCAGAGCACAGGGCACAGAGCCTGCCCAGTCACGGCAAGCCCCCCGAGGACCCCAAGGGGTCATGACTTACTTCTCCCAGCAGGAAGCCGGTCTGCCAACTTCGCTCACAGGGGCGTGTGAGGTTTGAGACCCTCCCTCCCCTAACAGTTCTTGGTCCACGACAGACGCCTGATAACCTGTTCGTTCCTCTCCCTGTGAGCACCTCACGTGCCCGTCTGCAGCCCCACTGCCCGGAACAGCATCCCTCGCAAATGGCTGCAGTCCCCTGGACATTCTGAGTCTCAGAACTGCAGTTTGCGCCCGGACCCCCACCTACTCACCTCATCTGTTGGCGCTGCTGGTACTCATAGCTGTTGGCTCTGGCCAGCCGCAGCCATGGCAGTGCGTGGGTGTTGCGAATGGTGATGAGTTGCCTGTGGGACAAGAGCAAAGTGGGGGGGCGCACGTGGCCAGCAGAGGTCCCGGCTCCCACCTCCTCCTGGAAGCCTGCCCTCAAACGTGGCCTTTCCTCCAGAAAGATCCACAGCATGGGGCCACCATCCTCTTTGTAGGTCATTGAGAACAAATGTTCTGATGATAAAAGGAAAACTCAGAACGGGTGAGTCCTAGAAATGGGACGTGGGTTGGAGGGTGCCATGGGCTCGGCGGAGGAGAATGGAGAGTGACTGCTGATGGGCATGGGGTTTCCTTTTGCGGTTGGGCCATACTGTCAGTGTACTAAATGTCACTTTCACTTTCTTTTTCTTTTTCTTTTTTTTAGGCCACAACACCCAGCATGTGGGATCTTAATTCCTCGATCTGGGATCAAATTTGTGACCCTTCCCTGTAATGGAAGCAAGGAATCCTAACCACTGGATAGCCAGGGAAGTCCCTGAACTGTTCACTTTAAAAAGGTTAATTTATATTATGTGTATTTGACCTCATTATAAAAAATTAAAGCATCAGCCTCCTGAGGAGCTGGAACTGTTCTACATCTTGATCTGAGTGGTGGGAGATGAAATTATTTTGGAGTTTGAGGTGAATGGGCTTCCCTGGTGGCTCAGATGGTAAAGAATCCTCCTGCAATGCAGGGGACCCCAGTTTGATCCCTGGGTCAGGAAGATTCCCTGGAGAAGGGAATGGCTACCCACTCCAGTATTCTTGCCTATAGAATTCGATGGACAGAGGAGCCTGGCGGTCTACAGTCCATGTGGTCACAGAGTTAGACACGACTGAGAGACTCACACTTTCATTTGGGGTTTCCCAGGTGGCGCAAGTGGTAAAGAACCCGTCTACCAATGCGGGGGACCAGGGTTAGATCCCTGGGTTGGGAAGATCCTCTGGAGGAGGGAATGGTAACCCACTCCAATATTCTTGCCTAGAAAATCCCATGGATAGAAGACCTTGGCGGTTATAGTCCATAGGGTCGCAAAGAATCAGACATGACTGAAGCCACTTAGCATGCACACACGTGCACTAAATGCCACTGAGTTTTCCACTTTAAAATGGCTGATTTTGTATGTGAATTTCACCTCAGTACATAAAGTATTAGACTAGAAAAACACGTGCAGGGAAGTACTACAGGGTTCAGCTTTCCCCGAGTTTCCTCTTACCCTTTTCCTCTGGAGTCCACCCTGTTCCTGGAGACAGCAGGCAGCAGACGGGACTGGGGAAGGGAGGGGCACAGTACTGCCCGGGTTGGGAGCTAATGGGATCGTGTGCACAGAACCGTGTACGTGGATGTTCCCGTCCCCGACCACCCCTGCAGTACTCACGGGCTGGTCATCATCTCCATGGGCCGGTCGCAGGAGATGCATTTCACCCATTCAAACAGTTTCCTGGAAGACACCCCACTCCGTCAACCACTGCCCCAGCTGGGCCCCATGAGGCCACCCCCACCCCGGGCAGTGCTTGGGGGAGGCTGCAGGTCGGTCCGTGCCTCAGGGCCAGGGCTTCCCCCCAGATCCCGCTGGCCTGGCCCGGCTCAGCTCAGTTCCACTGGCCCTGGCTGACCGCCATGTGGGGCCACTTGGGACCTCAGTGGGGGATAAAAGTGGGCGTAGTTTCTCTCCTCGCCCCAAAGACAATGGAGGCCTTCATAACCGGGGAGAGCTACCCTTCACAGTGGACACTGGGGGGCAGAGGGGTGATCTGAGGACAGGAGCCCCCCAGGAAGATTGGGTCCCTCTGCCGGGGGCTCTGTCTGGATGGGGTGGGGGCCTGGCTCTAGTTCCAGGTCTGCCCAAGCTCCCTGTGTGGCCTCGCAGGGGCCCCCTCCCTCTCTGACCCTCTGTTTCCTCATGAAAGAACATGGACCCCAGGCCAGGGCGGCCTACCTCTGAGCTCTGGTGCTCTCTGCCTCATCTCCCCCTCCACTGGGAAGCCCCACGTCCCCGTCCCTGGGTCCACA
The DNA here is from genome assembly GCA_006410675.1 of Oreotragus oreotragus. Lineage (NCBI taxonomy): Eukaryota > Metazoa > Chordata > Mammalia > Artiodactyla > Bovidae > Oreotragus > Oreotragus oreotragus. The sequence goes on along the minus strand of SJYX01001121.1, from coordinate 599,761 downwards.
GGTCTGAGTCCTTCCTCCCAGAGTCCAGAATCCGCTGGTATACCTCTCTCATTTCTTCGCTGGAGGGAGGGCCGTGCAGCCTCTGGGAGCTCCAAGGGCAGCAGGGACCCTGTCCCTGGAGGGACTCACCTCCTAAAGCCGGCAGCATTGTCGGGGTCAAAATGGAGGCCTTCAAAAAGCAGCTTCCTGACAACTTTCCAGACCTCGTCCATGTCTTTCTTCAGATCATCCAAATCGCTGGGAATCAGCTGCCAAAAGCCATAGGGAAAAGTGTTTAGTCAATTAGGTAAACACTCCGCCTCCCTCCAGCAACCTGCAAAGTTATAGAGAGAGTAACAAGATTGATGGCAACCCACTCCAGTATTCCTACCTGGGAAATCCCATGGACAGAGGAGCCTGGAGGGCTACAGTCCACGGGGTCGCAAAAGAGTTGGACACAACTTAGCAACTAAACAACAAGCAAGATTAACCAAGAAAAGTGAGGTGGTTGTGGACATCCCTGGTGGTCCAGTGGTTGAGAATCCACCTTGCAATGCAGGGGATGCAGGTTCGACCCCTGGTCAGGGAACTAAGATCCCACACGCCACGGGGCAGCTAAGCAACTAAGCCTGCAAGCCACACCGAGGGAATCTGTGCAGTGAAAGATCTCACATGATGCGATGAAGATCCCGAGTGCTGCAACCAAGACCAGCTACAGTCTTTTAAAACTACACACACACAAAGACCAAAACCACTCACAAGTTGCAAGAACAGCCCAAAGGACCTTCCCATATCCACTTAAATTCACCAGTTCTTAACATTTCACAATGTCTTCTTTATTGTTCCATATGTATGTCAAGTGTTTGTTTTCTGAATCACCTGAGAATAATCACAGACATCACAATATATTTCCCGCACAAAAAGTTAAACATGGAATTATCACACAACTCAGCAATTCCCCTCCTGGGAGTCACTAAATGAACACAGGTAATCATTAAATGATGAATGGATAAATAAATGACCACTCCTGCGTATCTACCCAAAGTCACGGAAACAGGTCTTCAAACAAAAACTGGCTCATGAATGTTCATAGCAGCATTATTCACAAGAGTCCAAACGTGGAAATAACCCAAGTGTCCATCAGCAGATGAACAAACAAAATGTGGTCTGTCTGTCTGATCATGTTATTCAGTCATGGAAAAAAATGAACTTCTGATTTATGTGACAACATGCGTATGTTGGTTATTCAGTCATGTCTAACTCTTTGCAACCCCATGGACTGTAGCCTGCAAGGCGCCTCTGTTCATGGGATTCCCTAGGCAAGAATACTGGAGTGGGTCGCCACCCTTCTCCAGGGCATCTTCCCGATCCTGGGATCAAACCCGGCTCTCTGGCATAGCAGGCAGATTCTTTACCATCTAAGCCATCAGGGAAGGCCATGTTACAACATGGATGAACCCTGAAAACATGATGCGGAGTGCAAGAAACCAGACACTTAGGTCACATGCTGTGTGACTCATTTATTTCAAGTGTCCCAAATTGGCCAACCCAGAGAGATTAGTGGCTGCCGGGGGCTGGGGGGAGGGGGAGTGAGGGGCTGTCTCTTATACACATCTAGATGTGTATAAGAGACAGACTAGTGTGGGATGGTACCTCTTTTCTTCATGGAAACTCAGCAAAATGTATCAGAAACCTCAAAATTTTATATATTTCCTGAGCTAGACTCACACGTTTAAGAACTGTGTCTAAAGATATGGATAAGGGTTTGCACAGGTCCCCCTACTTCCCCACCCCCTTAATTTATGT
>SJYX01001121.1:565462-595628 GCA_006410675.1 Oreotragus oreotragus | reverse complement strand
TTTTTTTTTTAAAGTTACAGAAATCACAACATTCCACCCAAATATTTTCGTGATTTTCTTCAGTTCAGTTCAGTCGCTCAGTCGTGTCCAACTCTTTGCGACCCCATGAATCACAGCACCCCAGGCCTCCCTATCCATCACCAACTCCCAGAGTTCACTGCAATACCATTATCCCAACTAACATAACGAGCCACATAAGTCACACTCCAACACTTCTGTAATATCCTGTTGGTTACACAGGTCAGCCCTGTTCAGTGTGATAGTTGGGGAGTGTCTGGGATGTTGACCACCATAGTGTTCCTCTCTGGACAAGCAAAGGGACATGGCGGGCTGAGGGGGCATCCTGCTGGTCATTTATTTATCCATTCATCATTTAATGACCTGAATTTGATCTAATTTCCAGCTAATTTTCGGAGTTGGAGCAACTGAAACATGGGAAGTCTCCTTATGTATTGCATTTGGTTGTTGTGACTCCTGAGACTCTTTTAATCTAGAGCAGTTTCTGTCCCACTTTTTTTCACCCTGCCATGGAATTATGGGAGAAAAACAGGTCAGTGGTTCTGCAGATAACTGAGTTACTTCAGCTGTAATTCTGCATTGATTTGTATGATTTTTATGACAAGTGTGTCCCGTATCTGTTTTGCTTATCGTTGTATCTTCATTAACCAGAGGTACCCAATAGGTGGATGATGAATGGATAAATCCTCACTTTAAAGATGAGAAAACCGAGACTTGAACAGGTTCTGTAACTCAGGGCACAATGCTGATCACAGTGGGGCTGGGACTCAGACCCTGAGTGCCTGATTCTAAACCCCAGTGCTTTTATCCACACTAGTCACACCAGCTGCAGGAACCACACAGCATGGAAGGGGTTGGCCTGACTGTTCTTGTCTCTCTATTGGATGGTACAAATGAAGGCTATGACTCCTTATCAAAGTTTCCCCAGGGTCTGGCTCAACACAGGTGGTCATTAAACAATGCATGGATAAATAAATGACCAGCAGGATGCCCCCTCTGCCCGCCACAACCCTTTGCTTGTCCAGAGAGGAACACTATGGTGGTCAACGTCCCAGACACTCCCCACCTATCACACTGAACAGGGCTGACCTGTGTAACCAACAGGATATTACAGAAGTGATGGAATGTGACTTCTGTGGCTAAGTCAGAGAAGACACTGCAGCTTCTGTCCTGCTTTCTTGGATCATGTGATCCTGGGGGGGAAACACTCGTTGCCGTGTTGTGCGGCTGCCACCGTGTGATGAGGAAGTGCCAAGTCTTGCTCACAGCCATGTGAGGGCGCTATCTTGGAAGTGGCTCTCCTAGCCCCAGTCAAGCCTCTGGACAACGCAGGCCATGGATGACACCCTGACTGCAGCCTTGTGGGAGGCCCTGAGCCACCCAGCTAAGCTGCTTCCAAATTCTTGACCCTCAGAAACTTTGAACTTTGCTCTCTTAAGGCACTAAGTTTCAGGGTAGTTTGTTATGCAGGAGGTGGTGATTAATGCAGAGCTCCTCACCTTGGTACGTACGTCTTTGTCCAACTGCTCCACAGCCTTCTTCCAGTCATCCTCATTGGCAACCACCCTGAAGAGCATGCCCTGAATCATTTCATTCAGCTGCATGGCCACTGTGTCCAGGTCAGCCCGGCTTGCCTTGCCTGCCAGGGAGCTCTTGTCGGCCTTCTGGGGAGAGATGGGACTCAGAGAGGCAGGGCTGCAGGGCTGGGAGCAGTGAGGATCTTGGGGAGGTCAGATCACTTTGGTCAGTTGTTGTAGTTTGGGACCCTGGATACCCAGCCTTGACTTAAATTCAACCTTGGGGTCCGGCTCAAACACAGCTATTAGATCAAAGCCAAGGTTTCCCTGTGATGGAGAAGTTGAGGTATGGTTTTTAAGTTCACATAAAAAATTGACACAGACTATAATTCAGAAAGATATATGCAGGCCTGTGTTCATAGCAGCGCTATTCACAATAGCCAAGACATAGAAACAACTAAAATGAACAACCAAAATTGACAGATGAATGGATAAAGATGTGGTGTGTGTGGCATGGAATATGACTTGGCCATAAAGAAGAAGAAAATGATGCCATTTGCAGCAACGTGGATTCAGCTAGAGACCATCATAGTAAGTGGATTAAGCCAGAAAGAGAAGGACATGTGCCATATGATATCACTCATATGAGGAATCTGAACCATGACACAAATGAGCCTGTGAAACAGAAACAAAATCTCAGACCCAGGGAAGAGACTGGTGGTTGCTGCGGGGAGGGGGCTGGGAGAGAGATGGAGTTGGAGGTTGGAGTTAGCAGATGTAAGCTTTTATATATAGGATGGATAAACAACAAGGTTCTACCGTATAGCACAGAGAATTATATTCAGTATCCTGGGATAAACCATGATGGAAAAGAATATTTAAAAAAAGAATGCACATATATGTATATATACTGTGTACACTGGGCTTCCCTGGTGGCTTAGATGGTAAAGAATTCGCCTGCAATGCAGGAGGCCTGGGTTCAGTCCCTGGGTTGGATCCCTTGCAGAAGGGAATGGCAACCCACTCCAATATTCTTGCCTGGAGAATCCCATGGACAGAGGAGCCTGGTGGGCTACAGTCCACGGGGTTGCAAAGAGACAGATGCGACTGAGTGACTAACACTTTCACTGTGCCCATCACTTTGCTGTACAGCAGTAATTAACATTGTAAAACAACTATACTTCAGTTTAAAAAATTGTCACTAATCCTGAATCACTGACAATAAGAATTGGTGGGACAACTTTTGAGAACTTCCCCTGGACTTTCTATATGATAAAGGTGGAAGGAAGCTTGGGAAGTCTGTGTGTCTGCCTTCGTCCTGGCTGGATGATTCCGTTTCCCTCAGTGGGAGAGCCGGGCTCCGGTCGAGGGGTGGGGTGGGGGATGGGGTGGGGGAGAGGAGTCTCCGCTCACTCACCTCTTTCAACTCCTGCTCCATCTCATTTCGGTCCGCCTTGTACATTTCTAGGTTTCTTAGTTGAGCATAGACAACCTAAGAACAGAGGCGGAGGGATGTCAGTCATCCTCGGACGTCCTGAAGACAGCCTCTGTCTTCAGCCTCCGCCCTAGGAAGGGAGCAGTGGGGCCGGGTGGGGCTTGGGCTTCAGGTTTCCAGATCNAGATGGTAAAGAATTCGCCTGCAATGCAGGAGGCCTGGGTTCAGTCCCTGGGTTGGATCCCTTGCAGAAGGGAATGGCAACCCACTCCAATATTCTTGCCTGGAGAATCCCATGGACAGAGGAGCCTGGTGGGCTACAGTCCACGGGGTTGCAAAGAGACAGATGCGACTGAGTGACTAACACTTTCACTGTGCCCATCACTTTGCTGTACAGCAGTAATTAACATTGTAAAACAACTATACTTCAGTTTAAAAAATTGTCACTAATCCTGAATCACTGACAATAAGAATTGGTGGGACAACTTTTGAGAACTTCCCCTGGACTTTCTATATGATAAAGGTGGAAGGAAGCTTGGGAAGTCTGTGTGTCTGCCTTCGTCCTGGCTGGATGATTCCGTTTCCCTCAGTGGGAGAGCCGGGCTCCGGTCGAGGGGTGGGGTGGGGGATGGGGTGGGGGAGAGGAGTCTCCGCTCACTCACCTCTTTCAACTCCTGCTCCATCTCATTTCGGTCCGCCTTGTACATTTCTAGGTTTCTTAGTTGAGCATAGACAACCTAAGAACAGAGGCGGAGGGATGTCAGTCATCCTCGGACGTCCTGAAGACAGCCTCTGTCTTCAGCCTCCGCCCTAGGAAGGGAGCAGTGGGGCCGGGTGGGGCTTGGGCTTCAGGTTTCCAGATCAAAAGGGAAGGAAAGGGGGGCTCGGGACAAGCTGTCCCCTCGGAGGTGGCATCATAGAAGTTTGCTACACAGGAAAGGAAGGAAGACCGGAGGAAGGAACACACAAACCAGAGCTGATGCTTTGGGTCCCTAGATGTTTGAGGCAAGTGCATCTCTTCTGATCTGTAATGGAGGCTCTACATCAAGCAAGCACTTACATGCAACACGCACTGTGCCCCGTGTCAGGCGAAAACCCTCACTTCCCACCCCCATGACTACACAAAGAACCAATTCCCTGCATCAGTTCTGCCCTATCTCCACTGACTGGACCCTCCCCACGACAGAAGCAGCCAGCTTCCCTGCTTGGGNCTCTACATCAAGCAAGCACTTACATGCAACACGCACTGTGCCCCGTGTCAGGCGAAAACCCTCACTTCCCACCCCCATGACTACACAAAGAACCAATTCCCTGCATCAGTTCTGCCCTATCTCCACTGACTGGACCCTCCCCACGACAGAAGCAGCCAGCTTCCCTGTTTGGGAAGAGCCTCGATCTACTGGGCCATGTCCTCAGCACTGGGAAAGGTCACTCTCTCTCCAAAACTGGAAACAGGCTTCTACTTCTCCCTTCATATCTGGTCTCCCTTTCACTCTCAGAAACAGAACCCCCATCTTTCAGCTGGCATCTGGCCACCCAGAATCATGACTGTATTTCACAGCCTCCTTTATAGCTTGATGTGACCACTGAAGTATAAACGGAAGTGGGTAGGTGTTCTTTTCACTGCTGGCTTAGATGCAGAGTTAAATCACTGGAGCAGCAGCAGCTGTCTTGAACCATGAGGTGACCTTGTGAACTGAAGCCACACACCAAGGAGCTCTACACCAGCTCTGAGTTTCTTGAACATAAAAGAGAAATATGGGGTTTCCCTGGTAGTTCAGTGGTAAAGAACCTGCCTGCGAAGGCAGGAGACGCAGGCTCCATCCCTGGGTCAGGAAGATCCCCTGGAGAAGGAAATGGCAATCCACTCCAATATTCTTGCCTGGGAAATGCCACGAACAGAGGAACTTGGTGGGCTACAGTCCATGGGGTCGCAAACAGTCAGACATGACTAAGCGACTAACAACAACAAAAAACAAAAGAGAAATAACACTTATGACTTGTTTAAATCAGCTATTTGGGGGGTTTTATGTTATTTGAAGATGAACCTAATTCTAATTAACGCAAAGCTTCTTCACATCCACCTTGCACCCAGGTGGGTCTCAAGGTCTAGTACAGGTGGTGGAGGTGGGGAAGGGAGCGCCTGCTTCTGCCTGGAGTCAGGCTTTTTCCTCCAACCCCACATTAGCGGGGAGCTGACCTTTTGGAGTCATCAGGCCCAACATGAACACTTAGAGCCCCATTTGGCTGTTCCTAATTAAAATCTAGAAATACAGAGAAGCCGGGACCCTCTAACTTCCACTGCCAGGGTTACCTGTGCACGGGGTAGACTAAGGTCCTTCCCAGAATTCACGCCTTCCTAGAGCCTGTGAACGTAGCCTTATTTGGAAATGGCTCTTTCAGGCCACCTCCCAACCGGCTGGTTACTTTGCCTGAATCTGTTTCCTCCTTGCTCAAATGGCATTAATATCACTCCTGCTCCGAGGAAGTCGAGGGGACTAGAAATGGCATCTTCCTAGAAGAGTTAGCATTCGATACACATCAGCTCTCGCATCAGTCCTCTCCTACAGCGAGCCAGAGCCCTGGATATCACTGATTGTTCCAAGAACGGCTTTGGATGTGCATAACTGATTCAGCTGGCTGTATGGCAGAAACTAACACAATATTATAAATCAACTGTACTCCGATAGGAATTTTTAAAAAAGAAAATAACAAGAATGGGTTTGGGGATCTCCCTGTTGATCCTGTGGTTAGGATTTCACCTTCCAACGCAGGGGAGTGTGGTTTGATCCCTGGTTGGGGAGCTAATGGTCCCACATGCTTCTTGGCTAAAAAAACCTAAACATAAAACAAGCAATACTGTAACAAATTCAATAAAGACTTTAAAAATGGTCCACGTTTTAAAAAAAATAAAAAAGAGGTCCTGGAATGCATCCTGTAGCTTATAAAAGATGCCTGCCAGTTTGCAGAGGGCAAATAGTGTTTTCACATTTCCATACTGAGTCAGAAAGAGTTCTGTTCTCATTCACTTTCCTGCTGCATCCTTTGTGAGAAATGCTCCCAAAGCAGCAGTCTGAGGTGATGGAAATGCTTCCATCTGGATGGTGCTGACATGGCTGCACAAAGAGGCAAAAATGAGTCAAGCGGCTATGCTTCAAGCCTGGGCATTTTACTGTGTGTAAATCATGCTCCGATTAAAGACAAACAAATACTATCATTCCCCCGCGAGAAACACAGAAGGGCCCGGGCGGTGTCTGTCTTCTTGACCGCTGTTTCGCAGGGCCCTGGAAGAGTGCCTGCTGTGGAGTGAAGGTTCAGTCGCGTGGGCTGAATGACGCAGGGGTGATGGGGTTTCTCGTGCCACCTGTTACGTCCAGAACGTTTTCTCCCAGCTTTCCAGGTAGAAGGCAGTGTTGGCGGTGTTTCTTCACTAGCCCTGCTGCTGCAGCAGAAGTGGGGTAGGTGTCTGCCTCCCTCCTCTCTCTGCTGGCAGGGCTCCATGGGGCTGCTGATGATTCGCAGCCCGTGTTCATTTAAGAACTATCTGATGAAGTGTACTGTATACAAAGCCCCGCTCCAGATCCTTCCGGGGTCCACTTTTAGAAGCAATTAGCTCTTGTTGGCATGAGGGGCAGGAAGGAAGTCCGGACAAAGGCTGACTTGGTCCATTCAGCCTGTTGGGCCAAACTCCTCTTGAGCTTCTCTCAATGAGGGATCAGTGACAGTTTTCTGGAGGCAGATTCTGAGCCCCCTTCCTCCTCCCCTCCCCGAGCGGAGTGGGATGTCGTACTGGACCCACATCAGACATGCCGGATGAACTGGCCCTGGTCTCCGACCAGGAAGGGCTCCAGTAGGTCCCTAGGACACAGCATCCCAGCCTTTCTGAAAAGCAGTGGCTAAACAAGAGCCCAGGGTTGGCAGGAGATGGCGCACTTCCTGATCCTGGTACTCGCAAGAGTCTCGGCCCAAGACTGTGTATCCTGTGCCCACACACGGCCCTGTGCTCCCTTCCTCCCCACTCAAGCTGGGCATCAGCTCTCCTTCGATAAGCTTTCCTCCCGTCCAACTTGCCCTGTGCAGGCTGGCCTGGTCACTCCCTGTGATGACCTTCGAAGGGGAGCTCTGCCCTCCCCTCTTGCTCATCACATCCTAGGGCGTCCCACCAACAGCCCCTGACTTGGAATCGAAAGCCCCCACAGGAACCACCTCAGGTGGCTCTGTTTGGGATTTTGCCTCATTACACCCCCAGGGGAAAAGGTCACCTCCTCCCCACTGGGAAGGACGGTGATCTTTTCTCTGAAGATCTGGGATGCCTCCGGGACAAGCCTCAGACCGGAATGGTCCCAAGGACCATCAGGCTGGGGTGGTCAGGGCAGCCCAGCCAGCCCACGGGAGGAGGTGTCTGGCTGAGTGACCCCGGGAGGTGCTTTTCAGGGTCCTCACATTTCTCATGTCAGATGCCGCTGTTCCATCCAGTCCCTGTGGCGTGAGAGCTCAGACAATAAGCCAGTTTAGGGGAATGGTTAGAGACCTTTCATTCATTGATTCATTCAGCACATTTTGAGCCGTCATTCGGCGCCAGGTGGGTGACCCCAGTAGTGAAGAGACAGACCGTGTTCAGGTGCTCTGGTGTATGTATGGGGTGGGGGTGGCGGGGTTGGTTTGCTTTTTGTGGCTGTCTACTGCACACACGGTGAAATGCCAGGAGAGTGTCCCTGGTTCCCCTGCCTTTGGGGTATCTGTGAAACCTCTGGGAAGAGTCTCAACATCCCAATGAGGAATCCTCCCCACTCTGGGCCTCCCAGACCTCTGGACCTTTAACTCATCCAGGCGAATCTGGAGCCTGTTCACTGCCCTGTCCAGCACGATGTGGTGGTCCTTTATCATCTTGATCTGGTGGCCCCAAACTCTCTCCAATTCTTCCTCCTACACAGAAGGAGACACAGACATCTGAGGCCTCTTTTCTTGAGGTCACCATGGCCGAGAAGGGACTTGAAGAGGGTATCTTCAAGTACCCGGGGTACCTTCCAGCCCACAACCTCCTAAACCCTTGTCGGGGGGACCGTACAGCCGCCCACCCTTGGGAGCCCTGCCCCAGACGGAGCAGATCGGCTTCCTTTTTGTCTACTGCACACACAGTGAAATGCCAGGAGAGTGTCCCTGGTTCCCCTGCCTTTGGGGTATCTGTGAAACCTCTGGGAAGAGTCTCAACATCCCAATGAGGAATCCTCCCCACTCTGGGCCTCCCAGACCTCTGGACCTTTAACTCATCCAGGCGAATCTGGAGCCTGTTCACTGCCCTGTCCAGCACGATGTGGTGGTCCTTTATCATCTTGATCTGGTGGCCCCAAACTCTCTCCAATTCTTCCTCCTACACAGAAGGAGACACAGACATCTGAGGCCTCTTTTCTTGAGGTCACCATGGCCGAGAAGGGACTTGAAGAGGGTATCTTCAAGTACCCGGGGTACCTTCCAGCCCACAACCTCCTAAACCCTTGTCGGGGGGACCGTACAGCCGCCCACCCTTGGGAGCCCTGCCCCAGACGGAGCAGATCGGCTTCCTTTCGGCTCCAAGACAGATGGTGGTTCTTCGTCTGGAAGGGCACGACCTGCCCTGGCTCTGGCCATGGACTCTGCCGTCGCCTCAGACCATCATCTTCTCAATGCCTGACACTGACCTTCATCCTGGATTCCTGGAGGTTGCCAATCTTTTCCTGCAAGACGTCCAGTGTTGACCCAAGCTTGGAAGAGGCTCCCATGTTGGCTGAAAGCAAAGGGGTGGGTGGCTGTCTGGGACAGGGATGGGGAAAGATGCTTCTAGAGCTCTATCTGCTTCTGTCACGAAGTATCTAAGATGATGTCTTCCAATAGAAGGAAGCTGTGAGCTTGGGGGCCTTTGAGGTCATCTAAAATTTTCTAGTGACATCTTTTAAAAGAAAAATCTAAAAAACTAGCAGGTGAAATTAATTTAAAAAATCTTTTTAAACCATTCTAATCCAAAATTGTACAGGAGGCAGTGATCAAGACCATTCCCAAGAAAAACAAATGCAAAAAGGCAAAATGGTTGTCTAAGGAGACCTTACAAATAGCTGAGAAAAGAAGAGAAGCAAAAGGCAAAGGAGAAAAGGAAAGATATACCCATTTGAATGCAGAGTTTCAAAGAATAGCAAGGAGAGATAAGAAAGCCTTCCTCAGTGATAAATGCAAAGAAATAGAGGAAAACAATAGAATGGGAAAGACTAGAGATCTCTTCAAGAAAATTAGAGATACCAAGGGAACATTTCATGCAAAGATGGACTTGATAAAGGACAGAAATGGTATGGACCTAACAGAAGCAGAAGAGGTGGCAAGAATACACAGAAGAACTGTACAAAAAAGATCTTCATGACCCAGATAATCACGATGGTGTGATCACTCACCTAGAGCCAGACATCCTGGAATACAAAGTCAAGTGGGCCTTAGAAAGCATCACTATGAACAAAGCTAGTGGAGGTGATGGAATTCCAGTTGAGCTCTTTCAAATCCTGAAAGATGATGCTGTGAAAGTGCTGTGCTCAATATGCCAGCAAATTTGGAAAACTCAGCAGTGGCCACAGGACTGGAAAAGGTCAGTTTCCATTCCAATCCCAAAGAAAGGCAATGCCAAAGAATGCTCAAACTACCGCACAATTGCACTCGTCTCACACGCTAGCAAAGTAATGCTCAAAATTCTCCAAGCCAGGCTTCAACAGTACTTGAATTGTGATTCCAGATGTTCAAGCTGGATTTATAAAAGGCAGAGGAACCAGAGATCCAACTGCCAACATCTGTTGGATCACTGAAAAATCGAGAGAGTTCCAGAAAAACATCTATTTCTGCTTTATTGACTATGCCAAAGCCTTTGACTGTGTGGATCACAACAAACTGGAAAATTCTTAAAAAGATGGGAATGCCAGACCACCTGACCTGCCTCCTGAGAAATCTGTATTCAGCTCAAGGAGCAACAGTTAGAACTGGACATGGAACAACAAACTGGATCCAAATTGGGAAAGGAGTACATCAAGGCTGTATATTGTCACCCTTCTTATTTAACTTATATGCAGAATACATCATGAGAAATGCTGGGCCGGATGAAGCACAAGCTGGAATCAAGATTGCCAGGAGAAATATCAATAACCTCAGATATGCAGATGACACCACCCTTATGGCGGAGGGTGAAGAGGAACTAAAGAGCCTCTTGATGAAAGTAAAAGAGGAGAGTGAAAAAGTTGGCTTAAAACTCAACATTCAGAAAACGAAGATTATGGCATCTGGTCCCATCACTTCATGGCAAATAGATGGGGAAACAGTGGAAACAGTGACAAACTTTATTTTGGGGGGCTCTGAAATCACTGCAGATGGTGATTGCAGCCATGAAATTAAAAGACGCTTGCTCCTTGGAAGAAAAGTTATGACCAACCTAGACAGCATATTAAAAAGCCAACAAAGGTCCGTCTAGTCAAAGCTTTGGTTTTTCCAGTAGTCATGTATGGATGTGAGAGTTGGACTATAAAGAAAGCTGAGCACTGAAGAATTGATGCTTTTGAACTGCAGTGTTGGAGAAGACTCTTGACTACAAGAAGATCCAACCAGTCCATCCTAAAGGAAATCAGTCCTGAATATTCATTGGAAGGATCAATGCTGAAGCTGAAGCGCCAATACTTTGGCTACCTGATGCGAAGAACTAACTAATTTGAAAAGACCTTGATGCTGGGAAAGATTGAAGGCCGGAGGAGAAGGGGACAACAGAGGATAAGATGGTTGGATGGCATCATCAACTCAATGGACATGAGTTTGAGTGAGCTCCAGGAGTTTATGATGGACAGGGAAGCCTAGTGTGCTACCTGTCTCTTATACACATCTTGAACTAACTAATTTGAAAAGACCTTGATGCTGGGAAAGATTGAAGGCCGGAGGAGAAGGGGACAACAGAGGATAAGATGGTTGGATGGCATCATCAACTCAATGGACATGAGTTTGAGTGAGCTCCAGGAGTTTATGATGGACAGGGAAGCCTAGTGTGCTACAGTCCATGGGGTTGCAGAGTCAGACACGACTGAGCAACTGAACTGAACTAAACTGAATCCAAAACAGTATCATTTTGGGAATCCCCTGGCGGTCCAGTGGTTAGGATTCCATGCATTCATTGCTGAGGGCATGGGTTCAACCCCTGGGTTCAAACCCTGGATGGGGAATGAAGGTCTCAGGAGCTGCAGGGCCAAAAAGAGTATCAATTTAACATGTGATCAATAAAATGATTAACAATAATTTCACATTCTTGTTTTTGTAGTAAGCCCACAATATCCAATGTGCACTTTTAGATTTTTTTTTTTAATGTGAACCATTTTTAAAGTCTTCACTGAATTTCATACAATGTTGCTTCTGTATTATGTTTTTGTTTTTTCGGCCATGAGGTATGTGGGATCTTAGCTTCCTGACCAGGGATCAAACCCGTGCCCCCTGCATTGGAAGGCCAAGTCTTAACCACTGGATCACTGGGAAGTACCTGGTGTGCACTTTGTATTTGGACCACATGAGAACTTGAACTTGCCCCATTTCAGATATGTGACAGTCCTGTGGTATCCTACTAGATAGCTCAGGCTTAGGGAAATCTCTTGGAGAAGGCGATGGCACCACACTCCAGTACTCTTGCCTGGAAAATCCCATGGACGGAGGAGCCTGGGAGGCTGCAGACCATGGGGTCACGAAGAGTCTTACACAATTGAGCAACTTCCCTTTCACTTTTCACTTTCATGCATTGGAGAAGGAAATGGCAACCCACTCCAGTGTTCTTGCCTGAAGAATCCCAGGGACGGGGGAGCCTGGTGGGCTCCCGTCCATGGGGTCGCACAGGGTTGGACACGACTGAAGCGAATTAGCAGCAGCAGCAGCAGCAGGGAAATCTCTCTGGAATTTACTGCCCTTCCAGAAATGGTCCTGAGTAAACCTATGGAGTGTTTACTTCTGGGAGTTCATGAAATGTATTATCCCACAACAAGATGCAAAGACAGGTTTAACAAAAAAGGAGTAGGGTGACAAAAAGTACCCTATATCCAGTTTCAGAGGAGAGGCCATAAAGTGAAGTCCAGGGCACAGCTAGGAGGGTAGGAGAAACTGCAGCCAAGATACATTTACAAGCTATCTTTAGTTTTCTTAACTAAAGTGGCAGCTGGTCAGAAGTAGAGTTTGGGCTACTACGACTTTATGTTTTACATTTAAATTCATGACTGTCATAACCTGAGCTGTGCCCCAGGACTCAGAAATTGACGTGGATCTTTTTGGGTGCTCGAAGTTCTACTTTTTCAAGATCTGTGGGACCGCACCTGCCCATCAAGGGTGGTGCCAGGTATGGATTCAACTTGGGCTAATTCAACTACTACACTTGGCAGAGAGCACAAAAGCAAGATAAGGATTCAAACAGGCGAGGACAGTGGACTTCAAAGTGGGTTCCCTGGGTCACCAGCAGCATAAGCAGCATCCCCTGGAATGGGTTATAAAAAGAAAGTCCAGGGTCCTACCCAGATCAACAAGCCAGATCTGGGGCTGGCCCCAGCAGTCTGTGACTTACCAAGACCCCCAGGGATGCTGGGGCAAGCTTAAGATTCAGAACTTCTAGGGTAGGCCACTTCCCACCCTCCATTTCCCACAGTGAACATATGCTCCTAGTGTGCATGAACTGGGAGCATAAATCTACTGGTTCTGTGCGCTCATTCGTGTCCCACTCTGCAGCCCCATGGACTGTAGCCCATGGCTCTTCTGTCCATGGGGATTCTCCAGGTAAGGATCATGGAGTGAGTTGCCATTTCCTATTCCAAAGGATCTTCCTGACCCAGGGATGGAACCTGTGTCTCTTGCGCCTCCTGTACTGGCAAGCGGGGTCTTTACCACCAGCACCACCTAGAAAGCCCCCTCTTGGTGCTACTGCCCCCTAGAACATGACTGGCCTTTAAGGAAATATATGTTTGCCCAGCTATTGTTCCTAATCCCAAATTGACCACATCACCTGGGGTCTGTTCAGTGCACCTAGAAACTCTGGGTGATCTGAACTTATCAAAACATTGTACAGCAGTACTGTTTTATAGACAATTGAAAGGGAATTTCCAAGAGTAATTCTGACTTGTGGTTTTCCTCCTCAAGCACCAACTTTAGACTGTAACCACGCCTCTCCCTTAAGATAAGACCTCACTGTACATTCATTGTAAGAGAATAGACTCGTAAGAGATTAATGCTTAAGCCAAAGGAATGAATGGCTAACGGTGGTATTAGCCAAATGGTAACATTTTGCTGGGGTAGCTAAATGGAGAGGAGGTGCGTCTCAAAGGCCACAGGGAGGGCCTGAGCTCTCGTTACCCTTCCAGGCATCGGGCCAGGCCTACCTAGGTAAGTCATATGCTGCTGCAGGTTAGATGACAGCTGGGCCAACTCTTCTTTCAGGGTGTTGTGTCGGACGGCATCTGGGCTAAGTGGCTCATGGAATACCTGACGGCCTCCTTCTTTTCTTCAGGAGTTGTGGCATGTTTGGCAGCCAGCATGGCCTGGGACAGGGCCGTGTCGGGAGGGACAAAGACAGGAGAGTATGCAGGAGAGAGCAAGTTCTCATCCTCCACTTCCAGCAAGTCCTCCACCTTGCCCTTGGGGAAGGCTCCTTGCGAGGGCCCTGCTCCCAAAAATTCTGCAAGCACCCCCAAGGGCCCGGCTGTGGCTGCGGCAGTTGCTACAGTGGCCAATTTGGTGGCAGGGGCGTCCCTGATCAGCTTGGCAGCGGTCTTGGCCGCCCGGGCTGCTGATGTGGCCACATCAGAGGTGTAGGAGGCAGCGGCCGCGGCCTTGAGGGCAGCGCTGGGTTTCATCTGCTGAACAGCAGACCGGAATCCCTTAGGGAGGCCTCCTGGCGGGACCTCAGCCCTCGGCGCTCTGTCCAGAGGGCCTCCTCTTTCCACGGAGGAGTATTCTTCCTCCTTTTCTGAGAGAGCTGAGAGCTTAGACATGTCTCCTGGGTAGCACATGGACCACTGTGAATGAGGCCAAGCTGAGCCCAGCTCCTTGGCTTGGGGTGGGGCTCTGAAGCCCCGGAACCTGGCAGGTGGGAAGCCCATTGGGCCTAGGCCAGGCTGGAAGCCCCAGAAAGGCCCAGGGCTGGTCCCGGGAAAGTCTCTGGGAGGAGGCCAGCCTTGTGGTGGTACAGTCCAGGATCCTGATGGTGTGGGTTGAAGGCCCAGGGCAGGTTCCAGTTCAGGGGCAGGCCCGGGTCCAAACACAGGCCCAGGCCCAGGAGCAGGCCCGGGTCCGAATGCAGGCCCAGGTCCAGATGAAGGCCCAGGTCCAGGCACAGGCCCAGGAGCAGGCCCAGGTCTGAACTCAGGCGCAGCTTCGGATGAAGGCCCAGGTCCAGGTGCAGGCCCGGGTCCGGATGAAGGCCCAGGCCCAGGAGCAGGCCCAGGTCTGAACGCAGGCGCAGCTTCGGATGAAGGCCCAGGTCCAGGCGCAGGCCCGGGTCCGGATGAAGGCCCAGGTCCAGTCGCAGGCCTGGGTCCCAGCGCAGGCCCAGGCCCAGGCCCAGGCTCTAGCACTTGGGGCTGGTCTGGCCCCTTGGCCCCAAGGAGCAGAGCTCCTTGAGCAGACTCCTCCTCCAGTAGCTGCCCCGGCGCCTGGTACTGCCAGACGGTCTCCAGAAACCTGGGGTGCTGGATGGCCTCTGAGAAGTGGCTGAGACCCCCTCCTCCGCGGTCCTCGGCTGTCTGGGCAACGGTGGTCTCCGAGGCGAGCTCTGAGATCTGCCACAGGTCGGAGTTTCCCAGCAGTTGTGGAGCAGCTCCTTGCAGGATGTGGGGCTGCTCCAGACCAGCTCATGATCACCCTGCCTCCCACCCTGTCACCCATCCCTCCCCAAACCCGGTCCCCCTCCGCCACGTCCTTCACTTACTGGGATGAACATGGCCTCATGGAGACTGCTCCAGAGCACCAGGTCCTCGGGTTTAGGGATGGTGGTCACCTTGCTCTGGAGAGAAGTCTGCGGGCGGGATGGGGAAGGAGGTGGGGAACCAGGGTTGTGAACCCAGAGGGTGCGGTGCTCTCAGCGGCTTCCTCCTCCACACTTGCAAATGGAGGGGCCTTTCCAGACCGTTCTCCTCTCCCCACTCCCTGCCGCCACACACCCCGGGGGCCTGGAGGGCATGGGTCTGGGGTGGGAGGATGGGGCCGGGCCCTTACCACTTCCCGCTGCAGCGCACTCATCTTCCGGTTCTGCCCTCTCAAATCTTCTGAGAACGCGTCTATTCTTTGTGGACTGATCTGTCAAATGAGCCAAGCCTGTGAGCCAGAGTATGCAGGGTCTTGTCCCGGCCCAGGTTCTTCCCCAGTGCAAGTGCAAGGCCTTAGACCGAGAAACCGAGAGGGAAGAACAGTTTCCAAAACAAGCGTTTCTCACGGAGTGGGAAAGGGTTCCTTGGGCAAATAAGTTTGGGAAATGCTAGGCTTAAAAACCATGTAAGGGGTTTCTGTACTGCAGGACATTGTAGAGCCTTCAGTGGACCACAGTACATTAAGAATCTCCAAGAAGCAGGCTGAGAAGGCATTGTTACCAAACAGATTTGACCAAGGATCCTATAATTGCAAAGTATTATGTCAAAGGACTGTCAGGGGAACGACGATGTCTTCCCTCGATGGGTCGGGTTCTTACTTCAAGAGTCTCAACGGTACTACTGGTTTACACATGTGACTGGACATGTAATCCCTGCTATTCCATTTATAACAATAAACCCCCACTCAACATTTTGGAGTCGGTGTTTTGATCGACCTCCCACACCTCCGGACCTAAAATTCGGGTCTAGACTGAGTGGTCGACACTGGAATATAAAGTCCCTAAGGTATAGGAAAGTGTAGTAGCATTATAGACCCAACTATAGGAATACCGATGTCTTCCTCGATCTTATATACGGATACGATCCAAATGAGATGAAAAGTCACACTTGTTTCAAAAGGTCTGTTTCTTATTCATAAGAGAAAGACGATTCAACCACCTGAAATTCAGACCTCGACGATCCTGAACTCCTCATCGACGGACTCTTACTTCGGTTGGGTCTCCTTTCATGGTGACTTCCCCTTTGGAACTACACCATACTCGTGGAACTAGACCGACACGGACTGCCGCAAGGACTGTAAAAATCATTTGCTCTGTTGTGTAGTAAAACGGATTCCGTCTTACTTGATCCAAAGACAGTGAGTGTTTACAGAAAAGTGTCATCCCACTCCTAGTACCACCTTTGACGTCTCTCAAGTCACCCTACCCGGTTCATCGACCCGGTACAGTCCGGGGAAGAGAACGGGGGTATCGATACAAGAAAGTGATTCTTGTCCGAAGAACCTAAATAGACCAGTAGGGTTGGCGGTCTCCAGGTTCGTCGTACTGGTGATACTCCCTACGACCCCTCCCAGATGGAAGAGTTTGTACAGAAAGTCGTACCGGTGGAGGAAGGGCTCCCAAAGTTGCCTCTGGAACTCACGTATTTACAGGCACTCGTTTAGGACGTCCCAAGAATACCTGACTTCTCCCTTCTCCTCTCCTTTTGCACTTCAACTCACATCAATCACCTTTTCTGTCCATTTCACACCTTCGAGAGACCACTACCAGTACCAAGATCTTCAGAAGAACCGAGAAGGTTCCGGATCCGACCTTGCATAAGTCTCCGGTATTCTACTGTCACTTCAGTCAGCACGAGACTCGAGGGTCCCCGGATTCACGCTTCCCCCGTTGGGACCCACACTTACACAAGTCATTCGTCCTCAGTAAGTAGAACTTCGTAGAGTACGGGAAATCACTCTTCGTGACCTCCTAGTTGCTCCGTCAATGACCTAGATGTAAAAATTTCCCAGGAGTACCGACGTGCGCATGTAAGTGGGACCCTCTCATTCCCCTTTTCGGTCTCCTCCGCCCTCCTCTGAAGTTTCGTTCTCGATCACACACGCCATGACTAGAATAACGAGTCGAGGAGGCCACTGACCCCGACAATGACGTAAAAGGATCTAAAACTTCAGAAGTTAGTAATTTATCCATACTTTTTTACACTATTACATATATCTCCCATGTCACGTATCAATCCGTAAGTCTACTGTTTTTATTGTTTACCACTTTACCGTCTTCAGGAAGAATAGACACCACCATTACCACCGCCAAATCAACGATTCAATACAGACTAAGAACGCTGGGGTACCTGACATTGGACGGTCCGAGGAGACAGGTGCCCATTAATGTAATTTACATTTACCAACTTTAACTTAATGTAATTTACATTTACCTTTGTAATTTTCCGTGTCTAACCGTCTTATCTTAAGAAAATATGATCCAACCTCATACTATCTAAAAAAAGACACATTTTATTATCTATTTATTAATTTTAGGCTGCGCTGTGCAGCATGTGGGATCTTAGTTCTCCAGCTAGGGATCTTTTAGTTGTGGCGTGCAGGATCCTTAGTTGTGCCATGTGGGATCTAGTTCCCTGACCAGAGACTGAACCTGGGCCCTCTGCATTGGGAGTGCAGAGTCTCAGCCATTGGACATCAGCAAAGTCCTGCTGCTGCTGCGAGGTCACTTCAGTCGTGTCCGACTCTGTGTGACCCCACAGACGGCAGCCCACCAGGCTCCCGCGTCCCTGGGATTCTCCAGGCAAGAACACTGGAGTGGGTTGCCATTTCCTTCTCCAATGCATGAAAGAGAAAAGTGAAAGTGAAGTCGCTCAGTCGTGTCCGACTGTTCGCGACCCCATGGACTGCAGCCTACCAGGCTCCCCTGTCCATGGGATTTTCCAGGCAAGAGTTCTGGAGTGGGGTGCCACTGCCTTCTCCCAGCAAAGTCCTAAGATATAATAATTATAAACATATATACACCTAGTAGTGAAGCCTAAAAATATATGCAGCAAAATCTGAGAGAACAAAAAGAAGAAATAGTTGAAGACTTCAATATCCCATTTTCAATAATGGATAAAACAACTAGACAGAAGATCATCAAGGAAACAGGAGATTTGAACATCACTATAGACCAGCTGGATGTTACAGACATCTACAAGACAGTCCACTCAACAGCGGCACAATACACACAGGACATTCTACAGGAGAATCCTAGGGACACGGGAGCCTGGTGGGCTGCCGTCTATGGGATCACACAGAGTCGGACACGACTGAAGTGACTTAGCAGCAGCAGCAGCAGCAGCAGCAGCAGCAGCAGCAGCAGTCTATACTAAGGCCATAAAACAAAACTCAATAAATTTAAAAAGGATTGAAGTCATACAAAATGTATGATTTTTGTATAACAAAAATATATAACAATGGAATTAAATTAGAAAGCAGTAGCATTTGATTTGGAATTTGAAAGTTCACAAATATTTGGAAATTAAACAGCCCTGTCCTAACTAAACAATGGGTCAAAGAAGAAATTGCAAAGGAAATTAGAAACTCTTTGAGATGAATTAAAATGAAACTACTAGGACTTCCCTAGAGATCCAGTTGTTAAGACTCCCTGCTCCCAATGCAGGAGGCCTGGGTTTGGTCCCTGGTCTTGAAACTAGAGCCCATATGCTGCAATTATGACTCTGCACGCCATAACTGAAGACCCTGTGTGCAGCAACGAAGACCCAGTACAGCCAAACAAATAGATAAATAAGCTTTTAAAAAATAAATACAATGAAAACACAAACACACCAAAACTTATGGGATGTATCTAAAGCAGTGCTTAAAGAGAAATTTTAGCTGGAAGTGACTATATTAACAAAGAAGAAAGATCTCAAATCAACAGTCTAACCGTCAACCTTAAGACACTGGGGAAAGTAGATCAAAATAAACCTAAAGGGGATAGGAAAAATGAAATGATAAAGATTGGAGTGGAAACTAATGAAAGAGAAAATGAAGAATAACACAGAAAATCAATGAAACTAAAAGCTGGTTCTTTGAAAAGATCAACAATAAACCTTTTGCTAGACTGACCAAGAGAAAAAGAAAAGATTCAAATTACTAGAATGAGAAATGAAATAGGGAACATTGCTATTGACCCTACAGAAATAAAATTATGAAGGAATACTATGAACAGTTGTATGCCAACAAATTAAGATAAGTTGGATAAGATGGACAAATTCCTAGAAAGACATAAACTTCCAAAGCTGACTCAAGAAAAGAAAAAAAGATAATCTGAATAGACCTGAAACAAGTAAAATGATTGAATTATCAAAACAAAAACAACACATGAAAAAAGGCCAAGCCCTAGTGGCTTTACCAATGACTTTTATCAAACCTTTAAAGGAGAATTAATACCACTCTTAACACATTATTGACTAGAGACATATTAACGCTACCAGTGTTAGTTTCTGCAAAAGTGCCCGGATCGGTAACGTGTTAACAAACTTCTCCAGGGATTTCCCTGGTGGTCCGGTGGTTAAGAATCCACCTGCCAATGGAGGGCACGCAGGTTTGATCCCTGGTCCAGCAAGACCCCACATGCCACAGAGCAACAAAGCCCACTCGCCACAGCTACTGAGGACCACTTGCTGAGAGCCTGTGCTCAGCAACGAGAGAAGCCCCTGCAACGAGCAGCCCACACACCACAACGAAGAGTAGCCCCCACTCACTGCAACTAGAGAAAGTCTGTACACAGCAATGAAGATGTAGTGCAGCTAAAAATGAATAAATAAATAATAGATCTGGTAAGAAAAAACAAACTTTTCCAAAAAACAGAATTCCAAACTCATTCTATGAAGCCAGTATTGCACTGATAAAAATCAAAGACATCACAGGAAAACTACAATATGGATGCAAAACTCAACAAAATGCTAGCAAACTGAATCCATAAACATATAAGACAAATAATCCAATTAAAAATCGGCAAAGATCTGAACAGACATTTCTCCAGAGATGATATACAAATGACCAATAAGCACATGAAAAGGTGCTCAACATCGTTAGTGACAGTCGCTCCGTCGTGTCTGACTCTTTGCAACCCCATGGACTGCAGCCCATACAATTGATAAATACAATTATCTACCAAAAGAAAATTTAGATACATGCTACAGATAAATCAGCATGTATCTAAATTTTCTTTTGGTAGATAAGAAATGGTAAGTGAGGAATGGGGCTCAAGGAGCCACAGGAATGGAGAGTGACAGCTAATGGTTTAAGGGGGTTCTTTCTGGGTTGTTGAAAATGTCCTGAAACTGACTGTGAAAGTTACACACGTGTGAGTATACTAAAATCGCTGCATTCTATGTGTGTGTGCGCTAAGTCGTTTCAGTCATGTCCGACTCTTTGTGACCCCATGGACTGTAGCCCACCGGGCTCCCCTGTCCACAGGGTTCTCCAGGCAAGAATCCTGGAGTGGGTTGCCGTGCCCTCCTCCAGGGGATCTTCCCAATCCAGGGACTGAACCCATGTCTCATGCCTCCTGCATTGGCAGGCAGGTTCTTTACAACAAGTGCCACATGGGAAGCCCATTGCATTGTATGCTTCATTGTAAACTGAGGTATAGGGACTCCCCTGGTAGTCCCATGCTTAAGACCTCGCCTTCCAGTGCAGTGAGTGCAGGTTTGATCCCTGTCCTGGGAGCTAAGATCCCACCTGCCTCGCAGCCAAAAAAATAAAAACATGAAACTGAAGCAATTTGGTAACAACTTCAGTAAGGACTTTAAAAATGGTCCACGTTAAAAAAAAAACAAAACTTAAATAAATTGAGTATAATTAGTATATAACATTGCTACACACTTTAAATGGATGAACTCTCTGTTACGTGGAATATATCTCAATAAAGCTTTAAAAAATAGCATTTTTGTTTTACCTGGGGGAAATTGTCAACACTGTCTATTGAATAGTATTTATGAGTTATTGTTAATTCTGCTGGGAGTGATAACGGTATGAAATGGTATGAACAGACTGGTTTTCCAAGGCCTTATCTGCTGTAGGTGAAAAAACGCTTTTCAGAGAAATCTACAAGGACCAGGTCCCCCATCTATGCAGGACTCCTCCCCCTCCCCTTGTCTGTCCAGGTGTAACCAGGAGGACCGAGTTACCTGGGCAGGTATCAACCTCCCTCCCATGGGGAAGTGCAGGGCAATCCCAGAAAAGATGGCCTGGCTGCCCTGAGGGCAAGGGCTGCACCAGAGAGGAGGAAGACTTCTCAAGAGGCGCTAGTCTCAAACGCTCAGCGGTAAAGAATCCGCCTGCAATGCAGGAGACTCAGGAGACGCAGGTTCGATCCTTGCATTGGGAAGATCCCCTAGCGGAGGGCATGGCAACCCACTCCAGTATCCTTGCCTAGAGACTCCCAGGAACAGAGGAGCCTGGCGGGCTACAGTTCTTAGTGTCACGAAGAGTTGGAAATGACTGAAGCAACTTAGCATGCACAGTGGGACCTTCGAGTCTATTTATGGCAACCGGGTGAGCCCGAACAATCTTAATGTTAAATAACAAACAGTGGCCCCTCATTTTCCCCCGTGAGGCTGGTGGCCAGCCAGCAGGTGTTATCATCACAGATGAGATAACCGAGGCCTCAAGGAGACAGGCAGGGTCTTCTGAACAACTTTCTAAAGCTCCTGGTCAGGGCTGCCTGGGAACCTGTGATTCTGGAAGACTCCCTGGCGCCCAAAGTCTGGGTCGGCACCCCCATGGAAGTTATGGAGACGACACACACTGAGCCAGGAGCCCATGCTTTCTAACTCAGCAGTTCTCAATGGGGCAGCCTGGCCCCCAACGGGCATTTGGCCAAGTCTAGAGACATTTCTGGTTGTCATGACTAAGGGGTGCCCTGTCCTCTAGTGGCTGGAGGCCAAGGATGCCGCTTAGTGTCCCTCAATGCACAGGACACTCTCCACCACAGAGACGCCTCTGGCCCCAGATATTAACCATGCCGAGGGTTAGAAACTGCAATCTAAGCCTGCTTAGTGAGGCCCTGCTGTCCTGCCCCTGAGCCCCCAAACCCGGCAGTGTGCTGACCAGGAGCACCAACCCTCAAGCCATGCCTGTAGGTCCTCCCAAGCCATCTCTCCAGACGTCCCCTGGGTGCCTGCCTTAGTCTCCAGGGCGCCATTCACACTGTCTGGGATGGATGCTGGGGCTGGCAGGCTTGTCTTTCCCCATAAAGGGTGGCATTTGGTCTGCCAGACTGACTGATGCAGGCGGAGGTGGGGAGGATGGTGGGGGTATGTTGCAGACTCTTAGCTAAGCAGCCTGTACCACCCTAGAACCAGCTACCATGGCAACCCTAACAATGGGTCACCGTGGTAACCCCAGCATCCTCAGCCAGGCTGGGACTTGGTGACATTCTTTAACGGTGGCGGGGATATTCCTAGGTGCACAAGTAGTCCTCTGAGGGTGGCATGACCAGTCCCTAACCTGTCCACCAGTCCGCTGTGTGAGCTGGCTGGGACATTCTGGGTAATCGTGATTTCTAAAAGCCTTCATCCATCAAGGCACGCTGCTCTGGAGGGGCTGACACCACCCAGCTCCGAGGCCTGCGTAACCTGCCCTCGGCCACCCCTGCAGCCTGCTGTGTGTCTAGTAACAATTCTTGTCTCACGGTCTATCTGTCTGTGGTTGGTACAGTCACCTTGGCTCTCTTCTGGCTGTTACTTGTGTGCAATATCTTTTTCTATCCAACCTGTTTGTCTTTGAAGCAAAGTGTGTCTCTTGGAGACAGCATATGGGTTAGATGATTTTTTTTTTCTTTCTTTTAACTGCTTCTGCCAATCCCTGCTTTTTGTGCATATGGTAAAACACACAAAGCAATACTAAAGTGCACAATTCGGCGGCATTCGGCACATTCACAAGTGTGTACGACCATCACCCCTGTTTAGTGTTCCAGAACATTTTCATCACCTCCAAAAGAAAGCCTGTTCCCACCAGGACTCAATCCCCAGCCCCTGGCAACAGCCACTTTCTGTCTCTACGGACCGGCCTATTCTGGGCAGATTGCCCGTGAAGAGAATCATGCACGGTGCGGTCCTCTGTGCCCAGAGGCTCTCACTGAGCACGGGGATTTACGGTTCACACTGTGCCGCTTTGCCCCTCATCTCATCAGGCCACCTTGGCCAGAACAGACATCCTGCTCTGTGCTGAGCAGTTCCCACGCTTTATCTTGCTTAATTGTTGTAACAATCTTGGAAGGAGGAAGCCATGGCCGCCACTCACCCTTCCGGGTGATAAGTGGCGGGGCATCTCAGCGTCCACATTCCTATGCCTTCCACTTGCCCACTCAGCACAGGCTGAGTCTGGCTCCCTGTTTTCTAACCCTGACCTCTCTGCACCTCCATTTCCTCATGTGTAAGCTCAGGATAATGACAGCACCTGCCTCTTAAGAGTCGCTAAGAAGATTGACGGAGGAACAGATGTAGCACCCGGCTCACCTGGCACGCAGTGAGCTCTTATTCGCAAGATCACTCCCCCGGGGACGGGGCCAGTCAGGGAGCTAGGGAGAAAGGGAAATGAGGAGAAGGGGCATGAGACCCAGCAAAGTCAGACTGGTGGGCTCTGGCCTGTCCTTCTTGTGGCCCAGCGACTCTGGGTTCTAGGAAGGGAGTTAGGCTTGTCTGACATCTCTACAAAACCCTGGCACTGGGGCTCCCACCTTTCTCAGCTTAGACGTAAAGCCTGGTGGCCCCTGTGTATGGATGCCATCTGGGGTGTCTGCTAGTCGAGGCAGCGGGAACAGGCCCCAGGGGGCTCTAATTCTTAGGCACCACCCTGCCTGTCCAGCCAGGAGTGGACGCTTGACCCCAAGAGTGCTGTCTCATTCTCTTACCCAAAAATTATAATCAGAAAACCTGGAGACTGGCGTCTGGAAGCTGAGACGGGTTAAAGCCATATTCAAGATGCAGGTTGAAGTGAAGGCTTTCACCGTATCAGGCCTGCCCACCTACTTTCTTCCTTTTTTGCTGCTGCTGAGAAACCCCTGTGTCCTTCAAATAATACACACTCCTTTGTTTAAAAAGAGTCTCAATCCAAACGCCCGCCAACAGCTGAGTGGTTAAACCCGATGTTGTCTGTCCCTACAACAGAATACTATTCAGCCATAAAAGGGGGTGAAGCACAGACCCAGGCTACAATGTGGGTGAACCTGGGAAATCTGGTGCTGAGAGAGAGAAGCCAGACACAAAAGGCCACATACTGCACGATTCCATTTATGCGAAATGCCCAGATCTGGCAAAACCTTAGAGCCAGAGAGCAGGTGGGTCTTGTCAGGGGGTGGGGGGGGGAGTGACAAGGACACAGGGTTCCTTTTGGAGCCACGGAACCAGTTTAGAAGGGGACACGGGTGGTGCTTGTATAACATTATCGATGAGCCAAAATGCCACGCGGTCGCTCACTTTATGCTATGTGACTTGCACCTCAATTTAAAAAAGAAGAGTGTTGGGGAGTTAACTGGTCGTCCAGTAGCTAAGACTCTGTGCTCCCTATGCAGGGGGCCCAGGTTCCATCTCTGGGTCAGGGGACTAGATCCCACATGCTGCAACTAAGACCTGAGCAGCCAAACAAATAAAAATATTTTAAAAATAAAAATAAATTTAAACACAAGAGAGTTAACTTAAGATGTCGTGAAATGGTCCCTCCGTGCAATGGATGTCCTCTGGCACCCCCGCACAGCCATCCTCCGCCCCTACTCAGTGCCCCCAGGAGCTGCCGGCAGGCTGTGCCCTCCACACCCCGGGGTGCTCTGACTTCTGGCCCTACTGTGTGGCCATGGGAGGAAGGGAGGAGAGTGAGGAGCCAGGGTATTTATTCCCCAAGATCCAACTCTTCCCCAAGGCTGCAGCTCTGGATGGATAACTGTGTGTGGGGTGGAGGGCAGGTGAGCGAGTGGTCCAAGGTGGGTCCTGAAACAGGAGGCCTCAGCTCACCACCTGTTCCACCGTCACAGGCTCTGCACCCTCAGCCAATCCATGAACATTTCTGGCTGCCAGTTTCCTCACCTGTAGGTCCTATGCTTCCCAGGGGGCTCAGATGGGAAAGAATCCGCCAGTGATTCAGGAGACCAGGGTTTGATCCCTGGGTTGGGAAGATTCCCAGAGAAGGAAATGGCAACCCACTCCAGTATTCTTGTCTGGAGTATCCTGTGGACAGAAGAGCCTGGGGGCTACAGTCCATGGGGTCGCAAAGAGTCAAATATGACTGAGCAACTAACACTTTCAGTTTCTTCACCTGCAGATCCTATAGGTCTTCGATTATTATTTTTTTTTCCACTGAGGTGATATTCACATAACATACCATTTGAAAGTGTATGGTTCAGTGAATGCATTTAGGGCATTCACAATGCGGTGCAATCGCCAGCTCTCTCTGGTTCTAAAACCTCGTCATCACCCCCAAAAGGAAGCCCCGTAACCACTAGGCAGTCCCTCCCACGCCCGCTCCCTCCAGCCCCTGGCAGCCACTCATCAGCCTTCTGTCTCCGTGTATGCGCCCCCTCCAGACACTGTGGCCTTCTTTCCTCTACACTGATGAAGGATGCAAACCTGGCCACTCAGGTTGCAAACTCAGGTTCCACCTGAGTCCAAAGTCGAATCCCACCCCACTTAAGGGAAGGGCCTCTCATCGGGCTTGGGGGGGTGGTGGGGTGAACGCCGGGCAGGAGAGTCAAGGTGAAGGGCCGTGTCTGGGCGGCTTACCTTGGCCACAGCCTCCTCGGTGCCCTCCACCTTCTTCCGGAGCCTGATCAGGTTCCGCAGCTCCTGGGCGGGCTGCCTGGTGCCCTGGCTGCTCTCCAGCAGCTGGGCAGTGGACGGCACGTCCCTCAGCGCGGCCAGCTGGCTCTCCAGCGCGTCCATGCGGCTCACCAGGTGGTCGAAGATGTTGCTGAGCCTCTTCAGGGGGCTGAGGGTGGGTTGGGTGTCCCCTTCCCGTGGCGGGAATGTGACTGACACAGAGGCTTGGAGGAAGTCCTCATCCCCCGAGAGGTCCTTCTCCAGCTCCGCCATGTGGATGTGCTCCAGGATGCTGTGGAGCAGGAAGTGCAGGGCCTTGAAGTTCACCACCCCGCACTGCGGGATGGCGATGTTGACCAGCTCCGAGAACTTGAGCGAGAAGCTCATTTTGCCAGGGTCATGGGCTGGCCCCAGCCAGCCTTCTGGGTGCGTGTGGGGACAAGTGGTGGCTTTCAGTGGGCCCTTGGGTGGCACGGACAGGTCCTCAGGCTCCTGGGGAGCCTGCAAGTCACAGTGGTCAGGGAGAGAATGGCCTCTGCCTTGGTTGGAGCTCAGATCACTTTCCAGTTGCTAGGACACCAGAGAACGTGGGTGAGTGGGTGAGATTCCGAGAGCCTAGGGTGGGCAGAGTAGCTGCTCAGTTAGTCTCTGAGCAATGCTCCAACAGACCCTTGGGCAGTCTTTTATAAATACGCTGTGTGTGCTGAGTCGCTTGGGGCTTCTCTCCAGTTGAGATGTGAGGTTTGGTAGTTGTGGTGGGTGGGCTTAGTTGCCCTTGTGGCATGTGGGATCTCGGTTCCCTGACCCGGGATGGAACCTGTGTCCCCTGCTTTGGGAAGCAGATTCTTAACCACTGGACCTCCAGGGAAGTCCCCAGGCTGACTTAATTCAAGTCCTTCAGTTATGTAAGAGCTGATAACCCCTTCTGGGAAGGAGGCAGGGGGTTGATAGAGAAGCAGCTCACTCCTCGGAAGCCTCTAGAATCAGGACTCCTCCTTGGAGTTAGGAAACCCTAGATTCCTGCTCTGGGAGCCCAACAAACTAAGTAAATGTCAGTTCACTAGCAGATACCAAAGCAAGCCCTGAATTTCTCCTTGTGTAACTGAAGAGAATTCATGTTGGAGCAGACACTTTTTGTAGCATCAGTGTAAATTTCACATAAACCATCGATCAAGTATGCAGTTCATGATGGGCCTCCAAAAAAGAGTCAATGGAGTCTCTAGGGAAAGACCAGCCTGACTCTGGGGTGGTTTTCATGGTCTGGGTTTGGCAATCAAGGTCTCTATCTTCAGGATCTGGTACTAGAACCAACAGGCCATTTTGTTTCTGACAACCACTTGCATTGTGGCGGGAGATGTCTGCTGTCCAAAGCCTGAAGTGCAGGGCCTGCTCAGTGAGAGGACCGAACAGCTCACGTGTATGAAAGCGGGAGGTCTAACCATACAGTCCAGCTAATGACCTCCTGCCCTGCACGCTTCTCTCTAGGTACTGAGATGAGCATCCTGGGGTTGACTCCAGCCACTCTTGGCTACAAGGGGGTGCAAAAGAGGAGAGAGGCAGCTTGGACAGGGAACTGGCCCTGCTGGGGGGGTGGTTCACTCCTGTGATGGTAACTTCCCAGGAGCCCTGACTGACAAGGCTGCTGTGCCTCGTGATGAGCTCAAGACCAGTCCCGGTCATGGCTGAACTCAGCCAAGAATGGAACGTCGTCCAAACTACAAACATGACCATGTGTAACAGCGGCCTCTCCAGTCCCAACCTGAGGCGTGATGGGCTCTTTCTTCCCTCCTCCCTCGATGGCAGGAGCCACATGCCCTTAAGCCAGGGGCCGCTCCACTGAACCTCTCCTCACAGGGCCGGCCACGCCCAGCCCACTGGACCCCCACCCACCCACTGCATAAGCAGGCAGGCAGGAGCTGCACTCTGGGGACTCCAGCTCCCAGGCCACCTCATCAGTCAAGAACTGATCCTTGAAGCCAGCAGCAGGCTGAGCCCATGGCACCTGCCACCTCAGACGGAGGTCCCAGTAATGGTGGGTTCAGCTGCCTCTGAGTGGCCACCACGATATCTGGCTGGTACTTCTTCAGACCTGGCCTCTTTCTTGTGCCGCACCTTTCTGCCAGGGTGTAATACCCACCAGGCTTGAGTCACCCCAGCAGCCCTGCTCAGCCATTGGTTGGTGCCACAGTGGGCCCCTCCCCCAGGTAAGCTACCTGATATGGAGCAACTGTCCACCAGCAACCATTGGTGGTCCTGGTCAGCCACTGGTTGGTGCCCCAGTGGGCCCCACCCCTCCTGTATATAACAGGAGCTGGATTCCCACTGAGGGAAGATGGTGTTTTTGAGACACCCGTCTGCCATCTTCTCGGTGTGCTGTACGTGCTCATTCGCTCAGTTGTGTCCAGCGCTTTGCAGCCCTATGGGCTGTAGCCCATCAGGCTCCTCTGTCCATGGGATTCTGTAAGGCAAGAACACCGGAGTGGGTTGCCATGCCCTCCTCCAGCATCTTCGCGACCCAGGGATCAAACCCGCGTCTCTTATGTCTCCTGCATTGGCAGGCAGGTTCTATAGCACTGGCGCCACCTGGGAAGGTTTCCAATTTAAGTCATCATCCCTGTTCCAACAACTCAGCTCCCGATTTACTGGCCTGTCGTGAGGTGAGCAGACAGAGCTTGGGCTCAGTGACAACCACACGGCCCCTGTGCTGGCTGAGCCGAGTGGCCACTTCTCAACCAGTTAGACCGTTAGACTGGCTTCGCCTCTCCAGCCTTCACCATAAGACTGGTTAGAACACCAGTCACAGAACTCCCTGCTTCCCAACCGCACCAGCCCGCCCCAACTGCATCACAACACTCCCCACATCGCCCAACAAGGGCTGAATCCCAGAACAAATCCCTCTGCCTTAGCCCTCCTGTGAGATGCCCCAGGGGTCCCCACTGTGAGGTTAGACCAAGATTTCTATTTATTTTGGCCATGTGTGCAGCTGATGGGATCTCAGTCCTCCAACCAGGGGTTGAACCTGGGCCATGGCAGTGAAAGCACCAAATCCTAACCACTGAACTGCCAGGGAACTCCCTGTAGACTAACAGTTCAGGTGTTACCTACCTTGACATCCTTGGTCTCACAGGCTCCCTTGGTTTCCCCTGCTCTCATCAGACATATCCCCACTCAGCAGGAAAGCACCCCCCTCCCCCTGATAGATCCCCCTTGAGTCAGACCAGCTGCACTCCAGCCCATCCTCAGCCTGAGGGTCCTCAATTCCCTACCAACCCATGAAATTATTCAGCAAGCCCACCTAATAGGTCGACTGCCATAACTAAAACTCCCATACTACAACTATAGATCCTACAAGCCACAACGGAGAGCCAAGATCTTGCATGCTGCAACTAAGGCCTGGCGCAGCCAAATAAATAATGAATATTGAAAATAAAATAAAAATCATGTCACTCACCACACAATTCCTAGAAGAGAACACGGGCAAAACATTCTCTGACATAAATCACAGCAATGTTTTCTTAGGTCAGTCTCCCAAAGCAATAGAAATAAAAACAAAAATATACAAATGTGACCTAATCAAATTTACACACTTTTGCACAGCAAAGGAAACCATAAACAAAAGGAAAAGACAACCTATGGACTGGGAGAAAATATTTGCAAATTATGCAACAGACGAGGGCTTAATTTCCAAAATATACAAACAGCTCACACAACTCAAGAACAAAAAACCAACCCAAGTGAAAAATGGGCAGAACCTAAATAGACATTTTCCCAAAGAAGATGTATAAACGTCCACTAGTAACAATGAAAAGATGCTCAACACTGCTAATTATTCAGTTCAGTTCAGTCACTTAGCTGTGTCCGACTCTTTGCAACCCCATGAATCGCAGCACACCAGGCCTCCCTGTCCATCACCATCTCCTGGAGTTCATTCAAACTCATGTCCATTGAGTCAGTGATGTCATCCAGCCATCTCATCCTCTGTCGTCCCCTTCTCCTCCTGCCCCCAATCCCTGCCAGCATCAGAGTCTTTTCTAATGAGTCCACTCTTCTCATGAGGTGGCCAAAGTACTGGAGTTTCAGCTTCAGCATCATTCCCTCCAAAGAAATCCCAGGGCTGATCTCCTTCAGAATGGACTGCTTGGATCTCCTTGCAGTCCAAGGGACTCTCAAGAGTCTTCTCCAACACCACAGTTCAAAAGCATCGATTCTTCGGCACTCAGCTTTCTTCACAGTCCAACTCTTACATCCATATGACGACAGAAAACCATAGCCTTGACTAGATGGACCTTTGTTGGCAAAGTAATGTCTCTGCTTTTCAATATGCTATCTAGGTTGGTCATAAATTTTCTTCCAAGGAGTAAGTGTCTTTTAATTTCATGGCTGCAGTCATCATCTGCCGTGATTTTGGAGCCCCCCCAAATAAAGTCTGACACTGTTTCCACTGTTTCTCCATCTATTTCCCATGAAGTGATGGGACCAGATGCCATGATCTTCGTTTTCTGAATGTTGAG
>SJYX01001121.1:531121-543186 GCA_006410675.1 Oreotragus oreotragus | reverse complement strand
ACGATCAGCTCCCAGTCTTGTTTTTGCTGACTGTATAGCGCTTCTCCATCATTGGCTGCAAAGAATACAATCAATCTGATTTTGGTGTTGACCATCTGGTGATGTCCATGTGTAGAGTCTTCTCTTGTGTCGTTGAAAGAGGGTGTTTGCTATGACCAATGTGTTCTCTTGGCAAAATTCTATTAAGCCTTTGCCCTGCTTCATTCCGTATTCCAAGGCCAAATTTGTCTGTTACTCCAGGTGTTTCTTGACTTCCTACTTTTGCATTCCAGTCCTCTATAATGAAAAGAACATCTCTTTGGGGTGTTTGTTAGTTCTAAAAGGTCTTGTAGGTCTTCATACAACCGTTCAACTTCAGCTTCTTCAGCATTACTGGTTGGGGCATAGACTTGGATAACTGTGATATTGAATGGTTTGCCTTGGAGACGAACAGAGATCATTCTGTCGTTTTTGAGATTGCATCCAAGTACTGCATTTCGGACTCTTTTGTTGACCATGATGGCTACTCCATCTCTTCTAAGGGATTCCTGCCCGCCGTAGTAGATATAATGGTCATCTGAGTTAAATTCACCCATTCTAGTCCATTTTAGTTCCCTGATTCCTAGAATGTCAATGTTCACTCTTGTTGTCTCCTGTTTGACCACTTCCAATTTGCCTTGATTCATGGACCTAACATTCCAGGTTCCTATGCAATATTGCTCTTTACAACACTGGACCTTTCTTCTATCACCAGTCACATCCACAACTGGGTATTGTTTTTGCTTTGGCTCCATCCCTTCATTCTTTCTGGAGTTATTTCTCCACTGAGCTCCAGTAGCATATTGGGCACCTACTGACCTGGGGAGTTCCTCTTTCAGTATCTTATCATTTTGCCTTTTCAAACTGTTCATGGGGTTCTCAAGGCAAGAATACTGAAGTGGTTTGCCATTCCCTTCTCCAGTAGACCACATTGTGTCAGACTTCTCCACCATGACCCATCCATCTTGGGTGGCCCCACAGGGCATGGCTTAGTTTCACTGAGTTACACAAGGCTGTGGTCCTAGTGTGATTAGATTGACTAGTTTTCTGTGATTATGGTTTCAGTCTTATTTGGGTTTCTCTTACCTTGGATGTGGGGTATCTCTTCACGGCTGCTCTAGCAAAGCGCAGCCACTGCTCCTTACTTTGGACGAGGGGTTATCTCCTCACCGCCGCCCATCCTGACCTTGAATGTGGAGTAGCTCCTCTAGGCCCTTCTGCGCCCGCGTAGCCACTCCTCCTCGGGTATTGGGTAGCTCCTCCAGTCAGCTGGCCCTGGCCTCGGGCAGGGGTAGCTCCTCCTAGCCGCAGCCCCTGACCTCGGGTGTCGGGTAGCTCCTCTGGGCATTCCTGCGCAGTCGCAGCCTGGCACTCTGGGCCACTGCCCCTGACCTCAGACGTGGGGTAGCTCCTCTGGGCTGCCACCCCTTGGGCATGGGGTCCTTTCGGTTTCTGCCTCTGACTTTCGACGTGGGGTAGCTCCTCTTGGCTGCGTTTGTGTGCCGTCGCAGCCGCTGGTGACGACGCACAAGTACTAGATATAAAACATATAAATAACAAGGTCCTATGGTATAGCACAGGAGAAGGCAATGGCACCCCACTCCAGTACTCTTGCCTGGAAAATCCCATGGACGGAGGAGCCTGGAAGGCTGCAGTCCATGGGGTCGCTAAAGGTCAGACACGACTGAGTGACTTCACTTTCACTTTTCACTTTCATGCATTGGAGAAGGAAATGGCAAGCCACTCCAGTGTTCTTGCCTGGAGAATCCCAGGGACGGGAGAGCCTTGTGGGCTGCCATCTATGGGGTTGCACAGAGTCGGACACGACTGAAGCGACTTAGCAACATGGTATAACACAGGGAACTACATTCAATATCTTGTAGTAAACCATAATGGAAAAGAATACGAAAAAGAATATATTGTATAACTGAATCACTTTGCTGTACATCAGAAATGAAAACAACATTGTAAATCAACTATACTTCAATTTTTTTAAAAAAGTGGTGGGAATTCCCTCACCAGGGAATTGTGGTTAGGATTAGTGCTTTCTCTGCCAGGGTCCTGGTTCAATCCCTGGTCAGGGAACTAAGATTCTGCAAGCCATTCGGAGTGGGAAAAAAAGAAAAAAGAAAGCAGGAACATAATCTGGGTAAATTAAAAATGACCAAAGACTCAGATATTAACAATAAACTGTATCTAAATCCCTAATTACCTGATTAAGAAAAAAAAAATTATTCTTAAAAAACCCACTGTAAATACTGAAATAGTGAATACAGTAAGCCCCCTACATATGAAAATTCAAGTTTTGAACTTTCAAAGATGTGAATGTGTGTTTGCACGTTCAGTCGTGTACATCAGTTCACGTGTCTGGCACACACGGTCACATGCCTGCATCCTCTACAAGTGGCTGTGCTTTACTGTACAGTACTGTATAGAGCACAGTAGTACAGCATCTTTACCTCAAGCCCAGGATGTCCAAAAGCAAGTGCAAAAGCAGCAGTGATGTAGCTGTTACTGCTAAGAAGCACCAAGTGATAACAATGGAAGCAAAAGTGAAAATAATTGAGTGGAGCGACAAGTGGAAGAAGTAACTGAAGAACAGAAGAGGGTCACGATGCAAGAAATGGTATGGGGATTTTCTTATTTGAGGAAGCACTGTTAGGGTTTGAGGCACAGGACCTGAACACAGAAAGGTACACAAAGGCTGCAGCAGCCATTCAGAATGCAATCCAGTGCTACCTGTCTTCTGTGATGAAAAAAAGAGTTACTACCCAGACATCAATGGATTGTTTTCTCAGGAGGGTAGATAGAATTGAATCCAGGAAGGAACCAGAACTTGTGCCATCTATGTCAGGTGTGAGTGAAACTGCAGCTTGCCCTCCGTCTCCTATTGCTGATGATCCATCAGCTCTGCTATCTCCCACCCCCTCCTTTTTCCAGTCAGTTACTCTTCTTGCCTGTTCACTCAATGCCAGCCCCTGTATGCCAACTGTTAAATAGTATACTACAGTGCTTTTCAAGCTACTGTCCTGTAAGATTAAAAATGTGTTCTTTATTTTTGTGTTTTTCATCTATTATTTGTCTGAAAGTATTATAAACCTATTAGAGTACAGTACTGTATAGCCAATCGTGTCAGTTTGGTACCTAGGCTAACTTTGTTGGCCTTAAGGAACAAATTGGACTTACAAACTCATTCTCAGAATGGAACTTGTTTGTATGTAGGGGAATTACTGTACTGAACCATTGCTCCCAGGGAAATGTAGAGTAAGATTCCTGTCAGCTACTTGTCACAATATTTGCATCAACTAATTAACACATAACCATGTTTTGAGTGTTTCTGTTTAAAAATACTTTATTTAATATATATTTCACTTAATAACATTGAACTCAAGACCAACAGCACTATAACTGATGTCTGCATAGCTGACCTAACATAAGTATTTTCTGTGAAAGATCTTCTGAAAGTGAAAGTGAAGTCACTCAGTCGTATCCGACTCTTTGCGACCCCATGGACTGTAGCCTACCAGGCTCTTCTGTCCATGGGATTTTCCAGGCAATAGTACTGGAGTGGATTGCCATTTCCTATAGTACTGGAGTGGATTGCCATTTCCTTCTCCAGGGGATCTTCCCGACCCAGTGATCGAACCCAGGTCTCCCGCATTGGAGGCAGATGCTTTAACCTCTGAGCCACCAGATCTTCTGGTACTCAGAAAAACTGAACAGCAGGTCAACACCATGCTCGGGGGCCATTTTAAACAGCAGAACCAATCAAAAGCACAAAAATGCGAATATGGCATTAAATTTGCCCTCTAGAACTTCCCTGGCGGTCCAGTGGTTGGGACTCCACGCTTCCAACGCAAGGGCACCAGTTGGATCCCTGGTCAGGGAACTAAGATCCCACATGCCTCACAGGGGCACACACACAAAAAAATTAATTTAAAAAATGCCTTACTAACACGCTTAACAATAACAAAACACTTAACGGTATGAGAGCTGAAAGGAGAAGACGGCGTGTTGTCTCATTTAAGCTCTGCTTGGTATCTCCATATCACGCAACCACCATCGTTCCCACCTGGGTTTGTCCACATAACGCCTATTTGCCTATACAATAAATACTTGTGGAATGAAGGAACAAACGTGCCTGGAAGGACAGCAGGTGCGTTTTGCTCTGGCAGATACGGGAGTTGGGGGAGCAGTGTAGGGGCGGGGATTGGTGCACCGGGAGGTAAACCTCCCGTGATTTTCCAGTCACCTCACCTGACAAAGTCACCTCATCTGACAACCCCCAGGTCCCGCTCTGTGCCTCGCCTGGGCCGAAACGCTCGCGCTCGCCCGAGGCCCGCAGGGATAGTCACGTGCGGCCTTGAGGCCACGCCCCCGAGCTGACCTCACGGCCCCGCCCCTCGCCGTGACGCCGCGGGCCTCGGCCCTGCTCCAAAGCCTACCCGCCTCCTTCTGACAGACGCCCGACTACGAGGTGCGGAGGTGGTCGTTCTTGGTATTGCGGCCGCCGCCGGTGCCGCGGCGACGGTGAGTCGCCCCGACCATTCTAGACGGCTTCCCGTGGAGTCCCTCGGGAGCAGGGCTGGGCGCTCGTGGCCCTGGTAGGGAGAGGGACGACCTCCGGCTGCGAAGCCCCCTTTTCGCCCCCGCCCGCGGCACCCGCGCGGTGCACGCCGGGCACTGTGGTCCCCGCAGGCCCGCTGAGCGCGTCTCAAGGGCCTGGAACGGACTACATCTCCCGGAGGCCTTTGGGCGGGAGGTGGGGTGCGTTGTGCGCGTAAAGCCCCGCGGGGCCGAGGATCTTGTCCTCGGAGACTGACAACCTGGACCCGGGCTGTCTCTGCGTTCTCTCGGCCTGGGGCGGCCGGCTTGTCGAGGTAAAGGGACCCCGGGGGTGGCGCAGCGGGCCAGTAGCCTCCTCCCAGGACGCCGATGCGATCCAGAGCGGCTTTGGGGTTTTGACGTCGTACCGTCGTTAGGCTGGCCGGCCACCCGCGGGCTGCGGTGACACCTTAGCCAGGCCCGGACGGGCGGCGGGCTCGATGCACCAGGGGCTGCCGGCCCGACCCTGGGGTCCCGCCATCATGCCTCCCACATCCTTGCAGGCAAGCTTGGGGAAGTACCACTCCCAGTTTTGCAGGGGCTGTTCCCTCAAGGAGAGGGGTTCGGGCGGAGGGTCTCGGTGACAAAGAAGCCTTTGCTGGGCTCCGTGGTGACCTTGGCAGGCCCGCCGGGCCTCGCGTGTCTCTGCCTCCCCCTCCCTCCCCGGCCCGCCTACATCTGTAAATCTCTGTGCCCGCTTTCGGCCACACATGCTAGTGCTAGGGGCGGTGGATGGAGGCAGTGACCTGGCCTGGCTTTGGGCCCAGCCTTATGCCACTGAAGACCTTGTTGTAGTTGAACTCACAGCATCATGCGAGTCCGGGTTTGGACCCTTGAGTTAAGGGTAGGCATGTTTTTGCTTTCTTATAAATGTTCCCAGGTATCCTCTCAAGAGGTGTCAGGTAAGGAGCAAGGGGCTGTAAGTTTCTCCATTGTGGGCCTAAAGTCCTCTGCGTCAGTCACTGGGGCCCTTGTTCAAAAGGCTGATTAGGGGGATCCATCCCCAGAGGTTCAGATACAGCAGTTATGAGATGTGCCCCATGACTCTACTTAATAAGTTCCCCAGATAAATCTCGGGCTCCTTTGGGGTTGAGAACCTTTGTCTTGGAGTGAGGAGGGTGGAGGACCTTGAGGATAGTGTCTTCACCAGTTTTGTGTGTTTCCTGTGCGCTGCTGGGCAAGGCAGTGCCTGGCAAGTGTGACCTACTGCTTTGTTCCTTTCCTTGGGGCTGATCTAAGATAAGAGTTGGATGGGGAGAGGCCCACCAGCTCTGCCTTGGCAGATGTTTAATTTTGAAAAATTCCAAATGTACAGGAAAGGTGAAGAAATTTTACAGTGACCGCCCATAGAACACCATCTAGAATGTCCAATATTTTATTATACTTTATCGCCATTCTAACCATCCCGCCGCATCAGAGTGAGTTGAGGATATCTGTCTGTTTCCCTCCCAGATGGTTAAACATGCATAGCAATCAGTAGTCTAGAATTCTTCCCCTTGTTTTTTAACTGTCCGCATACTTGAAAGTCCTTCTGTTTCCCATCCCTGAGGACCTGAGGACTCTGGATGGGCCTCTGGAACCAGGAAAGAACTTCATATGTGCTCTTGCAAAGATTTGAAAAAAACAACAGGCAGTGGTGATTCTAGAATCACTGTAAGGGCGAACGCATGAACTGTGTGAATGCTGCTTCAGGGAACAGAACTGTTTTGAAGGGGAGCTAATGGAAGGTGTCCTTATGGCCAGGTTGTCCCTCAGATAGAGTTATTAGGAACTGATGCAGGTGGTCAGCTTGGAAGCCATTCCTGCTTTCTTGCTCCTTTTGAACCTGCTGGTTCGGTGTGTTTCCTAATGCTCGAGGGGCACAGGGCTGCATAGCCCAGTTAAGCTATGAGTCCCTTGGGCCCACGTACTTTATTCCACAGCCATAGACACTAATGCTAACCCTCCCTCTTCAGTGATCTGAGAGGAGAGAAGAGACAGGGAAAATTCATCTCCACTCTCAGAAACACTACTGAAAGGGCACAGACATAGTTTTACTCCTATAGGACACAGGGAGGCATGCCAGTTAAAGTCATGGCATCGTATTTTGATGTCTCTGCCCTCATGAGGAGGGAGGCAGCTGTGCCAGTGAGCAGCCAGCATGCCGTGGGAGCACCGCAAAAGACACTGGCCCTCAGTGGGGAGGAGAGAGGAGGAGAGCCAGGCTGGCAGTGGTGGCGCGAGGCTTATTGTGCCCCCACAGAGACTTGGAAGTGAGTGCACAGCATGGAAATGGGCCAGTTTCTAGGATCCCACAAACGCCTGCGGTCTCCTCCTCCCTGCATAGACTGGATCCTCCAAGACACATCTCCCCTGAAGGTGGTAGAGGCTGTGCTGCAACTTAGTGCTGCAGAGGGCAGGGGGCACCTGGCCGGGGACCTCTGGTAGGCAGAGCCTCTCCCCCTGGGAGGGCCACCCACCTGAGGAGATGCACGATCCGTCAGCTCCTGAGCCTGTGGACCTACTCCCTCTCCTTCTCTGGGTCATCAGTCTCTGGTGACAATGCTGGGATCCTGGGACCAGCACTGCGTGGACTCCATAGCCCACACTGGAGGCCTTTTTGTCGCTTCCAAGCTGTGCAACAAAGCATCTGCCTTTCCAGAGCTTTTGTCTTATCACTTTTTTCTAGTGCTCCCGATCTGTGGGTGCTATGAGGTCTCACGTGGTCTGTCCACTGGGTGGTCCAGACCATCCATTCTTACCCCCAAGGAGGTGTCATGAGGGGCCAGGAAAAGCTGTGAACGTGCTGGGTCCATGTTGTATCTGTCGACTAAAAAATAAGATGTACAAGTTGAGGATTGTGAGTTAAGTTTTATTTGGGGGCAGAATGAGGACTGCAGCCTGGGAGGCAGCAACTCAGATGGCTCTGAGAGACTGCTCCAAAGCGGCAGTGGGGGAGGGCCAATATAGAAGGTTTTGGTGAAGGGGGAGTTCAACACCATGAAGCACTCAATTTACAAAAGGGTTTTTGTCGGTCATGAGGGTCTGATGTCACCAGGAAGGGATTTAGTGCTTCTCTAGATATGAGGAGATGCAAGGATTGGGGTCATAAAATCTGCCCCTAAAAACAAGCAACTATCTAAAGACCTGTCCCACCAGATTCCCTGGAGCACAAAGTGCCTCACTCCGCCCTGAACTCCCTCAGGTTGTTGAAGGTCAACAGCCAAAGCAGCACAGGCTCCAGTCTCAGTGGAGGCAGATGGCAAAGGCCTTTGTTGCTCCCTCGTTGGCAGTGGTCTTGGTAAGTGCCGGTTTGTAGTTGACATGTCCAGTAAGTTTTGATTCAGTCCAAACTCAAATCTGCTCTGTGGTCTGTCTTTCCTTCAAGGAGAAAACAGGCCAGGGAAAGTGGAAGTAGGTAGGGAAGGGTGGAAGAGTGGCCCTGGGTGGGGTTTGAGAAGAGTCCCAGCCCGTTATCACTTCAGGAGGAAGTGAGACGGTTGTCACCTTGAAGTTAACAGAATGAGCAGCAGCCTTGCTGGGGAGGCAGCAGGAGGGAGGTTCCGTCTGCAGTGTGTGCTTTGTATGCGCCCTGTGCCCACCTGGTCAAACCCTCACCCGTGTGTGGTCATAGTACTCAGTGACAGGGCTGCAGACCTAGCTCGAGCACCTCTGCATCCCCTGGCCGAGGACGCAGCCAGAGGATCAAGTGACTTGCCCAGGGTTGGCACATAATGGCAGAGCAGGGTCCCAAACCCAGCAGTCCTGAGATAGCAGGCCTGA
The DNA here is from genome assembly GCA_006410675.1 of Oreotragus oreotragus. Classification (NCBI taxonomy): domain Eukaryota; kingdom Metazoa; phylum Chordata; class Mammalia; order Artiodactyla; family Bovidae; genus Oreotragus; species Oreotragus oreotragus. Next base: position 534,801 of record SJYX01001121.1, on the reverse strand, counting down.
AGGGAAATGGGGGCTCCCCTGTGAAAATGGCTCCGTGGACCTGACTGTGACTCAAGAAAAGCGTTTCTTTTCTCGTCTGGCTATTTGACACACTCGTTGGAGAGCCACCGGGGGCCTTTTCGATGGAGGCTGTGCTCTGGCCCTGTGGGGTGGGTTAGGCCGGTGGGAAGCCTTCCCTCACTGACTTGCTTGTTCAGCACCGCTGTGCCAGAGGCCGAGCTGCGCCCCCGGGCAATGAAGTGTTCTCCAGCGGGGCCCCAAGAGTGAGGGACAGGGGATCCCTCCACAGGGAGGTACAGGAGAGGCTCGATTTTCTGGAAAGAGGGTTTGGAGGCTGAGGGATGGGTCTTTGGTGGGGGCAGAGTTTGGTTTGTTTGCAAGAGAGTAAGCTACAGTCAGGGGTGTTTGGAGTGTAGTGTGGTAAAGAGATCTGGAACACATGGCCAAGTCCAAACTTTTCTCTTTGAACCTTGACCTTAAACCTTGACCAGCAGATAAGATCTGAGAGCTCTTTGAACCATGGTGTTCACTTGGCTTGCCTACAGATCAGGGTTTAGGGGCAGAGACAGCTCTGGGACACCTCCCAGACATCCATCTTGGGGCCTGGGGTGCTGCTCCCTGACGCAGGGCCCATGGGCTGTGGGCAGAGTTCCCTCCTGGAGTATCACTTTGTCAGCTGATACTTGATGTGCTGCCTGGGGCCGTGGAGAGACTGACCCTTGGCACTGCCCTGGCCTTCCAGGAGCTGCTGGCCTGCCTGGGGCAGCTGGGCCCTTGACCACAGTTCTTTCCTCCTACTGATTCTTAGTTCCAGTCCTGGAACCCGAGCCCACTTCCTTGCAAGGCCTACCTAGGAGTCACCCAGTCCTCGAAGCCTTCCCAGGACGCCCCCCGACCCGCTGACAGGCCGACCCTTCTCTCACCCGCAGCATCTGCCGTCACAAGTCTCCTTGGATTTTGCTGAGTATCTTTTGTAAGTTTTTCTCAAGTGCAAGCCTCGCCTCCATCTGCAGCTCCCTGAGGGCTGGGACCAGCGCAGTGAGTGGCCTCCATGGAGAGAGAGGCCTGTGAAGTGTTGGCTGAATTAAAGAGTAAAGAATCTTAAGTCTTTTCAAGCAAGTAGTCACTTGAAAGAAAGAATAAACAAACTTGGGTAGTAATGGCTCTGCTGAATACAGTTGGCTAATCCCAGAACCAGAGGAATTCCGTTGTTCACGTGACCACTTCCCAGCTCTGGGAGGCCTTGGTTTCTGAGCTCAGGTCATCTGTCTACCTGCTCCTCCTGGAGAGCGTGGGGGCCACACTGGGACCTGTTTCTCTGTGGTCCTAGTCACACTGGCTGGGACCTGTGCCTACTGGAGGTGGGGTAGGGTTCAGGACTCAGAGACCCACGATAGCATCCCAGGCAGTGCAGGGACCCCTCCACCTCACTCCCCTTGCGCGGGTGTATAGGCACACTCCAGTCCTCTGGGTGGAACCGCTCTGGTGCTTAGTCTCTCAGTTGCGTCTGACTCTTTGCAACCCCATGGACTGTAGCCCACCAGGCTCCTCTGTCCATGGGATTCTTCAGGCAAGTATGCTGCTGCTGCTGCTAAGTCACTTCAGTCGTGTCCGACTCTGTGTGACCCCATAGACGGCAGCCCACCAGGCTCCCCCATCCCTGGGATTCTCCAGGCAAGAATACTGGAGTGGGTTGCCATTTCCTTCTCCAATGCATGAAAGAGAAAAGTGAAAGTGAAGTCCCTCAGTCTGTCTGACTGTTAGCGACCCCATGGCCTGCAGCCCACCAGGCTACTCCGTCCATTGGATTTTCCAGGCAAGTATACTGGGGTGGATTGCCATGCCTTCCTCTAGGGGATCGTCCCAACCCCGGGATCAAACCCAGGTCTCCCATATGGCAGGCAGATTCTTTACCAGCTGAACTACAAGGGCCAGCCCTGGGGGAGTCTCTCTCCTCACCTCAGTCCTGTCTTTTTGAAGATTCGCCTCAGAAAAGCCCTCCCTCCCCTGCTTATCCTTCCACCGCAGCAGGCCTCACCAGCTGACCTACTAATGTATTTTACCAGTTTCTGTGTTTTATGGCCCCTCCCACACTAGTTTGTGGACAGCTGTTTCCTCATCTTCAGGGCTTAGAAAAGAGCCTGATGAGTAGTCCAGGCCTGCCTTTGTGGGCTCTTAGTAATGTCTGAAGACCAGATGTATGTCAGCTGATACCTTGGACTTGGTGATCCCTAGAGACACTTCCTGCCTGAAAGGTGACCTCTAGATGCATGAATACACACATGGCCAAAAATAAGGCAACCCCAGATATAACATGGGTTCCCACTTCCTCAAAGAGGAGATCCAGAATAATTCTTTTCCAAACGGCTTGGGTTAACTCTTCAGGTCAGATGTCCATTTAGAGTGACAGGAATTTAGTTAAGCTTCCATGTACTATTTCATGGAGTGTAATTTCAAATGCTGGTTATATTTGCTCCCCACTCACATTTCCCAGAGCGCTTTTCCCGCTCTCCCCTTCACCTCTGTGGACATCGTGTCCTTGTTGTGGACATCGTGTCCTTGTTCTGGACACCAGCCCCTGGGGATTGTCAGTGCCGGTTGTGTGGGCACCCCTTGCTGCATGTAGGGACGTTTCCTCTGGAGAGTGTGTCCCTGGACTGCTGTGTGTCAGCCTGTACACAGCTTCTTACCGCACTCCCTTTCAAAAGCTGTTTACCATTGGAATGGTAAGGTCCCACCCCGGGAATAATTACTAGTCTGCTGGCTTTGGGCTTTTTTCTTTTCACTGACTCCATCCAGGTGACCTCTAGAAGCACGCCATGCTGGACTGACCCAGGCAGACGTTCTCCTCCCGGCAGTGCCTAGTGTGAGAAGTGAGACTGCCCGCAACACAGGGACTTTTGTGACGCAGAGATGCTCCCTCCATGTGCTCCCGAGGGGTGCATATAGGACCTTAGAGCTTATGAGGGCAGAAAGGCAAAGCCTTCTCTCGGGAGTATAGAGATCCACTCCTCCCTGACGGAATTGGGGGACCTGGGCAAGGCCTGGCCAAGCTTCTCGCCTGGGCTGGTGAGGTCAGCAGGCGTTTGTGTCCAAAATAAGACTCTTACAGCCGGGAGACCTTGTAGTGGCCATGTGGCTGGGCTGCACTTCAGAGCCTAGAGCCTTTTTCCTGGATTGGGCTGGGTGTCTTGATCTGAGGTAACCAGTTAAACTAGAGTCAACCGCAAGGCTGTCCATTTTGCGTCAGCTCGCCTTGGTGGTATAGTGGGGCACAGAGCTGCCTTCCATTTCGTGTCCGCTCAACAAAGGCAGTGGTAAGGACTTCATCTTTTCAGGGTTCCACTCTGCTTGCCTAAGCATTTGTCCTTAGGCCAGGCCTTGCCCAGGTCCCCCAGTTCCGTCGGGGAGGAGTGGATCTCTATACTCCAGAGAGAAGGCTTTGCCTTTCTGCCCTCATAAGCTCTAAGGTCCTATATGCACCCCTCGGGACTCATCGCGTTTCTAAAGTTAGTGCGCCTTCTGGTTACCGAGCCCCGCCTGTCCAGCAGGTGCAGCTGTCCTGTTTATTCAGTCGTGGTTGCAGCTGGATGTTTTTGGGCCTGACTCCTTGTTCCCTCCTGTCTGAACTTCCTCCTCTGTGCCACCGGTAGAAGCAGAAACTGAGCTCCTGAGCCTGG
>SJYX01001121.1:479020-531110 GCA_006410675.1 Oreotragus oreotragus | reverse complement strand
TCCGACTCTTTGCGACCCCATGGACTGTAGCCTACCAGGCTCTTCTGTCCATGGGATTTTCCAGGCAATAGTACTGGAGTGGATTGCCATTTCCTATAGTACTGGAGTGGATTGCCATTTCCTTCTCCAGGGGATCTTCCCGACCCAGTGATCGAACCCAGGTCTCCCGCATTGGAGGCAGATGCTTTAACCTCTGAGCCACCAGATCTTCTGGTACTCAGAAAAACTGAACAGCAGGTCAACACCATGCTCGGGGGCCATTTTAAACAGCAGAACCAATCAAAAGCACAAAAATGCGAATATGGCATTAAATTTGCCCTCTAGAACTTCCCTGGCGGTCCAGTGGTTGGGACTCCACGCTTCCAACGCAAGGGCACCAGTTGGATCCCTGGTCAGGGAACTAAGATCCCACATGCCTCACAGGGGCACACACACAAAAAAATTAATTTAAAAAATGCCTTACTAACACGCTTAACAATAACAAAACACTTAACGGTATGAGAGCTGAAAGGAGAAGACGGCGTGTTGTCTCATTTAAGCTCTGCTTGGTATCTCCATATCACGCAACCACCATCGTTCCCACCTGGGTTTGTCCACATAACGCCTATTTGCCTATACAATAAATACTTGTGGAATGAAGGAACAAACGTGCCTGGAAGGACAGCAGGTGCGTTTTGCTCTGGCAGATACGGGAGTTGGGGGAGCAGTGTAGGGGCGGGGATTGGTGCACCGGGAGGTAAACCTCCCGTGATTTTCCAGTCACCTCACCTGACAAAGTCACCTCATCTGACAACCCCCAGGTCCCGCTATGTGCCTCGCCTGGGCCGAAACGCTCGCGCTCGCCTGAGGCCCGCAGGGATAGTCACGTGCGGCCTTGAGGCCACGCCCCCGAGCTGACCTCACGGCCCCGCCCCTCGCCGTGACGCCGCGGGCCTCGGCCCTGCTCCAAAGCCTACCCGCCTCCTTCTGACAGACGCCCGACTACGAGGTGCGGAGGTGGTCGTTCTTGGTATTGCGGCCGCCGCCGGTGCCGCGGCGACGGTGAGTCGCCCCGACCATTCTAGACGGCTTCCCGTGGAGTCCCTCGGGAGCAGGGCTGGGCGCTCGTGGCCCTGGTAGGGAGAGGGACGACCTCCGGCTGCGAAGCCCCCTTTTCGCCCCCGCCCGCGGCACCCGCGCGGTGCACGCCGGGCACTGTGGTCCCCGCAGGCCCGCTGAGCGCGTCTCAAGGGCCTGGAACGGACTACATCTCCCGGAGGCCTTTGGGCGGGAGGTGGGGTGCGTTGTGCGCGTAAAGCCCCGCGGGGCCGAGGATCTTGTCCTCGGAGACTGACAACCTGGACCCGGGCTGTCTCTGCGTTCTCTCGGCCTGGGGCGGCCGGCTTGTCGAGGTAAAGGGACCCCGGGGGTGGCGCAGCGGGCCAGTAGCCTCCTCCCAGGACGCCGATGCGATCCAGAGCGGCTTTGGGGTTTTGACGTCGTACCGTCGTTAGGCTGGCCGGCCACCCGCGGGCTGCGGTGACACCTTAGCCAGGCCCGGACGGGCGGCGGGCTCGATGCACCAGGGGCTGCCGGCCCGACCCTGGGGTCCCGCCATCATGCCTCCCACATCCTTGCAGGCAAGCTTGGGGAAGTACCACTCCCAGTTTTGCAGGGGCTGTTCCCTCAAGGAGAGGGGTTCGGGCGGAGGGTCTCGGTGACAAAGAAGCCTTTGCTGGGCTCCGTGGTGACCTTGGCAGGCCCGCCGGGCCTCGCGTGTCTCTGCCTCCCCCTCCCTCCCCGGCCCGCCTACATCTGTAAATCTCTGTGCCCGCTTTCGGCCACACATGCTAGTGCTAGGGGCGGTGGATGGAGGCAGTGACCTGGCCTGGCTTTGGGCCCAGCCTTATGCCACTGAAGACCTTGTTGTAGTTGAACTCACAGCATCATGCGAGTCCGGGTTTGGACCCTTGAGTTAAGGGTAGGCATGTTTTTGCTTTCTTATAAATGTTCCCAGGTATCCTCTCAAGAGGTGTCAGGTAAGGAGCAAGGGGCTGTAAGTTTCTCCATTGTGGGCCTAAAGTCCTCTGCGTCAGTCACTGGGGCCCTTGTTCAAAAGGCTGATTAGGGGGATCCATCCCCAGAGGTTCAGATACAGCAGTTAATGAGATGTGCCCCATGACTCTACTTAATAAGTTCCCCAGATAAATCTCGGGCTCCTTTGGGGTTGAGAACCTTTGTCTTGGAGTGAGGAGGGTGGAGGACCTTGAGGATAGTGTCTTCACCAGTTTTGTGTGTTTCCTGTGCGCTGCTGGGCAAGGCAGTGCCTGGCAAGTGTGACCTACTGCTTTGTTCCTTTCCTTGGGGCTGATCTAAGATAAGAGTTGGATGGGGAGAGGCCCACCAGCTCTGCCTTGGCAGATGTTTAATTTTGAAAAATTCCAAATGTACAGGAAAGGTGAAGAAATTTTACAGTGACCGCCCATAGAACACCATCTAGAATGTCCAATATTTTATTATACTTTATCGCCATTCTAACCATCCCGCCGCATCAGAGTGAGTTGAGGATATCTGTCTGTTTCCCTCCCAGATGGTTAAACATGCATAGCAATCAGTAGTCTAGAATTCTTCCCCTTGTTTTTTAACTGTCCGCATACTTGAAAGTCCTTCTGTTTCCCATCCCTGAGGACCTGAGGACTCTGGATGGGCCTCTGGAACCAGGAAAGAACTTCATATGTGCTCTTGCAAAGATTTGAAAAAAACAACAGGCAGTGGTGATTCTAGAATCACTGTAAGGGCGAACGCATGAACTGTGTGAATGCTGCTTCAGGGAACAGAACTGTTTTGAAGGGGAGCTAATGGAAGGTGTCCTTATGGCCAGGTTGTCCCTCAGATAGAGTTATTAGGAACTGATGCAGGTGGTCAGCTTGGAAGCCATTCCTGCTTTCTTGCTCCTTTTGAACCTGCTGGTTCGGTGTGTTTCCTAATGCTCGAGGGGCACAGGGCTGCATAGCCCAGTTAAGCTATGAGTCCCTTGGGCCCAGGTACTTTATTCCACAGCCATAGACACTAATGCTAACCCTCCCTCTTCAGTGATCTGAGAGGAGAGAAGAGACAGGGAAAATTCATCTCCACTCTCAGAAACACTACTGAAAGGGCACAGACATAGTTTTACTCCTATAGGACACAGGGAGGCATGCCAGTTAAAGTCATGGCATCGTATTTTGATGTCTCTGCCCTCATGAGGAGGGAGGCAGCTGTGCCAGTGAGCAGCCAGCATGCCGTGGGAGCACCGCAAAAGACACTGGCCCTCAGTGGGGAGGAGAGAGGAGGAGAGCCAGGCTGGCAGTGGTGGCGCGAGGCTTATTGTGCCCCCACAGAGACTTGGAAGTGAGTGCACAGCATGGAAATGGGCCAGTTTCTAGGATCCCACAAACGCCTGCGGTCTCCTCCTCCCTGCATAGACTGGATCCTCCAAGACACATCTCCCCTGAAGGTGGTAGAGGCTGTGCTGCAACTTAGTGCTGCAGAGGGCAGGGGGCACCTGGCCGGGGACCTCTGGTAGGCAGAGCCTCTCCCCCTGGGAGGGCCACCCACCTGAGGAGATGCACGATCCGTCAGCTCCTGAGCCTGTGGACCTACTCCCTCTCCTTCTCTGGGTCATCAGTCTCTGGTGACAATGCTGGGATCCTGGGACCAGCACTGCGTGGACTCCATAGCCCACACTGGAGGCCTTTTTGTCGCTTCCAAGCTGTGCAACAAAGCATCTGCCTTTCCAGAGCTTTTGTCTTATCACTTTTTTCTAGTGCTCCCGATCTGTGGGTGCTATGAGGTCTCACGTGGTCTGTCCACTGGGTGGTCCAGACCATCCATTCTTACCCCCAAGGAGGTGTCATGAGGGGCCAGGAAAAGCTGTGAACGTGCTGGGTCCATGTTGTATCTGTCGACTAAAAAATAAGATGTACAAGTTGAGGATTGTGAGTTAAGTTTTATTTGGGGGCAGAATGAGGACTGCAGCCTGGGAGGCAGCAACTCAGATGGCTCTGAGAGACTGCTCCAAAGCGGCAGTGGGGGAGGGCCAATATAGAAGGTTTTGGTGAAGGGGGAGTTCAACACCATGAAGCACTCAATTTACAAAAGGGTTTTTGTCGGTCATGAGGGTCTGATGTCACCAGGAAGGGATTTAGTGCTTCTCTAGATATGAGGAGATGCAAGGATTGGGGTCATAAAATCTGCCCCTAAAAACAAGCAACTATCTAAAGACCTGTCCCACCAGATTCCCTGGAGCACAAAGTGCCTCACTCCGCCCTGAACTCCCTCAGGTTGTTGAAGGTCAACAGCCAAAGCAGCACAGGCTCCAGTCTCAGTGGAGGCAGATGGCAAAGGCCTTTGTTGCTCCCTCGTTGGCAGTGGTCTTGGTAAGTGCCGGTTTGTAGTTGACATGTCCAGTAAGTTTTGATTCAGTCCAAACTCAAATCTGCTCTGTGGTCTGTCTTTCCTTCAAGGAGAAAACAGGCCAGGGAAAGTGGAAGTAGGTAGGGAAGGGTGGAAGAGTGGCCCTGGGTGGGGTTTGAGAAGAGTCCCAGCCCGTTATCACTTCAGGAGGAAGTGAGACGGTTGTCACCTTGAAGTTAACAGAATGAGCAGCAGCCTTGCTGGGGAGGCAGCAGGAGGGAGGTTCCGTCTGCAGTGTGTGCTTTGTATGCGCCCTGTGCCCACCTGGTCAAACCCTCACCCGTGTGTGGTCATAGTACTCAGTGACAGGGCTGCAGACCTAGCTCGAGCACCTCTGCATCCCCTGGCCGAGGACGCAGCCAGAGGATCAAGTGACTTGCCCAGGGTTGGCACATAATGGCAGAGCAGGGTCCCAAACCCAGCAGTCCTGAGATAGCAGGCCTGAAGGGAAATGGGGGCTCCCCTGTGAAAATGGCTCCGTGGACCTGACTGTGACTCAAGAAAAGCGTTTCTTTTCTCGTCTGGCTATTTGACACACTCGTTGGAGAGCCACCGGGGGCCTTTTCGATGGAGGCTGTGCTCTGGCCCTGTGGGGTGGGTTAGGCCGGTGGGAAGCCTTCCCTCACTGACTTGCTTGTTCAGCACCGCTGTGCCAGAGGCCGAGCTGCGCCCCCGGGCAATGAAGTGTTCTCCAGCGGGGCCCCAAGAGTGAGGGACAGGGGATCCCTCCACAGGGAGGTACAGGAGAGGCTCGATTTTCTGGAAAGAGGGTTTGGAGGCTGAGGGATGGGTCTTTGGTGGGGGCAGAGTTTGGTTTGTTTGCAAGAGAGTAAGCTACAGTCAGGGGTGTTTGGAGTGTAGTGTGGTAAAGAGATCTGGAACACATGGCCAAGTCCAAACTTTTCTCTTTGAACCTTGACCTTAAACCTTGACCAGCAGATAAGATCTGAGAGCTCTTTGAACCATGGTGTTCACTTGGCTTGCCTACAGATCAGGGTTTAGGGGCAGAGACAGCTCTGGGACACCTCCCAGACATCCATCTTGGGGCCTGGGGTGCTGCTCCCTGACGCAGGGCCCATGGGCTGTGGGCAGAGTTCCCTCCTGGAGTATCACTTTGTCAGCTGATACTTGATGTGCTGCCTGGGGCCGTGGAGAGACTGACCCTTGGCACTGCCCTGGCCTTCCAGGAGCTGCTGGCCTGCCTGGGGCAGCTGGGCCCTTGACCACAGTTCTTTCCTCCTACTGATTCTTAGTTCCAGTCCTGGAACCCGAGCCCACTTCCTTGCAAGGCCTACCTAGGAGTCACCCAGTCCTCGAAGCCTTCCCAGGACGCCCCCCGACCCGCTGACAGGCCGACCCTTCTCTCACCCGCAGCATCTGCCGTCACAAGTCTCCTTGGATTTTGCTGAGTATCTTTTGTAAGTTTTTCTCAAGTGCAAGCCTCGCCTCCATCTGCAGCTCCCTGAGGGCTGGGACCAGCGCAGTGAGTGGCCTCCATGGAGAGAGAGGCCTGTGAAGTGTTGGCTGAATTAAAGAGTAAAGAATCTTAAGTCTTTTCAAGCAAGTAGTCACTTGAAAGAAAGAATAAACAAACTTGGGTAGTAATGGCTCTGCTGAATACAGTTGGCTAATCCCAGAACCAGAGGAATTCCGTTGTTCACGTGACCACTTCCCAGCTCTGGGAGGCCTTGGTTTCTGAGCTCAGGTCATCTGTCTACCTGTTCCTCCTGGAGAGCGTGGGGGCCACACTGGGACCTGTTTCTCTGTGGTCCTAGTCACACTGGCTGGGACCTGTGCCTACTGGAGGTGGGGTAGGGTTCAGGACTCAGAGACCCACGATAGCATCCCAGGCAGTGCAGGGACCCCTCCACCTCACTCCCCTTGCGCGGGTGTATAGGCACACTCCAGTCCTCTGGGTGGAACCGCTCTGGTGCTTAGTCTCTCAGTTGCGTCTGACTCTTTGCAACCCCATGGACTGTAGCCCACCAGGCTCCTCTGTCCATGGGATTCTGTCTGGTAGGCTACAGTCCATGGGGTCACAAAGAGTCGGACACGACTGAGCGACTTCACTTTCACTTTCGGAGTGTTTTTAGGCATTACATGTAAATCAGGAATTGATCCTAACATTGACAAGATTCTTCAATATTAAGAAAATTGACTGTTTTTTTAGTATATTTTAGAGTAAAAGAACTTGTGGGATTTAAAATAAGAAATAGAATACATTTTCAGTAAGAGATATGTGGATATAGAAGCACTTATTCTATATTGATGTAAGTAGCCAATAAATTCTGAATTCCCAAACATTTATTATCGCTTGGATACACATAAGTGGCCATGTAATTTCTGGAAAAATATGTTTCACTAACCTTTCTGGAATCAAGAGCTCTCACTAATACTCTGAATTTTATAAGATATATCTTGGGAGAAATCAAACCAGTCAATCATAAAGGAAATCAACCCTAAATATTCATTAGAAGGACTGATGCTGAACCTCCAATACTTTGGCCACCTGATATGAAGAACTGACTCACTGGAAAAGACCCTGATGCTGGGAAAGATTGAAGGTGGGAGGAGAAGGGGATGACGGAGGATGAGATGATTGGACGGCATAACCAACTCAATGGACATGAGTTTGAATAAGCTCCAGGAGTAGGTAACGGACAGGAAGGCCTCACGTGCTGCAGTCCATGGGGTTGAAAAGAGTCAGACACAACTGAGCTGCTGAACAGAACTGAACTGAACTCCCAAACTAGAGCTTGTGAATACTAGAATACTCACCTCCAGTATTCATTCTCTAGCCCACTGAGTCAGCATTGATCATTCAAACACATCCACCAGCCAAACCTAAATGTGGATCTAGGCTACAATCTGAATTCTCTATGTATACAAAGAGATGCAGAATTGTTAGAGAAAATCCAGACTACCATGTCAAGGATGGCACTATAAATTTATGTTCTTCAACCTCAGTCCCATTTGTTATACTCAACTGTACTTTCTGACCTTTCCCTGGATCAGTCCAAAGCATTAAATCAGCTTTACCTGCAGAAAGAGCCAAGTAAGCCTAACACGATTTAAGCGTCATCTCTGTACAGCTCCTATCATCCACCTACATGCAAGTAATTTGCTTATTTCTTTTCACTGTGAACAATTTCTTGTGTACCATTAGATAAAAAAATATAAGTACAAAAATAGGATAAAGTCACACCAGTGTTTATACACTTAAGTCTCAACATCATTAGTAATGGTTGATGTCAGAGACATTCTGTTTTAATGGGAAAGAGGCTCAAGAATAAAAAGGGAAAATGATGTTGAAAAAGACACATTATTTAGAGTTCACGGCTTGCCCAGGCTCTGCCATGTTGGTCCCCAAACAGACCAAGACAGAGAGCTCTCTACTGCAGTTGTGTGTGTGGTTCTGTGCTTCACATGTTTTATAAAATATGCATGTGCATGAATGAGAAAGTTTGAGGATCTTAACGTGGCTGGACTTGATGCACACAAGCTCTACGCCCAGAAGATGTGTTTCTTGAGGTATCACTTTATTTCATCATCCACCAGCCAAACCTAAATGTGGATCTAGGCTACAATCTGAATTCTCTATGTATACAAAGAGATGCAGAATTGTTAGAGAAAATCCAGACTACCATGTCAAGGATGGCACTATAAATTTATGTTCTTCAACCTCAGTCCCATTTGTTATACTCAACTGTACTTTCTGACCTTTCCCTGGATCAGTCCAAAGCATTAAATCAGCTTTACCTGCAGAAAGAGCCAAGTAAGCCTAACACGATTTAAGCGTAGTCTCTGTACAGCTCCTATCATCCACCTACATGCAAGTAATTTGCTTATTTCTTTTCACTGTGAACAATTTCTTGTGTACCATTAGATAAAAAAATATAAGTACAAAAATAGGATAAAGTCACACCAGTGTTTATACACTTAAGTCTCAACATCATTAGTAATGGTTGATGTCAGAGACATTCTGTTTTAATGGGAAAGAGGCTCAAGAATAAAAAGGGAAAATGATGTTGAAAAAGACACATTATTTAGAGTTCACGGCTTGCCCAGGCTCTGCCATGTTGGTCCCCAAACAGACCAAGACAGAGAGCTCTCTACTGCAGTTGTGTGTGTGGTTCTGTGCTTCACATGTTTTATAAAATATGCATGTGCATGAATGAGAAAGTTTGAGGATCTTAACGTGGCTGGACTTGATGCACACAAGCTCTACGCCCAGAAGATGTGTTTCTTGAGGTATCACTTTATTTCAAACTCTCATATATTAATACATTTAGTTATTTAACTTTTTCCAGTATAATCGGCTTATTATCAGGAATATTAATCAGATGGTCTATGAAATCTTCAGAAAAACCACCACATTCTTTTAACTTTTAATTTTGTATTGCAGTATAGCCAATTAACAATCTTGTATTAGTTTCTGGGGAACAGCAAAAGAATTCAGTCTTACATATACATGTATCTATTCTCCCCCACACTCCCCTCCTATCCAGGCTGCCATATAACATAATAATACACATCTTATCATTACATAAAGAGTAATACAGGATATAACTTGCTCTAGAAAAACACACAAACACAAGCAAATCTATATAAACCTATATAGTTTAATTCATCAATCAGATATATTGCTGCTGCTAAGTCGCTTCAGTCGTGTCCGACTCTGTGCGACCCCAAGGCGTCAGCCCACCAGGCTCCCCCATCCCTGGGATTCTCCAGGCAAGAATACTGGAGTGGGTTGCCATTTCCTTCTCCAATGCATGAAAGAGAAAAGTGAAAGTGAAGTCACTCAGTCTGTCCGACTGTTAGCGACCCCATGGACTGCAGCCCACCAGACTCCTCCGTCCATGGGATTTTCCAGGCAAGAGTACTGGGGTGGGGTGCCATTGCCTTCCCCGAATCAGATATATTAGAAGTCATTAAATAAAATAAGGTAAAATCATAACTGCACTATTAAAATATTTTTGAATTCTGTTTCTCAATAAGAGAGAAGAATTTTAACATGTTTGCAGTAAGATATGTTTGGATTATGTTTTAGAACAAGACACTCAGGTTATTCAGATAAATGGTAGGAGAGCAAACAAAACTAATAAAAAAAGGTGGAAGACATAAATGCTCTGGAAGGAATTTGGAAAAAAAAAAAAAGAGGAAAGAATAGAATGACTAAAATAACCAGAAAATGCATTCAGTCTCAAGATAATGAAATATGAATTATAAATAAATTCTAAGAGAATGCAGAGTAAAGGAATGGTCATTTATGTGTTAAAAGATTTGTGGGAAATCTGAACCTTGAATGAGACTGTATTCAAATACTTCCCTGGTAGCTCAGTCAGTAAAGAATCCACCTGCAACTTAGGAGGTTCAATCCCTGGGTCAGAAACATTCCCCTGGAAAAGGAAATGACTACCCACTCCAGTATCCTTGCCTAGAAAATCCGATGGACAGAGAAGCCTGGCGGGCTACAGTCCGTGTGGTCTCAAGAGTTGGACACAGCTTAGTGCCTAAACCACCACCACTAGACTAGCAAAGGCTGTAATGACACATCACAAAAGAAATAAATATGCAGTGTGAGACTTAAGAAGTATGAGACTTGGAGAAGGCAATGGCAACCCACTCCAGTGTTCTTGCCTGGAGAATCCCAGGGACGGGGGAGCCTGGTGGGCTGCCGTCTCTGGGGTCGCACAGAGTCGGACACGACTGAAGCGACTTAGCAGCAGCAGCAGCAGCATGAGACTTAAGAGGTATTTAAATATTAGCTACCAACTTTATCTTATCTATCCAAATAATACTGCTGGAAAATAACTCAAAATAGTACCAGCAGTTATTTCTTTACACGTCATTTATCGGGCTTTTAGTTCTATCCTCACTTACACCTGAAACTGGTTTACCTCACTAATTCCTATCTGTTTTTGAATTCTAAGCTCAGTTGTCACATTTTCATGAAGGCTTTTCCTAACCCTCTGGATTAGACTAAACCCTTTGCTCTATACTTTCATCTATTACCCTGTAGTTTGTTACAGTGATCATCTCAACTCATTCAGTACAAGTCTTTCACACAAGATTGTAAGCTCAGAAAAGGCAAGTGTGATGTCACTTTCTTCAGTGCTCTATCCTGGGTCTAGCTTAGTGGCTGGCACATCCTAGGTGATTAGCAAATCAGTATAAACTGACCTGCAGAGCTGTGGGGTTTCAGAGAATTTCTCCAGAGCCCTGCTTCTTGAATTTCATTGCCTGCCTGTCTCTGGTTTATTATATCTAGTTTAACTCAGCACTATTTTTCCGCCTAACTCCAAAGTATGCTGCTGCTGCTGCTAAGTCACTTCAGTCGTGTCCGACTCTGTGTGACCCCATAGACGGCAGCCCACCAGGCTCCCCCATCCCTGGGATTCTCCAGGCAAGAATACTGGAGTGGGTTGCCATTTCCTTCTCCAATGCATGAAAGAGAAAAGTGAAAGTGAAGTCGCTCAGTCTGTCCGACTGTTAGCGACCCCATGGACTGCAGCCCACCAGGCTACTCCGTCCATTGGATTTTCCAGGCAAGAGTACTGGGGTGGGGTGCCATTGCCTTCCCCACTCCAAAGTATAGATAACTAGATAAGTTGTCTATTTAGCTTTTAATTTTGATTTTGTCCTCAGACACGTGTTAAATAGTTGGGAAAATGTGAAAAAAATATAGAGACGTGAAAGACCATTCTATGCATGCTGAGCAAGAAGCAAAATGTAGTAGGTACAACATGATACTGGTTTGGAAGACAGAAGTGGAGCCACACTAAAAGGCAATGGATGAGTCACAATAGAAAAACAAGGGAGGAGGAGGACGTGACCCCTGGTAGCGGCAGGCATACTCAGGAGACCTTTAGGAGGTAGAATATTCTGACTGTTAGCGACCCCATGGCCTGCAGCCCACCAGGCTACTCCGTCCATTGGATTTTCCAGGCAAGTATACTGGGGTGGATTGCCATGCCTTCCTCTAGGGGATCGTCCCAACCCCGGGATCAAACCCAGGTCTCCCATATGGCAGGCAGATTCTTTACCAGCTGAACTACAAGGGCCAGCCCTGGGGGAGTCTCTCTCCTCACCTCAGTCCTGTCTTTTTGAAGATTCGCCTCAGAAAAGCCCTCCCTCCCCTGCTTATCCTTCCACCGCAGCAGGCCTCACCAGCTGACCTACTAATGTATTTTACCAGTTTCTGTGTTTTATGGCCCCTCCCCCACTAGTTTGTGGACAGCTGTTTCCTCATCTTCAGGGCTTAGAAAAGAGCCTGATGAGTAGTCCAGGCCTGCCTTTGTGGGCTCTTAGTAATGTCTGAAGACCAGATGTATGTCAGCTGATACCTTGGACTTGGTGATCCCTAGAGACACTTCCTGCCTGAAAGGTGACCTCTAGATGCATGAATACACACATGGCCAAAAATAAGGCAACCCCAGATATAACATGGGTTCCCACTTCCTCAAAGAGGAGATCCAGAATAATTCTTTTCCAAACGGCTTGGGTTAACTCTTCAGGTCAGATGTCCATTTAGAGTGACAGGAATTTAGTTAAGCTTCCATGTACTATTTCATGGAGTGTAATTTCAAATGCTGGTTATATTTGCTCCCCACTCACATTTCCCAGAGCGCTTTTCCCGCTCTCCCCTTCACCTCTGTGGACATCGTGTCCTTGTTGTGGACATCGTGTCCTTGTTCTGGACACCAGCCCCTGGGGATTGTCAGTGCCGGTTGTGTGGGCACCCCTTGCTGCATGTAGGGACGTTTCCTCTGGAGAGTGTGTCCCTGGACTGCTGTGTGTCAGCCTGTACACAGCTTCTTACCGCACTCCCTTTCAAAAGCTGTTTACCATTGGAATGGTAAGGTCCCACCCCGGGAATAATTACTAGTCTGCTGGCTTTGGGCTTTTTTCTTTTCACTGACTCCATCCAGGTGACCTCTAGAAGCACGCCATGCTGGACTGACCCAGGCAGACGTTCTCCTCCCGGCAGTGCCTAGTGTGAGAAGTGAGACTGCCCGCAACACAGGGACTTTTGTGACGCAGAGATGCTCCCTCCATGTGCTCCCGAGGGGTGCATATAGGACCTTAGAGCTTATGAGGGCAGAAAGGCAAAGCCTTCTCTCGGGAGTATAGAGATCCACTCCTCCCTGACGGAATTGGGGGACCTGGGCAAGGCCTGGCCAAGCTTCTCGCCTGGGCTGGTGAGGTCAGCAGGCGTTTGTGTCCAAAATAAGACTCTTACAGCCGGGAGACCTTGTAGTGGCCATGTGGCTGGGCTGCACTTCAGAGCCTAGAGCCTTTTTCCTGGATTGGGCTGGGTGTCTTGATCTGAGGTAACCAGTTAAACTAGAGTCAACCGCAAGGCTGTCCATTTTGCGTCAGCTCGCCTTGGTGGTATAGTGGGGCACAGAGCTGCCTTCCATTTCGTGTCCGCTCAACAAAGGCAGTGGTAAGGACTTCATCTTTTCAGGGTTCCACTCTGCTTGCCTAAGCATTTGTCCTTAGGCCAGGCCTTGCCCAGGTCCCCCAGTTCCGTCGGGGAGGAGTGGATCTCTATACTCCAGAGAGAAGGCTTTGCCTTTCTGCCCTCATAAGCTCTAAGGTCCTATATGCACCCCTCGGGACTCATCGCGTTTCTAAAGTTAGTGCGCCTTCTGGTTACCGAGCCCCGCCTGTCCAGCAGGTGCAGCTGTCCTGTTTATTCAGTCGTGGTTGCAGCTGGATGTTTTTGGGCCTGACTCCTTGTTCCCTCCTGTCTGAACTTCCTCCTCTGTGCCACCGGTAGAAGCAGAAACTGAGCTCCTGAGCCTGGTCCTGCCGGGGTGGGGGCTGGGGGAGATCTCTCCAGCTCGTGTCTTGGGCAAGCCCCGTCTCAGTTTGCTCGTGCATCTGTCTGTTGGGATTTTCTCACCCGCCGCCTCTGGCAGGTGACCTTCTGCTGACTCTCCAGGAAGGGTAGCCAAGGCTGGAACTACCTGTAGCCCGCCAGGCTCCTCTGACTGGGGATTCTGCAGGCAGGAATACTGGAGTGGGTCCAGGGGCCCTTCCCCACCCAGGATCAAATGCACATCTCTTATGTCTCCTGCGTTGGGAGTCAGGTGCTTGGCCTCACTGTGCACCGTGTGGGACCTTAGTTCCCAGACCATGGATCGAACTCGCGTCGCCTACATTGGGAGCGCAGAGTCTTAACCCCTGGGCCGCCAGGGAAGTCCCTTGGCAGGCGGATTCTTTACCACCAGTGCCACCTGGAACTACCCTGCGTGGTCTTCGTGTCCCAGCTTCATGGGTCTGGATTCCCCCCGGTTTCACTAGAGCACTGGGAAGGGACGTGGCACGGAGAACTGACCGGTGTTACCAAATCCCTACAAAACTGAAGCAGAGACTCCGGCGCATGAGGGGGACAGCCCGTCCGTGCATGTGCCTCGAGGACAAGTGCCTCGAAATGGACTGAATGTGGGAGAAGGTACAGGCAGTGGGGGTTGTCCTGTGCACCCGCCCAATCTGCGTGGCCCAGGTGCCCATGCCTCTGTCCTGTGGGTCAGACTTGTTTGCCTCGGCTCCAGCCAGCTTCAGTGTGGCGGACACCTTGTGCTCGTTATTGTCGTCATCATGACGGTTCCTAGAAGTCTCACAGCTGTTTTAGCCCAGACCATTCTTGGAGTCCTGTCTGCCGTTTGATTTTCCTTCCGATGAAGAGCAACCAGCATATTCTCTCTTTTCTGTTTCATTGTATACTTCCTTTCCCACGCTCTGCTGAGGCTCCATAAATACAGCTGTTTGTATGTATGTAAAGCATTGTCTCTGTTTGTGGAACACAGTGCTGCCTGCTCTTCTCGTCACGACCTCACTGACACAACCCTGTGGGTTTGGGGTGGCTGCTGCCATTTCACAGATGGGAAGACTGAGACTCTGAAGTATCAGGTGGCCAGACGCCTGGGCACTAGCAGGCGAGGTGTCTGCACTTTCAGCTTGACCTATGCCATTGGGGCTCCAGCCTCCCCGGGGAAGGGCCCAGGCTGTGGTATTTGGGGCCATTGGCTTAGGCTGATGTATCAGTTCCATGGAGCTGTGATATTCGTCCCAGAAGAGCGTGTGGGGCTGGTGAGAGGAGAACAGCCAGATGGGAAAACAAGATCTGCTTTCTGGTCCTTTCCATGTCTTTAGCCCGTTTTGAAGTGTTTAGAATTCCCAAGGCATCAGATACACCCATGTTCAAGTGTAAAGATGAAGAAATGGTTCGCAGCCACCAGTGATGCTGTCTGGGCTTCTGCCTCTATCAGGAAGGACAATGGAAAAGGGGCAGAGTTCAGGATTTCCAGTACCAGTGCTGAACTTGGTGGCCCCGGGCCTGCTCAGTAAGGCGGTGTGGGCTAGAGGAGGCCAAGGCCTCTGAAAGTCCTTGTGGGAGCTTTTCAGGGAGGGACCTCTTGTTTACAAAGCCTCAGGCCCAGGGAGCACTGTTTATTGTTAATAGTACTTGTTTTCCTTCCTTGTTAAAATAATCAACTGGAAATGTACCAATCAGAATCAGTAGATTCTGGCTGCTGTGGGTTGAGAATTGCTGTAAACCAGCTTCTCTGTTTCCCTTAGATACTGAGGTTGGGTCTGGATGCATTTACTCAGAAACCCAAAATAACTGGTGAAAACAAGTGAGCTTGTTTCTCACTGCAGGGTAGGGGAGGTGGTCAGTGCTTGGAGGGTGTCTCCATGGTCATCCAGGGCCCGGGCGCCTTCAGTTGTCCTCTGCACGGCTTCCATTCCTGAGGTCGTCTCGTGGTCAGGGTGGCTGCGGGGCTGTAGCCTTCAGCCTCCTGGTGGCAGGCAGGAGGAGGGCCCAAGGACACGGGGTCCATCTCTGGATGAGGCGGCTCCCTTTTGGCACTTTCCAAGAATGTCTGTCACCTGTGTGACTCATTGGCCAGAACCGAGTCATGTGGGCACCCGTTATTAGATGGGCTGAGAGCATCTTCACACAGGTACTGCTGCCCTGGTCCTCTGGGGGCTCCCAGGTCTGAGCGCTGCAGGGAAGCCCCCGGCCCTGTGCCTCTGAGGCCACCCTGAGACTTGATGGCTCCAGGCTGCTGTCTGGGCTCCCACCCCGGGCAGAGCCTCCTTAATGAGGCCTGTGACTCTGTCCTGCCGCTGTCCCTGCCCTCGCCCTCGGCCTGCATTGACCCCACCTCCTCCCCCCGCCTGGCTCACTTGGAGAGATGTCCTCTGATCCCTGGAACGGGTCTGGTCTGCCTGTACTTTCACGGCGTACTTTCTCATGCACCACTGGTCTCGCTGTGTCCTTGGGGTTGGAGTTTGGGGTATGTCTTTGACTCTGGTCTCCCCAACTCAGTTGTGAGCTTCTGGAAGGTAGGACCAAGCCTCTCACTCCCTACCACTTCCCAGCCTGTGCCCAGCACGAAGTAGGTGCTACACAGCAGTCAGCACCAACAGACCGCTGGTTATTCCCAAAAGAAGGACCATCCGCTCCAGGGGCTTCTGTTAAGTGGCCATCACACAGACTGTCCTTCAGCCCGCCCCTGGGGACCTGCGAGAACAGGAGGGTTACGTGGCGTTGCCCAGGGAGCCAGTGGCCATCCCTGGTGAGCAGCCCTCGGGCAGAGGGACGCCTCCAAGAGAGTGGGGGGTGTGGGCAGTGGGGGTCAGGCCTCCAGGAAGGTCTGCTTGCTCACAGGGCCTGAGTGCTTCCGTCCTCTGGTGGACCCTGGGACCCCCCAACCCTCCCAGAGCAGTGGGCGCCTCCTGGTTCAGCAGACAGGAGCTGAAGACAAGGCGAAAGGCTGCCTTTCTGTTTTCCTGGCAAAGCCCCAAGCCCTTCTGGCCAGCCGCCTAGAACCTGCCTCCTGGGGACAGAGGAACCCCCCTGGGGCCAGCTGACATCATGGTGCCGTGGCTGCGGGAGCTGGGGGGTGAGCTCCTGGAGCAGCGGGCAGGCCAGCCCAGCTCTGGGAAACTCGGCTCTGCAGCTGCTGCCTCCAGGGCCTCAGGTGGACGCCAGGGTCCAGGCCCAGTACCCTTCCCCGGGCACTGCAGCCGTGGAGTGCCAGGGCAAATGGCTGGGAAAGAGAGCTGACCCTTCAGGAGGCCTGCTGGGTTGTCTTCCTTTCCAGAAGGTGTCTCAGGGGCCCCCAGGTCGGCCTCCACGGGGCCCCCAGGTCGGCCTCCACTTGCTGGGCCTCGGTGACCTCTGCAGGCCGGGCTCTCAGGCTGGAGTGGGTCACCGGTCCCCAAGATCCTGAGGGACAGAGGCTGCTGTGGCAGAGGCGGCAGTGCCTATGTTGTTTTCCTTCCTGTTGGATGTTGTTCATAATAATCAACCCCAATAACCGGGGCCATTTATTCAGTGTTCTCATGAGCGAGGCCGCAAGCTACTGCTCTGGGCAGTTTGCACACACTCTTTATTATAAAACTTGCTCCAGCCCTGAGTGGTAGGTGTGACTACCGACGAGGAAACAGGCTCAGTGAGGTCACACAGCTGCAGAGTGGGAGAGCTGGGTCTGAACTAGTCTGGCATGTGTGGCAGCGGGTACATCCGTGGAGTGACAGCAGTCTGCTCGGAGGCCCCCTGGGACGGTCCCCTCTCGGTCCCTCTGGCTGTGGAGCCCTGACCTGCTCTGCTTGCAGGTACCCTCTTACCAGCTTGGGGCTCCTCTCACCCAGCAGCTCTTGAAGAGTGACTTGCAGTCGCCTGGAGGCTTCCTGAGATCTTCCAGGGGCTGAAGGTCAGAACTGTCTTTATAAGGACACTCGGAGGTTATTAGTTATTTTGCCTGTTACCATCACGTTGGCATTCGAAGGGGTGGTGCAGCAGCAGTGGGACTTAGCTCAAGGTGTGGTACCCGCTGTGCCAGTGATTGTCGTGGTTGTGTCCCTGCAGGCTTCACTGAAGAAAAAGCAATAAAAATGACTGAGTGTGTTAGCTGGACCCTTGGGTGCACGCTGTTAATGTTTTGTGTGGTGAAATGAGAGGAGGCGCGTGCAGCATGCTGGGTCCCTCAGGGGAAGCACCGGAGCAGCTGTTGGAGCTGTGAGCCCAGCTACTCAGCTGGCGTTTTCATGGACCTCCACATTTACTTAAAATAACAGCTGACACACAGACTATAGTTATTCGGACTTAGGGATTCAGGCAACAAAGAGCCTGCAAGGAAAACAACTGACCTTTTGTTTTTGTATGTGTTGCCGTGATAAAATTTGAGCTTTCAAGTGAAAATGTTAAAATCTTGGAAAACTTGTTTTTGCTGCTGTGAGCTTGACAACTTCCCAGTAGTAAAGACTTTTCTGATGGGATTGGTGGTGATACTAACAGTGTGATTTTTTTTTTTTTTTTTTTGAGAGGGGCATATCATATGAGATGCTTTGACATTGCCAGATCTCCATAATCAGGCTCATAAATGTGGGCCAGAATTTTCCAAATGACCCAAGCGTGCTGTTATAAAACCAGCCATGTGTGAAAGAGCCATTCCAAATACAAGGTAGCCCAGTGATGTTTTCAGTGTAATAGGGAAAAGTTTGTTGTGTGATAGATTCGTATTCCATATTGAAGATAACCTTTAAGAACTGTCAAGTTTGGGTGTGGTGTTGAAGAATATCCACAGTCAGCTGAAAAGACTATTCAGTCCCCTCCCTCCTTTCCAGCTGCTTACTGTAGGAGGCTGGCTTTTCTCATACTTCATCCAAAACATCACAACAGATTGGATGGAGAAGCAGATACAGGCATCCAGCTGTCCTCGCTTTAAGCCAGACTTTTTCATTTTACAGAAATATAGTTGATTTATAACACTGTGTTAGTTTCTGCTGTACAGCAGTGATTCAGTTATACATACATATTCGTTACTTTCATATTCTCTGGTTCTCACAGGCTATTGAATATAGTTCCTGTGCTGTACAGTAGGCCCTTGTTGTTTATCCCTTCTGCAGAGTCTGCATCTGCTAATCCCGAACTCTCAGTCCGTCCTGCCCCTCCCCCGCCCCACTTGGCGCCAGAGTCTGTCCTGTCTCTAAGTCTGCTTGTGTTTCATAGGTAAGTTCCTTTGTGTCATATTTCAGATTCCCCGGTGGCTCAGCAGGTAAAGAATCCACCTGCAATGTGGGAGACCTGGGTTCGATCCCTGGGTTGGGGAGATCCCCTGGAGAAGGGAAAGGCTACCCACTCCAGGGTTTTGGCCTGGAGAACTCCATGGACTGTATAACCCATGGCGTCAAAGAGAGTTTGGGCACGACTGAGCGAGTCTCACTTAGATTCCACATGTAAGGGGGGGTATTCATCTTTCTCGCCCCCTCCATTTAGGGTGACCGTCTCAGTCCATCCGTGTTGCTGCAGATCACATCACTTCATTCTTTTTCATGGCCGAGTAGTATTCCCTTGTGTATATGCACCACATCTTGTCCATCCATCTGTTGGTGGACATTTAGGGTCTTTCCACGTCTTTTTTGTTTGTTTCCACGTCTTGACTGTTGTGAATAGTGCTGCTGTGAACATGGGGGAGCATGCATCTTTTTGAATTAGAGTTTTGTCCAGAAAAGAAAGAGGGATTCCCTGGTGGCTCAGACAGTAAAGTGACTGCCGCCAATGCAGGAGACCTGAGTTCAATCCCCGGGTCGGGAAGATCCCCTGGAGAAGGAAATGGCAACCCACTCCAGTACTGTTGCCTAGAGTTTCCATGGATGGAGGAGCCTGGTGGGCTACAGTCCATGGGGTCACAGAGAGTCGGACACGACTGAGCGACTTCACTTTCTTTCTTTGTCCACATATATGTCTAGGAGTTGGATTGCTGGATCATTTAGCAACTTTATTTTTCACTTTTTGAGGACCCTGCATGCTGTTACGTAGTGGCTGCTCCAATCTACATTCCCACCAGCAGTGTAGGAGGGTTCCCTTTTCTTCACATCCTCTCCAGTATTTGTTATTTGTAGACTTTTAAATGATGTTAAGCCAGACTTGTAAAGGGTTTGCAGAAATGTAAAACAATGCCAGTCTTCTTATTAAATCTTGTTTTGGAAAGTAGTTATTTTAAGTTTTTGTTAACATGCAGTGAGTTAATTTTTTTAATGAACAAATACTTTTAACAGTTCATTTTTGGTTTCTAGTAAGGTAAGTATTGATAGGTATAACCTATAAAAACAAAATCTTTTTGATGTCCTTAATAATTGAGGGTTAAGGGGTCCTGAGACCAAAAATCTTGAGAACGGCTGTTGTAGCCGGCCCTGGCGGAGCTGATGTCAGAACATCCTCCGTCTGGCCGCCGCTGTCCTCCCACTTGTCTCTGTCTCACCCCACGCCCTTCCTCGTCCTCCAGGAACCTGCGTGTGTGTGCTGACGGGGCTCAGCCCCACGCTGCCCTCCCTGCCTTCCTCCAGAAGATGGTGTTGGTGTTCCCTCAGCAGGTGCTGTGTGGGGTGGGGACCCTGGAGGCAGGGTTGGCACCCTCCCCACACAGGGTGCGTGTCCTGATGGCTCAGACTACCGAATGGAGTTTCCAGCAGGCGATGGAGCCAGGGAGGAGCACATCCTGCTGGCCCGGGCCCAGGCCCTCCCGGCTTCCTCAGGGAGGCCACGGGCTGCCTCTGGCTGCTGCCAGTTGGCCAGGCCCTGGCCCTGCAGTGAGCGAGGAGGAGCTGGAGCAGAGCAGGACGCCAGGGCTGCCTCCTGGGGCCAGAAGTCTTGTGCTTTTAACTCCACGCAGGAGCGTGGGGAGACCAGGCTCTGCAGAAAGTGCCTGGCCCTGTGTCCCACCCCAGAGGCCCCCAGCACCTGCTGCTCTGAGGAAGGCGAGATGAGATTATAGCAGGAAATAGGTCCACAGACAGACCTGGAGATGGGCGTCATCCCAGTCTGTGTGCGTGTGGTCAGTCGTGTCCAACTCTTTTGGACCCCATGCGCTGTAGCCCGCCAAGCTCCTTTGTCCATGGGATTTCCCAGACAAGAATACTGGAGCGGGTTACCATATCCTTCTCCAGGGGATCTTCTTGACCCATGGGTCGAACATGTGTCCCCAGCATCGCAGGCAGATTCTTTACCTGCTGAGCCACTGGGGAATCTCACTTTAGGGTGACTGAAATATTCTGTGCTAGGCTGTGTTGGTCATAGGTGCAGAGGGGCCTGCCCCCCAGGCTCTGCCGTGGCTTCGAAAGGCAGCTGCAGGGTGGGTATGGAGGGGAGAGGAGACAGGAGTGGCGGGGCCTGGCGGGAAGCGGTGCCCTGTGGCAGCGCCTGCCCCAGGTTCGGTGTTGGATGTTGCCGGGGGTGGTGTCTTCCCGCTTATTGATGCAGGAGACCGACAAAACCAAGTGTCATCTTAACATTACAAATCAGTGATTAACAGTATTCAAAGTGTGTGCTGTAAGTCAGCATCATCCTTCACACAAGGTATAAAATGTCTATATTTTTTGACCTAATAATCTCACTTCTGGCGTGTTTAGGCCAAGGAAATAATCCAAGTTAGGGAAGGAGCGTTAGTCAAAGGTGTTGCATTGTTTTATGACAGTAATGAGGAGCCTTCTAAATGATTTAATAGGGATTGGTCAAGTAAACAGGGATGGGCCCCTTTTTGGAAATACTAAAATCTATGATCATGGACTCTTACAGGATAGAGGAAATATATGTGACACAGTGTTAAAAGGACTTAACTTTATCACAACAGCAACTATATAAAAACCTGGCTACCTGTGCAGACTGGCAGGGACATGCAGAGACTGGCTGCAGTAGGATGATAAGGTTGGGCAATTGTGTTTTCCTTCAGTTTAATAAGTTTTATTGATGTACAATAATCTGCATACCATATGATTTCCCCATTTAAAGTGTGCAATTCAGGGACTTCCCTGGCGGTTCAGTGGTTAAAACTCTGTACTCCAAGTGCAAGGGGGAACAGGTTCAACCCCTGGTCAGAGAATTAAGATCACGCCTCAGCTGAAAAATTTTTAAGTGTGCAATTCAATGGTTTTTAATATAGTCACAGAATCACGCAACCATCATTCCAGTTTTACAACATCTACAGCTTCCCAAAAGGAATTCCATACTGGCCATAGGCCAGCCCCTCAAACCCCTGGAAACCACTAATCTGGTTTCCGCCTCTGTGGATTATCTGGATTTACCTCATGTACGAAATCATCCAGTACATGGTCCTTTGTGTCTGGCTTCTGTCACTGAGCATCACGTTTTCAAGGGTCGTCTAGGTTGGAGCTGTGTCTGTACTTCATCCCTTTTCACAGCTGAATAATATTCCACTGTATAGACACAGCCAGTTTGTTTATCCACTTATCAGTTGATAGACACTTGAGTTGTTCACACATTTTGGCTATAATGAGTAATTCTGCTATGAACATTCTTGCACAGGTTTTTGTGTGGACATGAGTTTTCAGTTCTTTGGGGTATATACCTAGGAGTGGAATTGCTGGGTAACTCTTGAAGAACTGCCAGACTGTTTTCCAGAGCAGCTACACCAGCAGTGAAGGGGGGAGTTTCCAGTTTCTCTACATGATACTCATTATTGTCCTTTTCATCTTAGCCATCCCAGTAGGTAGGAAACGGTACCTTGTAGTTTTGATTTGCAGTTGCCTTTTGACTTACAATGTTCAGGTTCTTTTCATGTGCTTATTGAGCATTTGTTTATCTTTGGAGAAATGTCTGTTCCCATCCTTTCGCCCATTTTAAAAAACTGAGTCATCTTTTCTGTTAATGACTTAGAAAAGTTCTTTATGTATCCTAAATGGTACAGGTCCCTAGGATACTTGATTTGAAAGAATTTTCCTACATCGTGTGGGCTGTCTTCCCACTTTCTTGATGGTGTCCTTAGAAGCACAAGTCTTACGGTTTTGATGAAATTGATTTCATCTTTTTTCACTTTTGTTGCTTGGACTCAGTCCTTCTGGCCCTGCCACTGATTTGCTACATTTACTATTTAAACTGGCTGACTCCAGGCTCCTTCTCCCTCAGCAGGCTTGTTGGGGACCCCCTGTAGCTCTTTTTCCTAGTTTACATTATTTCATAAGTCTCACTTTAAAATGCTACTAATTCAGGGGCTTTCACGCTGTTGGGGAGTTGAAGGAAGTGTCTTACTAAAGGAGACAGAGCGCGGACCTGGGGTGGGAAGGTGGCCCGCTTCTCCAGCAGTGGGTGCTTCTAGTGAACTTTGCGGAGGAAATGAGGGAGAGTATGTCCCGAGACCAACAACGCCTCCTTCCTTCTCAGCGTCCACTCCCTGACCACACCACTGCGCCACTGCTGGGGGAGATGTCCTCGATTTTGATTGCTTCCTGCAGGGCATGTGGACATGCGGGGGCTGCTCTGGGCTGGTGGGGAAAGGATGGAGGACTGGCCGTGGTCCTGGGAGGACAGCAGCTGTGGAGAGGGGAGGGGGAGCTTGGGCGTGGGTAGGGACACAAGATGGCACCACGGCTGCATGGGGCCGGGTTCCCAGGGCCAGCTCTGCCCTGGTGCTGAGGACGCTGCCTGTGGGTCTCCCTTCGAAACAGCTCCCAGAGCCCTGCGTGTTCGCCCAGGCCGGCGGTGGAAAGAGCTTCACCTGCCTGTCTCCTCTGAGTACCTGGGATCAGAGGTAAAGCATTGCCCGACCCTCCACAGGCAGGCCCTGGCGTGGAGGTCAGCCTGGTGCCCCCTCAGGGAGGGGGCGGAGAGGACCCAGTTGGACTGCCCTTGAGATGCCCTAGATGAGGTTCCCGAGCTGCTGGGTTCCGCCCCCTTCACCAGGCCACCCCCCCTGCCCTCGGCTCCCACACAGAAGTATGGGTGACCCCTGAGGCTGGTGTTCTGGAGATTGCAGGATGGTGGCTCTAGGCTGGGTTACCTTGGCAGTGGTGGGGCATCTCCAGGGCCTGGGGGCAGCCAAGTCTGTGCTCCCAAAGGATTGGCCCCGGGCCCTACCAAGCGATGAGATGTGTGGGGAGACGAGTGAAGGTAACTTGAGGCCAAGAGCAAGGGACCCCCGCGGGAGGAGCCACGGAAGGCCGTGTGTCGGGGGTTGGGGGGGCAGGGGTAGCTGGGAGCACAGCCTGCACCCTGGTTTCTCCTCCAGGCCCAGGAGAAGCAGCAAAGATGTCGAATGATCCACCCCCTCCTTATCCTGGGGGTCCCACAGCCCCGCTTCTGGAGGAGAAAAGTGGTGCTCCACCCACGCCAGGTAGGTCCCATACCCTTCGCAGCTGCTGGGATCTGCATCTGGAGCAGCGCCCCTCCAACAACTAAGCCTCTGCGCTTCCTCCCCCGCTCCGTCCAGGCCGCACCTCCCCAGCTGTGATGCAGCCCCCACCGGGCATGTCGCTGCCCCCTGCAGACATCGGCCCCCCACCCTATGAGCCGCCCGGTCACCCGATGCCCCAGCCCGGCTTCATCCCCCAACACGTGAACGCGGACGGCACCTACATGCCTCCAGGTAAGACAGAAAGGAACCCGTCCAGCCCAGCACCTCACGTCGGCAGCTGGGCCAGCCTCTGCTGCCGGCCGGCAGTCTATGTGGGTGTTTACATGCAGGTGGACAGCAGACACGGGAAGGTGCCCAAGAGCACAGCACAGGGAGCTTCTCTGTCCTCTGGGACAGAGACCTGGAAAGGCTGGGAGAAGGACGATGGTGGCCTGAGCCCCAGGCCTGTGTCCTAGGGTGCTGGAGGCTCGGGGCTTTGTGCTCACCTTTCCCATGGGGCTGGCAGCCGGCCCACCAGTGACCCGCCTTTGCTCCGTCTTCTGTTTCCAGGTTTCTACCCTCCTCCGGGTCCCCATCCACCCATGGGCTACTACCCACCAGGGCCCTACCCGCCAGGGCCCTACGCTGGCCCCGGGGGCCACACGGCCACGGTGCTGGTCCCCTCAGGGGCTGCCACCACCGTGACCGTGCTGCAGGGAGAGATCTTCGAGGGCGCGCCCGTGCAGACAGTGTGCCCCCACTGCCAGCAGGCCATCACCACCAAGATCTCCTATGAGATCGGCCTGATGAACTTTGTGCTGGGCTTCTTCTGCTGCTTCATGGGGTAGGTGGTGCAGGCACCCACGGGGGGGCACCGTGCCCACCTCTGCTGCCCTGCAGGGGGCTGGGCTCTCGGCCCCTGCTCTTCAGGCCCCTGTCTCTCCTGATGCAGGTGTGACCTGGGCTGCTGCCTGATCCCCTGCCTCATCAACGACTTCAAGGATGTGACGCACACGTGCCCCAGCTGCAAGGCCTACATCTACACGTACAAGCGCCTGTGCTGACGGGCTGGGCCTGGACTCCCCGCTGTCCATCTGGACCCCCCGTGCTTCGCCCCCTGCTCTCAGTGGCTCACCTCCCTGCTCCTGGGTTGGAAGCCGTTCCACTGGTCCGTCCCCTGGAAGTCTTGTCCTCTTCGCCTTGCCCTTCCCTGAGCATCTGACTCTTGTGGCAAAAATTCTGTTGGATTTCAGGCCAAAGGCCAGCGAGTGGTGGGGGATGGCACTGAGCTTGCGTGCTGCTGGCGTGCTAGGCATTTGTGATCAAGAAGACAAGAGGGAGTGGTCTCCTCACATGGTCCTCCCTGCTGGGGTCTCTTTTCCATTTCTGTACCAGGTACAGGTTTGGTCCAGAGTCTCCCTGGGACCAAAAGCAGCCAGAGCCGTGGCTGGTTCCCCAGATTGGGGCCTGCAGTGGGGCCGAGCCCATAGCCACCGTCATTTCTGATCTGCTGGGCTGAGAGTGGTGGATGAACCCAGGCAGGCCTGAGTTTGTGAATGCTAGTGGCAGGCATGATGGTCAGAAGCAATGACTCTGGCCCTCAGAACTCAGGAATTCTTAACTGCGCCCAGGAATCACCTGGGGTAAATAGAGGTCAGCACACCTGCAGGCTACGGGGTGAGGGACTGGACCCTAGCTTGCCAAGAAGTGATTCTCCATGGCCCTTGCCCAGCTCCCTTTCAGCCACACCTCTGTGAAGCCCAGCCTTTGCTGGGGCCAGAAGGAATGCCCAGGAGATGGGCCATCTGGCTGTCGCGTGTCCTTGCAGCGTGTGGGCACAGCTTCTGCATGGAGCGTCCCAGGTGAGACCAGAGATGACAGTGGGGCTTCCTTGCGGGCACTTGGGGCTCTGCAGTGCACTCTCCACGGGCCCTCCTCCCGGTGCCCACAGGGCCCTGCACCCCGGCTGGAGCAGCCATGGCACTGGACTGGGGACAGGCTTGGGACAAGGAAGGAGCAGCCACAAGTGGCAGAGGCGCCCTGGAGGCCACCAGCCCTGCCCTGGGCCTGAGCACACACCGTTTCCTGAAGGGTTTGTCTGTGAACTTGCTCCCGTGGACCGCTGTATCCTGCCGCCCCCTCCTGGTCCTACACAGCCACTGCATGGCCTCCTGTCACTGTGAACCGTGGCCAGTCTCAGTTGATAGTTCCTCATTAAATTGGCCCTTTCACTCCCCTGCCCAAGGCCTCTGCTCTCTTGCCTGGCTTCCTTCTTTTGTGAGGGAAAGAGGGTGGGGGGTCAAGACCTCAGGGTCTCAGTGCTTCTGCTGAACCCACTACCCAGGGACAATGCTGGTGTCTCAGTCCCTGGTTAAACCCACCGGAGCCCAGCCGTGACTGCGCCATCAAGGTTCCTTACTGATAATGTCACTTGTCTCCACACCACACACCTGCCCATGGGGTCTGCAACCTGGAGACCCCCGCCAGCCAGAGCTCGGGGTTGTCAACCCTGTGGGGAGGTACCCTCGCTGCCTTGAGCAGGACAGAGCCACCGGGGCTGAGGCGTCAGGTCTGCGGGCTGCTGGGGTGGGCAGGCAGCTGGGCCCCCACCCTTCATCTGACTTGTGAAGGTGGGTGGGCTTGGTCAGTTACTGGAAAGTGTCCCCACCATTTAATTCTTGTCTGAGTAACACTTTCACAGATTCTCAATATATAGAACAAGTAATAAACTCCTATTTAAATAAATATTTAAGTTCATTTCTATTTTAGACAATTATTACACAAGTATATGCTCTTTTAGGTATTAAAAAAAAGGAAAACTAAAGCACTCTTGAGAACTAGAAAACTGAGGGATGGCATGGACGTCCATGTCCCTGAGAGGTGGCTCACTGACTGCCCTGAGAGGCGGGTGCTGGGCAGGGGCCGGCAGTGTTGGGAGAGCGAGGGGCTGCCGGGCACCAACAAGGATGGTGTCACACCAGAAAGGAGGGAGGCGACTAGCAGAATCCACTTTATTGAGTGCAGAAGCATTTTCACAGGTCAGAGAAGACAGGCCACGGCCAAACTGACCCTGATTCAGGTGTCTGCTTGAGAGGTGTGAGGACTGGCTGCCCAGGACGGAGCTCCAGGACCCCTGAGGCAAGGTGAAAGCCCAACTTCTGGCTCCTGCCCCCAGAAGTCCAGAAAAAGAGCAGCCCCATCTGGGGAGGCCCCCACCCTCCCACAGCTCTGGGGCCTGAACTTGCTGGCGATCTACTCCCAGCATAGGAAAGACATCCACCTAGGTACGGATGCAACAAGGAAAAGGGGAGCGAGCGAGCCTTGGGTCAGAGGTGCGGGGACCCCGGCAGCAGCGCTGGTCCCGGAGGCCTAGGCCAGCCTGCGACTGCTCCTGCTGTCAGGGCCGGGGGCTCGGGGGGCGGGCCTGCACCCAGCTCAGCATTTGGCCCACAGGCAGGCTGCTGACAGGCAAAGGCTTCAGTCTCCGGCTTTTATTGGTTACTTTTTTTCTCAAGGCCAGCATTAGGAAAGTCACCTGAGGTGGCAGTTTGGTCGTGGGTGGAGGTGGGCCGGGCCGGTGGACGGGAGGCGGTGCAGCGTGGAACGGTGGGCCCTTCACATGGAGTACCAGGCCAGGAGGCCGGCGGCCAGGGCCACGCTGGCGGCCAGCAGGAACTGGAGGCCAGGCCTTCGCAGCACAGCCAGGGCTGCTCCAAAGGGGCAGCTGCTGCCTTCCAGGGCACCTGCGCGGCAGCACCCAGGGGACACGCTGTGAGTGGGGGCCAACACACCTGCCCCGGGCACGCAGGACACACGAGGCCTACCTTTGTCTAGCTGAGCAGCGTAGTAGGGGCACTTCCGCAAGTCTCCCTTCCCGTCGTGCGCAGGAAGCCCGTCCTGCGTGGGCAGTCTGCTGTGCGCGGGAAGCCCGTCGTGCGCAGGGAGCCCGTCCTCCAGGGTCTCTTTGGCTAGCAAGGAGCCAGCCTGGTCCAGTTCATTGAATACCTGCAGATGCAAAGGATCGACAGCCGTCACCAGCCTGTGTCCCCAGACGGGCCGAGCAGGCAGAGATGGGAGCGTACAGGGTGGATACCTCCCCTGAGGGGGAGCTCTGGGAGGTGTGGCTGCACATGTGTTGCCCAGGCTGAGAGCCCACGGCGGACACCCCCAGGGGGCAGACAGGAAAGCAGAAAGCACTGTCACCCCCATGCCGTGGGATCCTCAGCATGCCCCTGTTTGTGGGTGCTGGGTACTTCTAGCAAGAAACAGGAAGGTGGGAGGAGGCAGCCCTGGCAGGGCTGGCTGGTCCTGAGGGGCGCTCAGGCCGGCACTTCCCTGGAGCGGAGGGCAGGGCCTGGGCTCTGGACACAGAGCCAGCCTGCCAGACTCGGGCCTGTCTAACAGCTACTTGTAAACTGAATCATTCTCTCTTTGGTTCTCTCCCCAAACTTACCAAGCAGGACTTTTCACAGCAACCTTTGCTAAAACGGGGGAACTCCACATTCCTTCAGACCAGAAGCCTGGCGTGAGAGGGAGGGAGATAGCTCCCACCTTCCCAACCCTTCAACGTGCCGGGGTGTCATCTTCCCAAAGCACCATACACGGGCTGTTGATCAAGCAGGTTGGAACCCTGACTGGGGTTGTGCCTGCTGGCCTGTCTAGTCGCTAGACTTGCTCTCGGGCAGCCTATCTGTCCGAGGGCACTGAGGCCCCTCAAGCGGCTCTGGGGCAGCCCTGCCGGCAGACACCCCTCCCACCTGGCCCTGGCAGTACCTGCATGTTGAACTCGAAGGCCTTGTTGGCCTCCTCCACAATCTTCTCTTTGGTCTCTAGGTTCAGGTCGAGGGCGTTCATCCTGGCCCGGTACAACTGCTTGAACTGCTGTGCGTTGTCCACATTCTCAAACAGGTAGAACTGGGTCCCTTCCCCTGTACTGGGGAGTTTCAGGGCCCGCTGGGCCACCTTCTTCAGCACCTGGCCCCCCGAGAGGTCCCCCATGTAGCGGGTGTAGGCGTGGGCCACCAGCAGCTCTGGTTCATTCTGCCCCACCTCGTGGATCCGCTCCACGTACTTCCGGGTGGCCTCGGAGCACTGCGCCTGCTCCTCCCAGTGCTCGCCGTAGAGATACTCCATGTCCCTGATCAGCGCCTTCTTCCGGTGTAGCTCCATGGGGAAGTACAAGGGGGCAAAGGCTGGGTGGTCCTTGTTCCGGTCGATCTCCTCCTCCAAGGCCGAGTACGTGAAGTACAGCGCGGTGGTGGCCAGCTGCCAAGGGTGATGGGGAGACCATGGGAGAGGGCCAGGGTCTGGGCCAGCAACTCCCAAGCCCACTGCCCACACTCCTGAGCACCCCCTCCACTCCCCACTTTCATACAGTGAGATATTTCATGTGCACAGGAAACGTTTGTTTCTTAAAGGAATGACACAGTGAATTCTTTGGAACACGGATCACTTCCTTTACATTACTACCTTATTCCTTTTAAGACATGAAACCACAGCCTGATGCTGAGAAAAATGTGGGGCGTGGAGGAAGGCTGGGGGGGTGGGCCCTGTGGGACTAAGGGCCCCCAGCCTGACCCAGTTCACAACTGAGGGCACAAACCTTAAATAGCTCCTTCCTGATGTTGCCTTTCAAGAAGTCCTTGACAAACTGGGTGTTTTCCGCCCGGTCATGTGATTCCTTGGTCCCTTCCTTCAGGAGCTCAGAAAGGTCTGCCATCCTATGGAGAGAGCATGTATGAGTTAGCCCTCAAACTCCAGGCTGACCACTCGCCGAGCTCGAGGCAGAGGCTGCTCAGAAATGTGATTCCAGCCTCTCAGCAGGGAGCAAAGCACAGACAGATGTGGGTCTGCTCCCAGGACTCGGGCGACACTCTGGATGACTCTGACCCACTCCTCCGTCGTGCCCAGGTCTCTCTGAAGCACCCAAATGAGTGATGCTTGGCTTCTGTGCCCACCCGAAGAAACACACACCTGTAACCCTACCACAGTGTGTGCTGACTTCAGGGTACAGACAACTTTGGGGAACGTGTCTCCCAGGATCCACACCCCAGAGAAGAACTGACCATGCAGCACCTAGGGTGGCCCAGCTGCCTTCCTCCCACCTTGTACCCATAGCCCCTGAAGATGACATGAGGCTGGGACCCAGCACAGGAGGATGGGAGTGAGAGCAAGGCTGGGGAGGCAAGAGCCAGGACCAAGGCCTGTGCTGCTGAACAAAATGACGTGACAGATGCCAGCACCAGACAAGGCAGAGCAGGTGCTGGGCAGGGGCTCCTGCGCCATCCACACCCATCGACCAGAGTGAGGAAAGCTTGGCCTCTCACGGCCAGTCTCTGCTGGCCTCTTTAGGAGGCTGGCTCGTACCACTCACGTGCTGCCAACAGTTTATTTTCAGCAATTATTCCAAGATGTAAAAAGAGAACTTTGCCAATGACAGGGCTATAAGGAGAGGCTGAGAACGATGAAGAGCAAGACCGGGTGATTGGAGGCTTCAGGTGAACTGCCCCCAACCCAGTAAGGAAAGCCCTGGAGTTAAGAGCTGCTCCCACATCTGAGGGGTGGGAGACACTGGAAAGGTGCCAGCTTTGCCTCTGATTACCCTTTCTCACTCCAGATGACAAACCACTCAGAATTCCAGGAAGAAGAAACGGCCAGGAGCACCATCAAATCCCACCACTAGGCACTCAGAGCAGTGCCTGTCCTGCCTCCCTGCGTGGGGCGAGGGCGAGGAGGCGACGGGCGCAGAGCATCCTGGGGCCCAGCAGCATGACCTGAGTGCACCACGGCCGCCACCGCTCACCTGGTGTGGTTCTCCTTCTCTGGGGCCCCGGAGATCATTTTCTCCGGCTCATCCAACCCCTCTGAGGCCTCCAGTTCCGCTGACATGGCTGCTGATCTCACGCCTCTGGTTCTGCAGAGACATAGGAGCAGGGGATGTGGTGCCCGCGGCAGGCACTCCCCAGGCGCCCGCTGCTTCTGCTCACCGACCCCCACCCCCGAGCACCACCACCAGGAGGCGCCACAGGCCTCAGGGAAGTTCTCATAAAAAATAAAGCTCTGCTGTCACGCGGACTATATCTGCATTGGACAAAATGTGAATATGGACAGTGGTAACAGCACTGTATTGATGCTGAACTTACTGATTTTTATAACTGCACTGTGGTTATTTACGAGAATATCCTTGTTTTAGGAAACACACACTCGTGTAGTCACAAGTAATGGGGCATATTACCTGCAACTTATTGTCAAATGGCTCAGAGACAGAGTGTGTGTGCGTGTGTCTGTGTGTGTACAGGCACATACACTGCGGCGGGGGGACACACAAGTGAAGCACTTGAGTCAGTGCTGACGGTGAACCTAGATGAAACATACACAAGGATTCTATGTACCATTCTTACGACTTTTCTGTATTTTTGAGATTATATCAAAATTAAAAGTTATCTGAAACATAAAATAACAAAGGAATATGACTTAAATAAAAAAAGCAGCCGTGGAGCAGCTCTCAGTGTGGCAGCGAGCGCATCGGAACCAGCCAGCCTGCCTGTTAGAGGCGGGCGCCCTTGCGCAGAGAGCATCCCCTCAGGGCAGCTCCAAAGGCCCCTGATGAGCTGAGCTGCGCTGAGTCACCAAGTGAGCAGACTGCCTCCAGCCCACTCCAGACTCTGCCGAGCTAGAGAAGTGACTCGCGTAGGCCAGTCGATGCCCACTGTCTCTGCGTTTATCAGCCCGGGAGATCTGGTCCTAGAAGACTCCAAGTTCACCCTCCATCTGACGGTGCCATGGGGTAAGCCCATCTGGGAACAGCAGCACAGCTGCCCCAACAGCAGCAGTAACACAGGACCAGAGCTACCGTCACTGGGGCCAAATCAAGCCAAAGAGAGAAGAGACCTGAACTTTCTACCTCAACCAGCGTCTTCTTACTGAGCGTTACTGAGCTCTGCCCAGAAACAGGTGTCTAGGGGGACAAAGCAAGCGGGGAAGGCAATGGCACCCCACCCCAGTACTCTTGCCTGGAAAATCCAATGGATGAAGTAGCCTGGTGGGCTGCAGTCCATGGGGTCGCTAACAGTCGGACAGACTGAGCGACTTCACTTTCACTTTTCTCTTTCATGCACTGGAGAAGGAAATCGCAACCCACTCCAGTGTTCTTGCCTGGAGAATCCCAGGGACGGGGGAGCCTGGTGGGCTGCCGTCTATGGGGTCACACAGAGTCGGACACGACTGAAGTGACTTAGCAGCAGCAGCAGGGGGACAAAGAAGTATAATGATCCCTAAAAGGATAAAAAACCACTTCTATCTCAGCCCACAAATAACCACCATTAGTATGTTGCTACATTTCCTTTCTGAATTTTCTCTAGATAACATCTTTTTTGTTATCTTTGGAGACATTACAAGGCCTAGTTTTGCTCAGCAGTCTTTCTGAAACTTCTCTCAACTTTAGATTTAGCATTTATACAATGGAATTAATGACAGGAAGGATTATGTAAGAACACAGAAGCACAGTGCCTGCCACATGGTAAGCACTCAGTAAATATTAGATATGATGGGACACTTGTCCCAGGAACGCTTAGAAAATAGCAGAGAGTAAAATAAGCCAGATAAGGCATGATACTATTTCTGTGTGCAATCTTTTTTTTAAAAAGGTTCAATTCAGAGAAAACAATGGAATGAGGATTGCCCAGAAATGGAAGCAATGGGAACGGCTGGTAAGATGGTACAAATGTTCAGTTATATTGTGAATAAGGTCTGAGAATCTATAGTTGATAACTGTTGTTCAGTCACTAAGTCCTGCCCTACTCTTTGCGACCCCATGGAACGCAAGACTCCAGGCTCCTCTGTCCTTCACTATCTCCCAGAATTTGCTCAGATTCATGTTCACTGAGTCATTGATGCTATCTAACCATCTTACCCTCTTCTGCCCCCGTCCTTTGCCTTCAATATTTCCCAGCATCAGGGTCTTTTCAAATGAGTCAGCTCTTTGCATGAAGTGGCCAAAGTACTAGCGCTTCTGAATATTCAGGGTTGATTTCCTTTATGATTGACTGGTTTGATCTCCTTGCTGTCCAAGGGACTCTCAANCGTCCTTTGCCTTCAATATTTCCCAGCATCAGGGTCTTTTCAAATGAGTCAGCTCTTTGCATGAAGTGGCCAAAGTACTAGCGCTTCTGAATATTCAGGGTTGATTTCCTTTATGATTGACTGGTTTGATCTCCTTGCTGTCCAAGGGACTCTCAAGAGTCTTGTCTGGCAGCACAGTTCAAAAGCATCAATTCTTCGGCACTCAGTCTTCTTTATGGTCCAATTCTCACATCTATATACGACCACTGCAAAAACCCTAGCTTTGACTAGATGGACTATAGTTGATAATACTGAACTGCATAACTGAAATCTGCTAAGAGAACAGATCTTGAACGGTTCTCACTTCTTTAAAAGGGTAAATATGTGAGGTGATGGATATGTTAAGTCAATGTATACATATACCAAATCATTGCTTTTTTTTTAAAGCGATTAAAATTTTTAAATTTTAAATGTATTACAATTTTATGGTCAGTGATACTTCACTAAAGCTGGAAAAAAGAGGGAATAGAAATAGCAGAATATAGAAAATATACCTGACAAATCAGATATATTCTCCTCTATAAAAATGCTGGTGAACAGTGTGGTGCAGACTGTCAACGACAGAGGAGCTGGGTGGGGAGAGGAAGTGCCTCTAGATGGCGGAACAGTATGAACAACGCTAGAAACGGGACAGCCACAGAAATGGTGAAAGGCTGCCTTCTATGTGTCCTCTTTCCTAGGGGTCAAGGTAGACTTTGCCAACCCTGAAGTAAGCTCCACATAGCTTCCCCCAGGTCATTCATACTGACCTGATTTTTTGCCCACACCTCGAAGCTTGTGGGATCTTAGCTCTAACAGGTTAGAGATCAAACCCAGGCCCTAGGTGAAAGCTCGGAGTCCTAACCACTGGACTGCTAGGGAATTCCCCAGACTTTTAAGAAAGAACATCTGAGCTCCACTCCCTTAGCCACAGTTTTTCTCCAACTGCTCAGCACTCAGACTGCAGAGAGGAGCTGGTGCTGTGAAGAAAGTTCTGGGCTTCCCAGAGGAGAGAAGGCTGCAATGAAGCCCCAGAGGCTCTAGGCAGGTATGTGGCTATGCTGAGGACACCCCAGGCACCAGAGGGCTGCAGCCCCAGGCTGCTTACCTGAAAAACTAGTATCGGGCAAAGACAGAACAACTGTCATCCGGTTGCCTAGGTTACCAATTGTGGTAACTTAGGTAAACTTCCTGCACCTGATTACCATGGTGCACACAGGGGTGGTGTGAGTGACTCAATCTGACCATTAACTGGTCTACTTGATGATACTGCACTCTGGAAGGTGTAGTCACTCGAGCAACAAGGCTTCTGCTTCTCTTCAAAACAGAGGAAGAGAAAGCCGGCTTCCACCAGTGCCCACCTCGGCATTTTTTTCCACAGCAGCACTTTATTTGTGCCAGTATCTCCTCAGGTACACCCTCCACCCACCCTCTTCCACTGATCCTGCCCAACAACCCCGAATTCCCGCCTCCCCACTCTCAGGAGGCCAGACTCTAGCCCCGGGCCACAGCTGTCTGCTTCACTGCTATAGCTCCAGGGCCTGGGGGAATAACAGGCTCTCCATAAACATTTGCTGAAAACAAATCAAAGGAAAGAAGGCACACGGGAAATGCTGTAAAGCATACCACCAACAGCAGGCGCCAGTAGACAGCAAGGCACACTCCGCGGTCCACCACCTCAACGGGTTCTAAACTCAGAACAGGGTTAAAAAATTTTGCTTTGAAGGAAGGGTAGATACCAGTTTATCCCATTCCAGCAGCAATTATACTGAGTCCCTAACGCAGGCTGAGGACTTCCCTGGTGGCTCAGTGGTAAAGAGTCCACCTGCGATGCAGGAGCCACAGGAGATGTGGGTTCGATCCCTGGGTCAGGAAGATCCCCGGAGAAGGGGAGGACAACCCACTTCCAGTATGCTTGCCTGGAGAACCCCATGGACAAAGGAGCCTGGAGGGCTACAGTCCACGGTGTGGCAAAGAGTCGGACATGACTGAAGCAACTTAGCAAGCATGCACACAACGCAGGCTGAAAGTGCCATCTGGCAGGAAGGAGAACATTCTCAGGAAGGCTCACTTAGCATATTCACCCCACACGGGCTGAGTTCCAGAAAGAGGGCCGCCTGGAGGCCTGGCCACTATTCCTCATGGGAGTGGCTGGGGGCTTGGGTGGGGCGGGGGCAGGGTGGTGGCATTCAGGAGCCACCTTGTATGTCAGAAACAGAATTCACTTCATTCTCTGAAAAGCTACATGGTCAAACTTGGTCAGGCTGACTTCTACACTCCAATCCTTTCTCTTTGCAGGAACCAGTATAATCCTAGAAAATCAAAGGCCAAATCATGAACATGGAGCCTTTCTAGACTGCAATCTCTTGTAATCCATAAGAAGCTGCCCCATCCTGCACTGACAAAAACAAAAAGATCCCAAAATAGTCCACTGTGGGAAATATACTTCAAGAAGTATTAACAATAAGTAATCTGTACCAAAATGATAAATAGCTATACTATAACATTTGAAAAAAGCCACTCAGCCTAACAATACAGGGCAGGGCTACTCAAACAGCAGCAAACAATGGAATCCTGGCACCACGGCAACAAGTTGATGGGCAGCACCCAGGCATGAAAATGTCTGCATCAACTTCTTTGTTTAAAATAAGTGGCTGAGACTTTGCTTTCCAATGCAAGAGGTGTGGGCTCAATCCCTAATCGGGAAGCTAAGATCCCACCTACTTCCCAGGCAAAAACCAAAACATAAAACAGAAGCAATTGTTAACAAATTCAATAAAGACTAAAAATGGTCCACATCAAAACAAAAAAAATCTTAACAAAAAAAAGACCCAAACACTGACTAGGACTATGGATAACTAAATATACCAGTGATTGCAGGAAGGGACTTTGGAAAACTATAAATATTTGTTGTTTGTTGGACAGTTTAGCCGATTGGCTCCTTCTATGCAAAGTGGCTCAATTCTTTTGAAAGGGGGAGGGACAGGCAGGGGAGAAGGGGGAGGGGACTGGGCGAGCCATCTAAGTCTCTGTGCCGCACCAGCCAGTCACCAGAAGTCCCCAGGCCCTTCACTGTGCTCCTGCTAATTCCAGAAACGTCTACCTATAGAGGTCAGGCCCTCTTCTTCTACTTCCCGACAACACGGTGACCCTCTGTTTATAAAATCTGCTTCCACCGCCCCGTAACTCCTGCACTCCTAGCTGTTCACTGATCATGACTGGTTTTCACTCCCACACCTGCTCTGAGAGAAACGGCAACACTGTCCTGATTACCAGTGTTCTCTCTGGTGCACCTGGCCCAGCAGATCCAGAACGCTCATTTCAAAGCCTCTGCCATGGTGAATGACAGGCTCAAGGCTCTAGGGCGTCTTAAAGAACAGACAAGTTCAAAGATGTTAAGTCCTCCTCTACAAACTAACGTCAGCAAACCTCAGGTCAGTCAGCCTGACTGCCAGACAGAAATGTGATCCTCACTCCCTCCCCCAAAGGCACAATGAGGGCTTCAGCTGTCACAATTCTTTTCTTCATGCCCATTTTTTTCCTTTGCCCTGGGAAACCACAATCAGGGAAAGGGGCAGGTGTCGGAGTTGGCCAGCGCGAGAGAGGGAGGAGGGGGAGGTGAGGCGGCTGGAAACAGCACAGCTCTCTCGCCTACTGGAATCCACGGTGGCCAGACACCACCTGCCATAGCGCTCGGGATGGAGGCCCATGACCTGAGGGGTTCCTGGTCTCCTGTGCACAGAGAAGACAGCGCCAGAGGGAAGGTGAGGGGCTGCCCCCTCCCTGCACAAAGGCCTTCACTGGACATGGCAGGCCCTGCCTGCCTCGAGAGGGCTGTGTGAGGCTCAGCGTCCACTCCAGTCTAGAACTGGCATCACAGCCACAAGGGCCATCTTCCTGATTTCCCTGTTAAGCTGGAAGCATATCCTACAAGACAGAGCAAGACTCCCTCAGACTGAGCTGCTCAGAATCCAACACCATGTTCCAAATCACATACAGCCCAGGGCCCTGGGGAGCCTCCAGCCTGAGCTGTAATGGATGCCGTCGCATAAATGAAATGCCTACTGATCAGGCTAGCTAAACGAAGAGGGTGGTGAGATAGTGACAGTAAGTTACAGATTAAACTCTAAAATACCAAACAATAAAAATTTTAATTGGGTACTACACCTCTGAGTTAAATGGTGTGAAATCTAGTTTTACTTTTCTTCAGCTATGACTCCATCCCTTCCTTCTCCCCTTCTCCCCACCTCCACCCCTCTCTCTGGTGGTCCGTTTTTTCCTAACTACAGACTTGTTTGTAATTCCTGTGCCTCTGAGCTGGCCAAGACCATTCTCACTCACAGGGCCCAACAGGGCTGGCACCCTCATTGAGTGGCCAGCACTGTGTTTTTTCCTGCGGCTCCCCCAGAGTTCACTGCTCCCCTCCCAGGGTCTGCCCCGGAGTCCCTGCCCCCGGCTGCTCTCCCCGTATCAGGGCTGGGCACTGGCCCCTGACCTCTCCACCAGGCCCAGTCCACATCCACACCCCCCTGCCCAGCAAGGCTGCTGCTCCTTGCCTGCAGGCCTGTGAGGGCAGGCCCTTCAGGGGCTCTGGCTGCTTTTTGTAGCCGGCACCACAGGTAAGGAGGCCTTTGGCTCCTTCTGTCTTAGGCCTGCCTCTAGTCACTGGTGCAGCTTTCTTCCCACAGCCCATGGATGGGGGGGGGGTGGGGGGTGTCTGTGCGCGTGCGTGTTTTCCACTCTTCTGGCTGAACTAATAGCTTCCATCACATCCACCTCTGTTTATGATCTCACCCGACCTGCTTACACTGTGACATTCAGGAGGGTCATGGGTAAAAATGATGCCTCACCGCTCACAAAAATCATGTACAACACAAATGTTTTCAGCACATAAATATGAGCATGTGCCCCATAAATGTCTTCAGATGATAAATACAGAACAGGAGTCCAAGGGACTCCCTTTCCTGGGCTATAGGAGCCGTTCCTACTCTATATCCCCTGAAGGCTTTTCACCCCTCTGTTCCTGTTGAACAATCCCATAAACCAGGCCAAGTCAGTTCTTAATGGTGCCACATACTCTTATCAGGCAGGCCTCAGCAGCTATGAAGAAACGGGTTGTTTACCCATCACACACATTCCTTTCTGAGTACCTGTCTATGAAAGAAGAGTATATTCTAACATGCTACTTATAAGCCTAACATGATCTGGGGGACAAGCAATGCCAGGGCTCCTAGAGGCAGCAGGAGGGAGGAAGCCGGGGGCGGGACGGTGCAGCTCTCAGCCTCCTAACCTCGGGCTCTCTCCACGTTTCACCTGTGAAATGGGAGGAACACCTACCCAGCACTCAGTACAAGACTACTATGAAGATCAAATAGATGATGACCACTTTACAACAGGTGTCAATGTGACAGAAGAAACTGAGAATGAGCTGTTTATTAACTGGTCTACCCTGGGAGACGAGACACTTTGGTGAGCTTTTTTCAGACCTTGCTACGACACCAGGCAACTCAACAAGTGGAAGAAGCCCTATTCCTGGATGCAACGTGGAAATAGACTTGCTCTCCTGAGCACTGTTTAAAATCCAGTATTGAGAGGGGTAAACCTCACACCGAGGGCCAGTTTTGCATCCCATCTGGCAAATGGATGTGAAGAGGGGTGCAGCCTGCTTCCTGCAGTAAATGGCCACTTGACCGTCCCTGCGCTGCTCCCAGACTTCAGGAGGGCTGGAAGTTGGGGGGCAGGAGGGAGCTCAGTGAACCTGTCAGTTTACAGGGGTCACTTCCAGGCTCCCACCTGCTGTTGATTACTGATCTAGACCCAGCTCACCTTCAGGAAGGGAAAGGTGGGTGGGCCCTGCCCAAAGGATGAGGTCTTTAGAGTTAGAAAGGTTTGAGCTGGAGTTTCAGTATTTAGTAGTTCCATGGCTAGTGGTAAGGCATACCATTCTGAAAGCTGAGTTTCCACATCCATAACACTGGGTAACAAAACTCTCTTTGCTCCACATTCTCAAGTGTGCTGTGAAGACTAAAGGAGCTAATGTGTGTGCAAGTGCCTCATGAAACTAACAAGGCTGAAAAGTGCTGATGATCTCTTGAGAAGTTGTTGGAGAAAGCGAACAGGTGGGTGATTCCAAAACACTGAGGAAGAATGTGAAATCTGATGCGTCCCTGGTAATTCTGGGCAGTCAGTTACACGTGAGGACTTGTGACTCAGGCCTTTTCCTCTGCCAGTGTCAGGAAAAGGGAATTCCTGTTCTTTCTGAGGTGAGACCTGTGACCGCTGCAGCTGGAAAATTCTCACTGCAGATGCTGCCGGACGCTGGCTGAGCTGGGTGTTGGGAGCAGTGCACAGGGCCAATTCAGCTCTAATCCAACAAAGCAGCTGAAAAGAGGGGCCTCCCAAACCCCCGAGGAGACCACATCCTATAGGTCACCGCCTTCTGAGTCTATAGAATGAATGACAAGAGGTCTCTGAACTCTGGTGCTGCCACACCTCAGGAATTCTTATACACAAGCTTCACCCCTTTCATTTTGGCTACTGGGTGAATTCAATCCCACAGTTAATTGAATGGATGACTATTAACCTCTTGACAAAGAGCAAGTTCAGACAAGCAATTTTGGAAAAGTGAGGAGTCTAAGGACACAAAGCTCTTGCGTCACATTTACTCAACACACACATGCATATCTGGCAACAAGCAACCAAAAAGCAACTAAGGGCACTAGCCTCTTAGTAGCTTCAAAAACTGGACTCAGGAAGTCTAAGACCTCTCAGGCAGGTTGTGTCCACTGGGGAGTGCTGGGCTCATCTCTAGCACGTTCAAATACAGCTGAGCAAGAGTTCAGACACTGCGACGACACCCGAAACATTGAAAAGAGCAGAGAAGGGGCTGGAAGTCCACTGGCTGCTGGCACCAAAGACGCCACTTCCTACTACAAGACCCACTCTGTTTCCTGAGTGTCACTGGGTCGTGGGGCTGAGAAGACAAGGCTTTTTAGTCCCATGAGAGGCACCTGAGGGGTGGGGGCTGAAGCCGTGACTGAATTCTAGAACGGTCAGGCTGGGATTTTATAAGAACAAAGCTTAGGCACCAGACATCCACAAGGCTGGTTGTAACAGCGTAAGTTCTGACGAGACTGTGGGTCACCCCTAGGTACAATCAAGCAAAAATCCTTCCAACTTTGGAACAACCTAGAAAGCATGTGTCCTATGGATTAAGTGGTCAGCCACATTTTCTTTCACTCAGGTGCAACAACTGTCACCTGTGGCCTCGGCTTCTCTCACAAATGATGACATAAACAGTGTTGGGAGTGGCGGGAAACAGTGGGGGCTTAGGATGCTTCTGCCGAACTTCCACCTTGGAAAACCTAGAAGTGCTGTGGGCTTCCAGGTGTGTTCCTCTTTACATGTGTGTCCTCTCTACGTGTTCCTCTTTACATGTGTGTGTCCTCTCTACGTGTTCCTCTTTACATGCGTGTGTCCTCTCTACGTGTTCCTCTTTACATGTGTGTGTCCTCTCTACGTGTTCCTCTTTACATGCATGTGTCCTCTCTACGTGCATCATGTCTGACTCCTTTGGGACCCTATGGACTGTAGCCTGCCAGGCTCCTTTGTCCATAGGATTCTGCCGGCAAGGATACTTGAGTGGGTTGCCATTTCCTCCTCCAGGGGATCTTCCTGACCCAAGGATCAAACTGTCATTTCAGGTGTCTACTGCTTTGGCAGACAGATTCTTTTGCCACTGAGCCACCTGGGAAGCCCTTTCCTCTCTACAGAGAGACTCAACAGAGCCTCCCAGCAGGGACCAAAGGCCCTCAGGTTCACCCAGAAGAGGGCGGTGCAGAGAAAGACCATCGGACTAAAGTCTAACAGATGTGGACATACCATGTTAAGTCACCTCTGAGCAGGGTCCCATGACTATGAAGGAACTAAGATCAAGAGAATTAAGTAATACAGCCAATGTCACTCAGAGTGAACAGTTGAGCGGGAACCAAACTCGAGTCCTTCTGAATGCAAGGTGATGCCTCCTGTGTCCACAGC
Organism: Oreotragus oreotragus; assembly: GCA_006410675.1. Lineage (NCBI taxonomy): Eukaryota > Metazoa > Chordata > Mammalia > Artiodactyla > Bovidae > Oreotragus > Oreotragus oreotragus. The sequence goes on along the minus strand of SJYX01001121.1, from coordinate 490,389 downwards.
CAAGCCTCAGTGGTACACAAAGGTGAAATCAGTATGGTGTCTACTGACAAGACTACTAGCCACATGGAAACTGATGTTATATTACAGTGCACTTATGCTCACAGTGGAGGGGCTGGCTAAACCACTGAGTGACACTTGTTTCTTAGAAAAGTGAGCTCAATCCTATGGTTTCTGAGAAGTAAATGCTCAGGTTCCCATTTGAAGACTATACCGCCCACCCCTAACACACTCACCTTGGCTCACTCAGATTACAGGGCAATCCGAGAAGGTTGTCTTCTGGCAGGCTCTGCTTTTGTTGACTAGCAGGGCAGGCCAAGGCTGGAGACGGCTGGACCCAAGGGGGAGGATGGCGCCCACCACCCCCACTTGGTGCCTGGAGGGAAGCAGCCAGATCTGCCAGCTCCTGGCTGACGCTGAAGCCGAGGCTCTAGGCATCCAGACCCCACGGGGAGGTCACAATAGGTAAGGCCTGCAGATTTCTATAGTACCTATTACCATAGAAACTACAGAGAATCAGAAGAGCTGGTTTTAAGAATCTGACAGCGCGTTCTCCACATGTTGAGATCTATTCAGTCCAATCTTCCTGTCTACTGAAAATATACTCTGCCTTGGTAACAGGAGTGTGATGGGCAGAAAATATATCAACATAAAGGTCTTATAAAATCAGCAACTCCACAGGCCAAGGCACTGGTCAATCTAATGAGGCGGCTCCCCTGGCTCACCTTGGACCTGTTTGGGACCCTAATATGCTTCCACAGGCCTCAGAGTTAGGTATTATTCTCAGGCATTTTCACAACTGCCTAGACTCTGGCAGTAGAGGGGAGGGGTGAGTGAAGTGGGTGCAAAGAAACAAGCCGTGACCAGGAACTGGTAACTCCCAAGAGGCTGCCCTGTCCTCACAGACTTGCGTCTATGGTGGCAGCGGACCAGTAGCAACAGCTACCGGCCTCTCCGAGAGCAAGAGGCTCAGCTTTCCCTGGCTCCCCACAGGCCCGGCCTCCCGGGGGCAGCAGTCAGGGCCCCAGAGCAGGCAGCCCGCTGCCACTCTGCTCTCTGGTTCCCTGTGCTAATAACAAGGCAACAGCTCAAGGAATAGGGGTGTACAACTGTCTTACTCCCTTGGTGTATCAGGGCTGATTCGTACATGGATGAAAATGTCCCTGAAGAGTAGCCAGGAGCGGAAAGGTAGAGAAAATATATTGCAGGTGATGTGAAAGTATCAGCAGACAGGTGTGTCAGCAGCCCTCTCTTCCACTCTAAAAAGCCCCTCAGAGTGAGAGCTGACTTACAAGGATAATCTTTAACTCAATAAAATTCTTCCTAAAAGACAACACATTCAGAGACTTTATTGTTAGTAAAACTCAGGGGGACAGTGAGGACAGGGAAGCCTGGTGTGCTGTTTATGGGGTCACCAAGAGTCAGACAAGACTCAGCAACTGAACAACAACAATCCACCTGCAACAATCCTCAACATCACACTTGACAGGCAGAAAAATCAAGGTGGCAGAGTGATTACTTAACAAAACACCCTTCAACTCTCTTTCTAGACACTCCAGCTGTTTGCTAAAATCTTCTAGGATCCAAGGTCAGAGATAACAGGTCAGCACATACCACATCAATAACCTCAGATACACAGATGACACCACCCTTATGGCAGAAAGTGAAGAGGAACTAAAGAGCCTCTTGATGAAAGTGAAAGAGAAGAGTGAAAAAGTTGGCTTAAAGCTCAACATTCAGAAAACGAAGATCATGGCATCCGGTCCCATCACTTCATGGCAAATAGATGGGGAAACAGTGGAAATAGTGGCTGACTTTATTTTTTTGGGCTCCAAAAATCACTGTCAATGGTGACTGCAGCCATGAAATTAAAAGACGCTTACTCCTTGGAAGGAAAGTTGTGACCAACCTAGACAGCATATTAAAAAGTAGAGACATTACTTTGTCAACAAAGATCTGTCTAGTCAAGGCTATGGTTTTTCCAGTGGTCATATATGGATGTGAGAGTTGGACTATAAAGAAAACTGAGCGCTGAAGAATTGATGCTTTTGAACTGTGGTGTTGGAGAAGACTCTTGAGAGTCCCTTGGACTGCAAGGAGATCCAATCAGTCCATCCTAAAGGAGATCAGTCCTGCGTGTTCATTGGAAGGACTGATGTTGAAGCTAAAATGCCAATATTTTGGCCACCTGATGCAAAGAGCTGACTCACTGGAAAAGACCCTGATGCTGGGAAAGATTGAAGGCAGGAAGAGAAGGGGACGACAGAGGATGAGATGGTTGGATGGCATCACTGACTCAATGGATATGGGTTTGGGAGGACTCCAGGAGTTGGTGACGGACAGGGAGGCCTGGAGTGCTGTGGTTCATGGGGTCGCAAAGAGTTGGACACGACTGAGCGACTGAACTGAACACACTACTCTGTCTGGTCTAGTTTCCTCACCAGTACAAGATGCCCAGATCACAGTCTCCCTGTGCAGTAGCTGCTGGCAGTAACTCTGCGTCTGTGTAAATGTGACCATTATCTAGATACAAACATAAGTATCTGTATTTCAGTATACATCCAAGGACATGGAGACCAAATCCCTCCATCTCAAAGTTTCTGGAACATGGGCTCAACAAGGCTAACAGCAGCCACACACACACAAGTCCCACCTGCACAGCACAATGCTAATGTGCTGACCGGACGCCAGAGGGACTAAGGCAATGACTGAATTGCGTGATGGTCTTTAGAGCTGGCCTACAGTTCAGTTCAGTTGCTCAGTCTTCTCTGACTCTTTGCGACCCCATGGACTGCAGCATACCAGGCTTCCCTGTCCATCACAAACTCCTGGAACTTACTCAAACTCATATCCATTGAGTCGGTGATGCATCCAGCCATCTCATCCTCTGTCATCCCCTTCTCCTCCCGCCTTCAATCTTTCCCAGCATCAGGGTTTTTTCCATTGAGTCAGTTCTTTGCATCAGGTGGCCAAAGGATTGGAGTTTTAGCTTCAGCATCAGTCCTTCCAATAATATTCAGGACTGATTTCCTTTAGGATGGACTGGTTGGATCTCCTTGCAGTCCAAGGGACTCTCAAGAGTCTTCTCCAATACCACAGCTCAAAAGCATCAATTCTTCAGCGCTCAGCTTTCTTTATAGTCCAACTCTCACATCCACATATGACTACTGGAAAAATCATAGCATTGACTAGATGGGCCTTCGTTGGCAAAGTAATATCTCTGCTTTTTAATATGCTGTCTGGGTTGGTCATAACTTTCCTTCCAAGGAGTAAGCGTCTTTTAATTTCATGGCTGCAGTCACCATTGACAGTGATTTTGGAGCCCAAAAAAATAAAAGTCAGCCACTATTTCCACTGTTTCCCCATCTATTTGCCACGAAGTGATGGGACCAGATGCCATATCTTCGTTTTCTGAATGTTGAGCTTTAAGCCAACTTTTTCACTCTCCTCTTTCACTTTCCTCAAGAGGCTCTTTAGTTCCTCTTCACTTTCTGCCGTAAGGGTGGTGTCATCTGCATATCTGATGTTACTGATATTTCTCCTGGCAATCTTGATTCCAGCTTGTGCTTCATCCAGTCCAGCATTTCTCATGATGTACTCTGCATATAAGTTAAATAAGCAGGGTGACAATATACAGCTTTGATGTACTCCTTTTCCGATTTGGAACCAGTCTGTTGTTACATGTCCAGCTCTAACTGTTGCTTCTTGACCTGCATATAGGTTTCTCAGGAGGCAGGTCAGGTGGTCTGGTATTCCCATCTCTTTCAGAATTGTCCAGTTTATTGTGATCCACACAGTCAAAGGCTTTGGCACAGTCAATAAAGCAGATGTTTTTCTAGAACTCTCTTGCTTTTTCTACGAGCCAGAGGATGTTGGCAATTTGATCTTTGGTTCCTCTGCTTTTTCTAAATCCAGTTTGAACATCTGGAAGTTCATGTACTATTGAAGCCTGGCTTGGAGAATTTTGAGCATTACTTTGCTAGAGTGTGTAGGAGCCCAACAAACCCGACCTCAACTATCACTGGCCAAGAGTCCACTGCCACACAGGCCGAGAGGCAGTGCAGGCATGTGGTCAAGGCACAGGCTCAAGTCAGGCACCGCAAAGCAGGCCCTGGTTCTGCTGCACACCCACTGGGGACCTCGGACCAGTTACTCTCAGAATCTCAGTTTCTCCATCTGTAAGGGAAGTGATAACAGCTCTGCATGGCAGATGTGAAAATTCAATGAGATAACCATAAAACTGCTGTTTTAGTCTATTACTTAGTTTACTTATAAAACTGCTGTTTTCGTTTATTTATTATTTTTAGCTTGCCATATGATGCTGAATAGTAAACTAAAGCAGTGTCACTTAAAGTTAACTAATGTTTCTGAATATTTTTAGTCAAGAAATGGAAAAACGCCTTTCTCTACGAAAGGTCCTGTAAGTAGCATCAAATCTCTTCCAGGGTCACAGGCTGAGATGAATGCTCACTATAAGAACCTGTTTTCATTCTGGTAACATTTCTAATACCAAAAAAGGAACAGAAAAACCTGGGCATATCTAGCAAAATAAGTTTTGCAAAGAACCCAAAGGAAGATGATTTCCAGAGTTCAAATTCTATTCAGGGGACTCTGAACCTGATTTAGGTGAAGGCCCCTCCATGCTATAGATGGGTCAGGATCCAGGATGGGACATGTTCTTGTTTTGTTTCTTCAGAGCACCTCATCACTATAAATCAAGGTTTAGGTAAATGAAAACTTGACTTTATATAAATATGATAACTCTCATTTGCAGTTAGTTCTCTTGACAATCAATCCCCACCCGCTGATTCTCAAGCGGACATCGGTCACACCCAGAGGGATGTCTGCTTGCGAAAACTGGAGGGTGGGCTGTGCTACCGGCATCTAGGGTATAGAGGCCAGGAATGCTGCTCAACATTCCACAACACACAGAAAGCAAAAGCACACGTGTGCACATACACATAACACACACACCAGACCATGATCACCACCAATTATCCAGCCTAAAATGTCAAGGGCACCAAGGTTGAGAAACCCTGCTCTAACCTCTCATCCCTTCATCAGTTTAGAGAGAGAAAAGAAGAGGTTTGTTTTCACAGTAAGCTTCATGCTGTCCATCACACCTTTATCAAATATCCTTTACAGCGATTTCTGGGAAACTGAATTTCCACCAGAAAACAGAAGAGGCTGTAAGTGGGGCAACTTGGCACTCACTGTCCACAGATGATAGGGAAAAGGGTCACAGTATCTTCCTGGGAAGAGGACTGATTTGTATTTAGCCCACAAGGAGGCAAAACCTTTCAAGCAGGCTCAGTTAACAAAGCCAGGAAGAGGAGAAGCCCCTGACAGAAATGTGTTCACTGACTTCTTGAAAGAACAGAACACAGAACTGGGAGAAAATCGAATCATCGTTTATCAGTCTAGTGTCTGACTGACATGTAGGCTAAAAAGCTCTAATACCAGGTCTGTGCCAGCGAGCTGTATTACAAACACTACTGCTCTGGAACTCCAACAGCCTCATTTATAAAATAAGAGGCACGTCTCAGAGAGCTGCAGGGAAGATGGCATTTAACAGAAGGAAGAGCAGGAAAGACCATGGGCTTCCCCCACCCATTTCAGAAACAGCAGCTTGCATACTCCTCTGAAAATGGAGTTGTGCCACTTCTAAAAATAAGGTCAGATAACAATGAGCTGGATGATCTTGGAGGCCTGATATTACATTAAGAGCCATCTAACCAAGCTTCTCATCATCTATTACAGCACGTGTATCCTGCTGCAGCATTTCTTTGTACCTATGTCTTTTTTCCAAATTAAAGCTCATTTATCTCTGTGTCTTACTTCAACACAGGGTACCTACCTAATCAGGGTTTGCTGAGTGACTGGATGATTTCCAGAATGTGAGTTATTCTCAAAATCAGGGTATTCTCAAAGAGCAGATGACAAAGAGAACATTTAAAAGTGAATCCCAGACATAAGAAAATTGGCTGGCTAGTGAGTAAGTATCTTTGAGCACCATATTTACTACAAAAATTTCTACTGATGAGCAGTTGCAGGTTGGGGAGGAGAGGTGACACGGGCCTTGAAGGGGGGCTGAAAGAGAAAGGTTGCACTGCATGGTTTTAAACTGCCTTGCTCACATTCCACAGATACAGCTATTAAGAACATACCTTTTAGATTTTAAGGACTCTGAAAGCCTGGTTAAGAACAGAACACTGCCTTACTTAAAAAAAAGAAGAAGAAATGGAGGGCTTCTCTTGTGGCTCAGTGGTAAAGAATCTTCCTGCCAGTGTCAGAGACACAGATTTGATCCCTGATCCGGGAGAACCCCACATGCCTGGGAGCAACTTGGCCCGTACATCGCAACTATTGAGCCTGTGCCCTAGAGCCCGTGCACAGCAACTACGAAGCCCAACTGCCTGAGAGCCTGTGCTCGGCAACCAGAGAAGCCACTGCAGTGAGAAGCCGAGGCACCGCAACTAGAGAGTAGGCCCTGCTCACCGCAACTGGCGAAATGCCCGAGCAGCAGTGAAGAGAGCACAGCCAAAGTGAATAAATTTTTAAAATTATTTTTAAAAAAGAAAAGGAGGCTAGCAGTGTAGGGTGAGGCAGCAGACACAGCTGTACTTTAAAAAAAAAAAGAGGTTTTGGGCTGGGAGGTGAGGGAGGGAGAAAAAGAAGGGGGGAAAAAAAAAGAAATGGATAGGCAAAATTTTAATAGTCTAGGTAACAAACGCTTGCCAGCACTGCTCCACCCGATGCAGGCATAAAGCACTGGCCCTTCCTGCTGTCCACCTATGAGAACCCTTTATTCCCTCAGCTGGCTTTAGGGAAGGGGTTTCACAGCACTTTTCTTCTCAGGTCTGTTACTCTAGGGAAGGGTGGGGGGTCAAGCTTCTCTTAACAAGCCCACATTTTTAGAACATTTTGGAGGCAATACACCAAGTCATTACGTTGTTATGGTTACTGCAGGGGGGGAAGCAAAATGCTACAAAAATGCCAGTTTACCAAAAAGAAAATTAAAAAAAACAAACAGCAGTTTGCCACTGTAAAACTGAGCAACTTCCTGTTGCATGAGGCAGCCCCCACATGAAGATACATGAAGTGGGTGCCTGTAATTCCCAAGAGGTCTCCAGAACTGGTCAAACATCATTGTAAGTGCTAATCATTACTGAGAAGAAATTCAAATGGCCTGGAACATCTCCTGCTGACTAAGGACCGATTAGGCAATAATGGATGAATAACTAGGGGAAAAGGTAGACAAGATGGGGAGGGCAACTGACAAGAAAGGCAGAAAATCACTTGCTCCAGGGCTTGCTCTGAAGTGTGCTAACGCCTTTTCCCCAACCCAACCCTACACTGAAGGCTGATACCAGAAGCACGGACAGTGGAGCATCCACAGTTAGAGCAGGGTGGTGGTGGGGGGTGTGGGGCGGGGGTACAAGCTTGGCCTACTTGGCTGGCTGAGCTCTAGGGAGCTAAGGCACTCACTCTGAAACAGATGGTTTGCATGTCTCACTGCGTGTGCTACATGACGGCAGTTCTAGGACAGTCTTTTCAGGTTATATGTCCAAAGCAGCAGAGGAAAGCTGGTTCTGAATCAGTCACCACTCCCGAACCTGCCCAGGGCCCCTTCCCTCTTTCATACCTTGTTTCCAACAGGCCAGTCATTTCTGAAAAAATGGCCTGACCTTACAAAAAGCACGTGATTTCTCACCCCATTCCCAACATTCCTACTTGGCTCTAACTCTGTATTGTGGACAGGCACACACTCTAAACAGCTGCACTTGACTATAAGGTCCCCGAGGGCAGAGCTGAGCATCACCCCCACTAGTGAGTAAGTGCATTTTAGCTGTGCCAGGCCTGGCAACCAGATTATACCACTGTGTATGTGGGAACATGCTGTCCTTTGCACAAGCACTCATGTATGTCCCATGACACCTGGTCCTGGGTAGAAGGTTGTTTACAAAGGAATCCTTGGGTTTCTCTCTCTAATCTTCCACCCAGTTACCTCCTCATCTGAAGAAACAAATTCAGATATGTGTACTTCTGAAGATGGGCAGCAAAGCTATTTGTCAGATTATAATCATCATTACCCTTTCGGGGTTGCAAACCCTTCTGAGAATCAGAGGAAGGCTTCTGACTCTCTCTCCAGGACAATCACAAGTTTAAAAAAAGTTGCCTCATGTGCCTAATGCCTCCTGTGTTGAACTTCTGCAGATAACAAAAGAAATAAATTTGGAGAGAACAGATTCGTTAATAAATAAATACATGTTACCTACGGTTTTTCCTGTGGTTATGTATGGATGTGAGAGTTGGACTGTGAAGAAGGCTGAGTACCGAAGAATTGATGCTTTTGAACTGTGGTGTTGGAGAAGACTCTTGAGAGTCCCTTGGACTGCAAGGAGATCCAACCAGTCCATTCTGAAGGAGATCAACCCTGAGATTTCTTTGGAAGGAATGATGCTAAAGCTGAAACTCCAGTACTTTGGCCACCTCATGCAAAGAGTTGACTCATTGGAAAAGACTCTGATGCTGGGAGGGATTGGGGGCAGGAGGAGAAGGGGACAACCGAGGATGAGATGGCTGGATGGCATCACGGACTCGATGGACGTGAGTCTGAGTGAACTCCGGGAGATGGTGATGAACAGGGAGGCCTGGCGTGCTGCGATTCATGGGGTCGCAAAGAGTCGGACACGACTGAGCGACTGAACTGAACTGAACTGATGCCATTTCAGAGCACCTGTAGGCCCCTCAAGTTCAAGAATCCCTGTTCTAGATGAGCCATTTATGAAAGACATTCTTTTTGTGGGTGACATGTTTCCAGTAACTCCCTGAATGCTCATTCACTAATGCTCATTCTCTTCTGTTCCTGCTGTCTTTTAGGCAATCCAGTGGTTTCAGTTCAAACGACTGTCTTTTCCATTTCTCAGTTCTTCACTTCCCTGACCTCCCAGAATACTGAGTGTCAAAACAACAATCACAAACCTTACAAAGTGAATTTTGTCTGGCGCCTCCTCAAGGTGACTGCCAACTCTTGGTGAACAAGGACCATGGGTTTGTTGTTTTTGTAACCCTCTCAGTGCATACTACAGAGGCAATACAAGTGTGCCAAGTGGGCAGAGAGTGTGCTGCTTCTCTGTCCTTCTACCTGTAGGCATTTGAACTTGAACGTATTGACTTTAAATCTGGGCGTGTGTCACAGAAAAGTCACATGCAAAAGGGAAGAAAGGATAACCCAGAGCAGCCAATCATCTCACTGGTCCTTTTCGGTGCACCAGTAAGACTTTCTGCAAACACAGAAAGTGTTACAAAGCAAGACAAACATGACATTGAGCACAGACACTTAAGAGATTTCTCTGAGGCTGACAAAAACCCAAGTGTGGTAAAGGAATCGGTTCAGTCCATCAGTCGTGTCCAACCCTCTGCGACCCCATCAATCACAGCATGCCAGGCCCCCTGTCCATCACCAACTCCCGGCGTTCACTCAGACTCACGTCCATCGAGTCAGTGATGCCATCCAGCCATCTCATCCTCTGTCATCCCCTTCTCCTCCTGCCCCCAACCCCTCCCAGCATCAGGATCTTTTCCAATGAGTCAACTCTTCGCGTGAGGTGGCCAAAGTTATTTTCTAATTAGTGGGACACCTGCGATTACTAAGCAAAGAGAAACACTGACCCTCCCCTTGTCTCCTAGAAAATTGAAGGAGCAAAGGTGTAATGTCACTTCACTATCTTTGCTTTTCTCATCACCTTCAAACACTGCTACCCAGAACCCGCTCACACTCTAACTCAGTTCTGCTCACTGATCCTTCCCCTTCTGCCTGCCCTCCCCCAAGCTGTTCTGGAAATAGTTGCAGATGACAACAGTTCCTCCGCAGCAGCTCCAAATGGTCTTGCCAGAGAGAATAGCAGATGCAGTACTAAGGAAGGGATGAGCACGCTTGGGCATGTGACATGCCATGTAATCATCCATAAACACTTATAATACTCATGGGGCTCCTTGACTACAAAGAGGCCTAAGATCTTGTTGGGGATTTTAAGCAGCTTTCAATAGGGATAGAGAGAGAGAAAAAGAGAAACAGAAAGACAACTAATAGAACAGGTGTATTATACTATAAATGCTAATTGTGCAGTACAGACAATGGTGTTAAAGATAGAGCTTTATGTTCCAGATTTTCCAGGACTGTTCTGACTCAAATACCCTGTCTCACTAACTCCTTCAGTACACCTGTGTGTTCAGACTATGGGTCCCAGTGTTTGTCATAATAAACAGGATCACCTCAGTGACTGATGAGGCAGGCCAGCCAACTAGATTAACTAAAAGCATGACGGCAGATCGTTCTAATCATGCCAGCAGCTTCCCACAGCCCTCAGGTAATCGTGGAATTGAATATAATACAACAGTGAAATGTGAGGCTTCCAAGACAGAGAGCTCGCTGGGAGAAAGGCTGGAAGCAGGGTATTCAGCAGAAGTCAGGCTGGCAGGGTGCTAGAAACTTGTCTCTTTGGGCCATTCTTCCCCAAAGCCCTTTTAAAGTTACTGAGAACTATGTCAATAATTAGACTTACTGATATTCCTGGGAAGGAAACAAATCTATTCGTGTGTTGCTCTTGTTGTCCCCTGGAGAAGGAAATGGCAACCCAATCCAGTATTCATGCCTGGGAAATCCCACAGACAGAGGAGCCTGGCAGGCTACCATCCACTGGGTCGCAGAGTCGTAAACAACTTAGCAACTAAACAACAACAACAGAGAGGAGATAGTATCCACTTGCTGGGCCTCTGGCAGAAAAGCAGATGGCAGGCACCGTGTGCAGCAATCCATCCTTTCCTGTCACTACTTCTCTGCCTTCCTGCCAGTCTGCTTTCTCGTATGTCCAGGGAGGCCCCAAACAATAAGCACGAGGGAAATTTTAAAAACACAACTTCCCAACCCCTAACTTGGTGAAACAGAAAGGTTTGGAAACCCCTTAGATTGAAGAGCAGCATTCTAGGCACCTAAGACTTGAAGGCTCATCAAGTATTAACTTCATTTTTCAGACACAGAAATTGCAGATCAAGGGGTTTAAACGTTTTTCTCATGATCAAAAATACTCCAGTTTCCTTTAGGGGAGAAATGAACCATTTATTTGTCACACTTTCTAATATAGTCAGTCAGTTCAGTTGCTCAGTCGTGTCCAACTCTTTACGACCCCATGAATCGCAGCACACCAGGCCTCCCTGTCCATCACCATCTCCCGGAGTTCACTCACGTCCATCGAGTCGGTGATGCATTCCAGCCATCTCATCCTCTGTTGTCCCCTTCTCCTCCTGCCCCCAATCCCTCCCAGCATCGGAGTCTTTATGTAAATTAACATGTATATATATATATATAT
>SJYX01001121.1:457040-469879 GCA_006410675.1 Oreotragus oreotragus | reverse complement strand
GAGTCAGTGATGCCATCCAGCCATCTCATCCTCTGTCGTCCCCTTCTCCTCCTGCCCCCAATCCCTCCCAGCATCAGAGTCTTTTCCAATGAGTCAACTCTTTGCATGAGGTGGTCAAAATACTGGAGTTTCAGCTTCAGCAACACTAGTATAATGCATTTCAGCAAGGTACTATAGCTCTCTGCACCTGTTTCTACATCTCTAAAATAATCATACTTGAAAGATCATCACTAGTTTCTCTTACATCTCTGAATTCTAACTAAGCACTACCCTGCTCATGTTTCACTTATATATACATACCTATGCATATGTATTTTTGCATACGTATGTGATAGTTTTGTAGATTTATACAGGAGTCAGCCAACTTTTCCTGTAAAGGACCAGATAGTAAATATCTGAGATTTTTTAGGTCATATAATCTCTGTTGCAAGTACAGAGGTACTGTAGCATGAAAGCAGCCAAAGATAACATTTAAAAGAAGGAGCTTACCTATGTTCAAAGAAAATTTAAGCACACAGAAATCTGAATTTTATATAATTTTCATGTGTTATAAAATATTCTTCTGTTTTTCAACCATTTAAAAGTGTACATTTCTTATATTAATGCATATATATGGAATCTAGAAAGATTATATAGATGATCTTATTTGCAAAACAGAAAGAGAGACGTAGAGAACAAATATATGGACATCATTGAAGGAAAGGAGGGTGGGAGGAACTGGGAGATTGGGTTTGATATATATATATATACTATTGATACTATATATAAAATAGATAACTAACGAGAAATTGCAGTTTACTGACATAAGAAAGTGAAAGTGAAGTCGCTCAGTCGTGTCCAAGTCTTTGTGACCCCATGGACTGTAGCTTACCAAGCTCCTCTGTCCGTGGGATTCTTCAGGCAAGAATACTGGAGTGGGTTGCTATTTCCTTCTCCAGGACTGACATAAGAAAGTGAAAGTGAAGTCGCTCAGTCGTGTCCAAGTCTTTGTGACCCCGTGGACTGTAGCTTACCAAGCTCCTCTGTCCGTGGGATTCTTCAGGCAAGAATACTGGAGTGGGTTGCTATTTCCTTCTCCAGGCGATCTTCCTGACCCAGGGATTGAACCCGGGTCTCCCACATTGCGGGCAGACACTTTAACCTCTGAGCCACCAGGTTCACAAATCAAGCCTACCATGTGTTTTTGTAAAATTCGCAAACTAAGAGTGGTTTGTACACTTTTATTTTTTTTAATTTTTAATTAAACATCTTTTATTGGCATATAGTTGCTTTACAGTGTTGTAAGCTTCTCCTGTACAGCAAAGTGAATCAGCTATACATATATCCCCTCTTTTTCCATTTCCTTCCCATTTAGGTTACCGCAGAGCACTGAGTAGGGTTCCCTTCCCTGGTGGCTCACACAGTAAAGAATCTGCCTGCAATGCAGGAGACCTGGGGTTGATCCCTGGGTCAGGAAGATCCCCTGGAGAAGGAAATGGCAATCCACTCCAGTATTCTTGCTTGGGAAATCCCGTGGACAGAGGAGCCTGGCAGGCTATAGTCCATGGGACCGCAAAGAGTCAAACACAACTTAGTGATTAACACTTTCATTTCACTTTATGCCAGTAGTATAAGCAGCACATACACATACACAGCTATCTGTTCAAGTAGATAATTCTGTATTAAATAATTCATGCAGCCACAACAAGGTCACTTGCAACACAAGACCACTTTCACAAAAATAATAACTATCTCTTTGTGTTTTCACACTGTTGTAAATTGAATGACTGGATCCAATTCTTCACCCTCCACATAGACTCACACTGTGTGTTTCTATCCCTATAGCTAGGATGTGTTTTTCTTACCCTTTGACTTTGGGCTCAGCCCTGTGTCTTGCTTTAGGTGATAAGACATCTGTAAATGTGATGGAAATAGAGACTTGAAATGCACATGTGTAGTTCAGCTTGATCTCTTATGCTAGCATGTTCTCTTCCCATCAGTATGGAAAGAAAATTCCCCAGCTGGCCCACATTCCCCAAAGAGGATGACATGCAGGAACAAATCAAATCCTGCAGCCTTCTATGTGAAGCAAAGCATCCAACACCACCCAACCACAGATCTGTGAAAACAAGTTACTTGTGGAGAACGGACTCTAAAAATGAGCTTCAATAGAAGGAAGGAGGGAGGGGGAAATGACCAATATTACCTCTTTTTTGGAAAATCAGTATTCTCTCCTCAGGCAATTAACTTCTGTACTAGAGATCATCTGACTCCTCAATGTACCTCAAGAAGACAGAACTCACACACTGTGGGGCCATGTCTCCTTCAACCTCAGGAGTGGAAAAGAGGAGCTGGAAAATTGAAAGTGTGTGGCAAATAGGCCTGACTGTGTAGAGGGAGCCAGAGAGGAGAAACCAGAACTCCCAGGTAAGTGACATCTTGTCCCAGAAAGATGTCTCAGAAGCTGGCTTAGACCAATAAACCCACCATAGTTTCCATCTCCATCAGTGCCTGTCAACTCAAACCTCAGATATGCCCACAGTTGGATTTCAAGGCCCTCAAAGCTGACATCTGCAGTACCCAACATGGACAGGTCTTTAATAAACACACAATCTTACCTATGAATTTGCCTATGAATTTGGTCCTGGCTCTTAGACCTTTTAAGAGAGAGAGANATCAGTGCCTGTCAACTCAAACCTCAGATATGCCCACAGTTGGATTTCAAGGCCCTCAAAGCTGACATCTGCAGTACCCAACATGGACAGGTCTTTAATAAACACACAATCTTACCTATGAATTTGCCTATGAATTTGGTCCTGGCTCTTAGACCTTTTAAGAGAGAGAGAAAAAGCAAGAGGAAGGATTGAGGAGGGGGGGAGGGGGAAAAAGAGAGAGGGGGAGAAAGAGGAAGGGTGGGAGGGAGACAGAAGGAGAAGACTAGTCAACAGATCAGATGTACGTTCTGCAAAGCCTGAAATACACATGATCTGGTGCTTTACACAGTCTTCTGACCACTGGCCTAGTCCATGAACAGCACACCCTTGCAGACCTAGATAACCCCTAGAGGATTTGCTAGACAATGTCTGTGAAAGAAAGCCATCTTTCTTTTGGTGGATTTTCAAGTTTTGGATAATTTTCTTGACACAATCTTCCATGCTGTCCTACCGGAACAGCTGTGAGTGTCAGTTTAGCCAATAACGCAGTTAGTAACCTCTAGAAGGCCATGCATCTACAAAGTGGTGTCGTGCCTTCAGTGAAGGGTTGATGGTTTTCAGAAGTAATCCTTCAGGGTTGCCCAAGATTGACTCTTCAAAAATAACTAGAATCTGGAAGCAAGATCTGTTCGCCTCCATGTGAAATTTCAATCCCATTCTCATAAATGAAAAAAACTTCCGTCCTTCAGGACTGGCTCATAAATCATTAAGAATATTGGATTTTTGACTAAANGGTTTTCAGAAGTAATCCTTCAGGGTTGCCCAAGATTGACTCTTCAAAAATAACTAGAATCTGGAAGCAAGATGTGTTCGCCTCCATGTGAAATTTCAATCCCATTCTCATAAATGAAAAAAACTACACTTCCGTCCTTCAGGACTGGCTCATAAATCATTAAGAATATGGGATTTTTGACTGAATTTTTACTTTTTTTGCAACTATTCAACTGCTTTCAACACAACAGCACTGTCTTCCCTCCCCCACAGCCCAATTACGATGCATCATAACCACCCTGGTATATTAAACTTTTTTTTCATGCAGACCAAGACTTCCCGAAGCTATTAATATGTTTTCTAAAAAATGAGGGTGATTAATAAAATTAAGCAACTCTTTCTGGTTGCCCACTCCAAAAGAAAACTCCTACTGATAATATATGAAAATCCATTCCAGCTTTCTGAAATACACTATTTATCTCCATTAGTTCATTTACTGATATCTATTGACCTCCCACTGGGTATGAAACATCCTGCCACATATTTTAGCAGATGGAAAAGTAAGAAGATTTCATCTGTGTCCCTGAGAAGATTAAAATCTGTTTAGAGAAATGCAGAGCATATAGCCATAAGGGCAAACCCAGGAAATGCAAAATCCAAAGGATGGTAGCATCCACAGTGTCATGTCCTCATGTTTGGACTCAGAATAATGTAAGTGTAAAATTCCAGGAAGTAGTCAGAGAGGTTGCCCATTTCGTAAGTATCTTCACAAACCTTTGGTACTATTAGGACACATCTAAGTATTTCACATAGAAGAGAGATGGCATGGGTTTTCTTGGAAAGGTCCAATGCACTGGCAGCCCTCAATCCTCACTGTCATGTGGCAACAATCAACATGCTAGAGTCTTCCTCCTCAGAGGGTGAATGAGAACAGAAACATGGGAGCTTGTTAGAAACAGGAAATCTCAGCCCTCTACCCCCATCCCAAAACTACAGCCCCAGAGACAACTATACCCCCAAGCACAGGAAAGTGTTAAGAAACACTGAGCTATAGCAGCATGATTTACAACAGCCAGTACAAGGAAGCAATGTAAACGTCCCTTAACAGAGGAATGGGTAAAGAAGATGTGATACATATACACAATGCAATAAATAAATATATACTCAGCTATAAAAAAAAAAAGGATGAAATAAAGCCATCTGCAGCAAAATGAATGGACCTGGAGATTGTCATACTGAGTAAAGTAAGTCAGTAAGGGAAAGATAAACACCATGTGATATTGTTTATTTGTGGACTCAAAAGAAGAGGTATAAGCTTATCTACAAAATAGAAGTGGAGTCACAAATGTAGAAGACAAACTTAAGGTTACCGGGGGAAAGAGTGGGAAGGATAAATTGGGATATTGGGATTAATATATATACACTACTATGTATAAAATAGACAACTAATAAGAAGCTGCTATATACCACAGGGAACTCTACTCAATACTCTAATAGCCTATGTGAGAAAAGAATCTAAAAAACAGTGGGTATGTGAGTATGTATAACTGACTCACTTTGCTATACAGCAGAAATTACAACATTGCAAATCAACTCTACGCCAATAATTAAAAAAAAAAAAAGAGGAAGCACTGAGCTAGACCTGGGCGAGCTCAGTAGACAGATGCGCTTTCTAGCTGCTATGGTCTTCACCCCTCTATTTTCCCTCACATCTGGTCTTCACTTATTTGCATTACCTGCCTAGCCCAGATAAATATTCCAGTTTTCATCCCTAATCCATACCCCTTGGTCTATCAAGCAAAGTCATCCAGAACTGCATTTCAAAACCTGCACTCACTGCTTCCTAGCCCAAAACCTTCTGTTCCACTCTCACTCTCTAATACATCTGCCTTCCAGTCACTTTGCCCATCATTTCTTTCACCTGAAACACCCTCCTCTGAGGGGACCAGGCCTGACACAGAGCGGGAATTTGGTAAGTGGTTGTTCTGTTCATCCATTTACTTATTCACATTTGAAGGCATATTCATAGACACAGTTCTCATTCCTAATTCATCAGATTCTTCTAATGTCAACTTTTCTCACATCTGTGGGCTTCCCTGGTGGCTCAGATGGTAAAGAATCTGCCTGCAGTGCAGGAGACTGGGGTTTGAGCCCTGGGTTGGGAAGATACCCTCGAGAAGGGAATGGCAACCCACTCTAGCATTTGTACCCCTAGCCCCCAGAACAGAGCCACACATATAGTAGGCATTCAGTGATGAAATTACAAATGTAGAAACAAATACACCAGTAAGTAGAGGAGTGTCCTATTAAACCAGAACTTCAGGCCACAAATACTTATTACCCATCAGGTACTGTGCTAGAGCCTGAGGGTGCAAGGTGAATAAGATATTGTCCCTAGTCTCAGTGAGTTCTCAGGACATCTGAAGAGCCTAACAAATAAAACATAGATGCAACCACAAGGGAATCTGAGCAGTAAGAGAAGAGTAGCTCTAATCTATTGCTTTAATAATGCCGGAGAGCAAACAACCACCAAACCTCGTGGCATGTCACAATTATTACCTATTGTTCATGAATCCAAGGTGGTCAGCTAGGCAGCTTTGTTATTCTTGGCTGGACTTGATTATAGACAGTTGACTGGAGATCCGATGCTCTTGGCTACAACGACTGGCTCATAAAACCATTTTCCCAGGAAAATAATCTAGTTTTGCACCAAAGAAACCACATCTGTCTTGTGTTGTGACACTGTCTCACAATACATGAACTATCACCCCTGCCATGTATGTTCACCTGGCAATACTTCTTGGGGATGCCCTTGGCTTTGAACTCTAGAACAGGCTGCAGACATGGCATGAGATGGTTTGAAAGATGTGGTTCAGTGCTGTGGGAGCTGACCTTCGAAGGAATCCTAGTAGGAATGTGGTGAATACTTTTCATTTCATTGTGGAATGACTCGGAACCAACAGAAACACTCAACGGCTTTATCAAGTCTTTCTTTATACCATGTCTGCTCACAGGTCATTGGCCAAAGAAAGTCACATGATAAATCCAGAAGCAAAGGATAAGCAAATAGAGCTCCTTTGTGATGAGAGTGATAGAGGTAGAGTAGGATAATTAAATAGTTTAAAAACCCCACTAGAGGATTAAAGAGAGAAGGAGGATTTTAAGGGAGTTTGAGAGACTGTTGTAAGCTAAAGACCACTCAAGGAAAGAATCTAGTAACCTAGCAACAACTTACACCACCTTGAAGGAAGACCAGGTGCATTCAAGTGCCAGGCACACTGAACCATAAGCCTTGATAGTTAAAACACAAGACAACAGATAAGAATCTTGTTACATGAGGTTAATGGTCCTTGAAGAGTAGCAATCTTCCATGCAGCCAAAACAGCAGTATAGATGAAAGGGGAAAGGAATAGGTAAAAGGGGGCGTTATACCGAAGCCTGAGATGAATTGCCATATTTCAGTGTATGTCACTGTCATTTTGTTAATGTACACATGATTCAAATAGTGCCATGACAGTCCCAGTTAGACCATATAGAGTTAAAGGAGAAACTAATGATGTCGGCCTTGACATCTGTCCAAAAGTGAGGAAGAAGATGGCCTACCCTCCTCACTTTTTCTTGGATTGTAAAAGTGTAGCCCTCTTTGTTCTCAGGGCTGTGTTCCTTGCCGGCCTGCCTGGGCCTCTCATAAGCCTCCTATGCTGACTCTCTCTTGGCCTATCACTTTGTCTCACTCTGAGATAGTTCTGCATGAAGAAAAAAGAACCTGAGTTTCAGTAAGTCCTGATGCCCAAGAGAGTGGGCTGGAGTCTCCTATTAAGTCAGGGTTTGTGGATTCAAGACCCTACCACGGAGGATGGTGACTTCAGGAGGAGCTTTGAAGTTGCATGGCAAAGGCCGTGAATACCAAGGGAGGGGAAGAACTGGTCCGTTTTTGTTACTGACTACAAGGAGTGTGAAAAAGTGCTATAGGCAGGAGCTTAAAAAATAAAGACAGGAGAGTGATTTTGGAAGCTTTTCCATTCCACAATCCCAAGATCATTTTTTTCCTAAATACTGTCTAAACCAGAAAGAACACTGCCACTCAAATCCATAAGAAATAATCAAATCATTGTGCCTTTTCAATGCCTCAGGTTCTGTGCTGGGCACTCCACATGCCCTCACTCAGCTCTCCTTCTTCTAACAACTCTAATCCGAGTATGACTACTCCAGTTATGGAAGAAGAAACTAAGGGTCAGAGAAGCTCCATAACCTGCTCAAGCTTGCAGAGCCAAGACTCAAGCCAGGATTCCAGCACTCTAGAGCCTTTGCTCCCCTCAGCTACACCACAGAGGCGATTATGAAGAGAGACTGTGTCATGGCTTTCACCTACAGAACATTTCTGGCCAAACATAGAGCGTCAAAAATTAAAATTTCAGGGAAGGGACCACCAGGGGTAAATTACAGCACAGGCCAGCCATGAAATTGCAGTTGTATATTTCTGCCGCCATTGTATACTAACAGACAAGGCCTATTGGTTTTCCTTTTCCTACATTATTGAATTTTGAAATTGCTTCCTTGGTTCAAAAAGTTCTGATGCCTTTTGTGTTGTGTCAGTCACAAAACAAATGCCAGTAATCCCGAAGATGCTAATAATCAAACATCAACCAAAGAAAAGGGCTGTGTGTTTTCATTCTGTGAGGAATGCATTTTTAATGAAACCATTTCACGTCTCAAGTATGAAATCTATAGCCTGAGTATTCTTTTCTGTCACTTACTCTGTTCTGGGTGGTTCATTGTCAGCCTTTGCTCAAGATACAGAAAAGGAAGAAACCAAATACATCAACCAGAGCTTTTAGGGTCCCTTGATGCTTACTTGTCATCAGAGAAAACATTCTTCCCCTAAAAGACTGAACTCTCACATGGTACAATCCATTTACTCTCTCTCTCTTGAAATATGCAGTTTTCCATCTGTTCCAGGAATTGGCACCCATCCATGTCTGGCATGGAGTAAAAAGCTCAAACCATCAAATAAAGACTTGCCTCAGCAATTCTTTCAAATTCCCCAGTGGATCTTCTAAAACAGCCCACTTTTCAAAGTGGCACAACAAGCAATGAGCCATTTAGTGCTTCAGCTGGAAATACAAAGCCCAGGCTATTTATCCTCAAGAATTTCCAGAAGGTTAAAAACAAAAACAAACAAAAAAATCCCAGTAAGGAGGGAAGAAAAAGATAATCTTTTCTAATGATCTACATCAAGGATGGCAAAAGGCTTCACCTCACGTGACAATTCCAGTCAAACAGGAGTTCTGCCTGAACTGCTGGACTGAGAGAAATGTTAAAATCAGACCTGGTCATAATGGGCAATGTGCCATGATCGGTTAGTCATGTTTGCACATATAATGATGAGTGAAAGCCTATATGACCTCCTGCATTCCTTCTTCCAAAAATCAGAGTCATTCAAAAGTTCATCTGGAGTTATCTAGTATGTTTTGTTGTATATGGACAATTGGAAAATATCTTTTAATGCCTGGCATAACTGCGGTTTCTCTGGTGGCTCAGTGGTAAAGAGTCTGCCTGAAATGCAGGAGACATGGGTTCGATCCCTGGGTCAGGAAGATCCCCTGGAGAAGGAAACAGCAACCCACTCCAGTATTCTTGCCTGGGAAATCCCATGGAGAGAGGAGCCTGGCGGGCTACAGTTCATGGGGTCACAAAAGTCAGACATGACTTAGCGACTGCTCCACCACCACCGCTGATGGCATTAAAGAAATGACTGTATGTGTCAGCAGTTTTCCACAATGGGCCCTGCTCATAAAAGTGATTGAGGGTTTTCTCTAGACAGCTATGTAAGAAACCTATAACATGCTCACATCCTTACTGCTCACATCCAAGCTCCATAAAATTGGCTTCACCCAATTGGATTTCTCTTTAAAAATAAATAGTTCTTTCCTATTCGCACCCCACAGTTTAGAAATTGAGTGCCATAAAATGACTGTGTAACCATGTCTTTCTGCAGTCCCAGAATCCAATCAGTGGCTTTTTGCTAGACATGTGGTCAGACAATACTGACAGCCTTGTTCAATAAGAACAATACACCACAGCTTATGTCTCTAAGGACAGCATCAGATCATTAGGTAGAAATTAACTGCCTTTCTTGTCTGGTACCTCATTAAAGCTCAAAAATAATAGTTGTTCTGACTAGTTAGCACTATTGTGCATCCCTGAGTATCACCTGGAGTTGCTTCGTAAGAGAAACAACCTTATTGATTGATACCAGCAGACCTGGGAACAAATGATGCTTTGTTCATTAAAGAAAGGTTGGAGTGCGTGGTGACACGCCTGCTGTCGGTGGAACCAGACAGTTCTTGCCTTAATCGACATCTACTTGAGATGTGCTGAGAAGCCTCTAATGTCTCTCTTCTCTCCTTTCTTCCTTTCTGTGTTCTTTCCTTCCCTTTTTACTTTACTCAACTTTTATTTTCACCCTTATTTCCACAGTCTTAAAGCTTCACCCCAAATTAGGTGATAAACTGTGGCTCAAGGAAGATTCAGAAGGAAAGTAACTTTCATCACTTTCTATTTTTTTTATTATTATTTTAATAGGATTTGGAGGCAATCTCATGCCACCCCTCGGTTGCACTCATGTCAGCCTCTTGCCAGCTTGTAGCGCGCCATGGGCTGCCCAATCAGTAAACAAACCCATACAGAGAGGGCTAAGGGTCTCCTTCAACCTGCAGTTTAGAGCAGCAGTTGAGGAATACCCTAAGTGGTCTAGTGGTTAAGACTCTGTGCTTCCAGTGCAGGGGGTATGGGTTCAATCCCTAATCATGGAACTAGAATTTCACACACCAAGCGGCATGGCCAAAATATTTCTTTAAATTAAAATAAAAACACAATAAGCTGGCAGTAGGTCGTGACTGATTCTCATAGCAGAAGGGTCACTGGAGTCCACAGAAAGCATGTCAGCCCCTCCCTCTGACGAAGCCCCTGTCTCGTGTTTTCACTGGATTCTAGTCCCTATAAGCCTCGCCGGACTTCCCCGAGAGAACGACTGAGGCTCGAAACCTGGATCTGTGCCTAAGTTATTCTTTTTTTTTTTTTTTACTTTACAGTACTGTATTGATTTTGCCATACTTTGACATGAATCTGCCACGGGTGTATACGAGCTCCCGATCCTGAACCTCCCTCCCACCTCCCACCCCATATCCTCTCGCTGGATCATCCCCGTGCACCAGCCCCAAGCATCCTGCATCCTGCATCGAACATAGACTGGCACTTCGTTTCTTACATGATAGTATACATGTTTCAATGCCATTCTCCCAAATCATCCCACCCTCGCCCTCCCCCTCAGGGTCCAAAAGTCTGTTCTATACATCTGTGTCTCTTTTGCTGCCTCGCATACAGGGTCATCATTACCATCTTTCTAAATTCCATATATATGTGTCAGTATACTGTATTGGTGTTTTTCTTTCTGGCTTACTTCACTCTGTATAATCGGCTCCAGTTTCATCCATCTCATTAGAACTGATTCAAATGTATTCTTTTTAATGGCTGAGTAATACTCCATTGTGTATATGTACCACAGCTTTCTTATCCATTCTTAAAAGATTACCTTTATCAAGGACTTATACACACCAACACTGTTGCAAAAATGAATCCCTTTTAATTTTTACAGCAAACTTCTAAGGTGAGAACTGTTGCTGTTGCTGTGTAACAGGTGTGGAAACGGTGGCCTCTATGTATGTTTATTTGCCTGAGGTCACACAACCAGAAGTGAGGTCACACAACCTCAAGCAAAGCATCCAGCTCCATAGCCCTTGTTCTTGGCCACTGACTTCCTTAAAAATCTTACAGAATGAGTCTGTACAAAGACTAACCAGTACCCATCCTCCCAGGCACAGCTCAAGCTTCCTTTTCTCTGTGATGTCTTTTCTATTGACCCACCTGTGTGACTCCCCACAGAATATGGATTAGCAGGGATTTCTACTTGTACTGAATTTTCACTTTGTAACCATCTTCTCTGTCTCCCAGTTAAAGTGTGAACCTTTTGACCTTGAGGGCCAAAACACTTCCCTGCACTTCATATATTTGTCCAAAAAGCATAGAGTTTCTCCAGCCTGGCATCTCAGAGTCACCCAGGGGCCTCGTTCAAATACAAACAGCTGACCCCTGTCCCTGGACTACTGCAACATTCTCTCCAGGAAGGGTCCCAGCATCTATGCAAGTGCTTCTGAGGCAAAGCCAGGCATGGAAACCACTTAACTACAGTATCTGAAACAGGTTTACAGATTACAGTTTTCTCAGGGTATATGTCCAGGAGTGGGATGGCTGGGTCATATGGTAGCTCTATTTTTAGGTTTTTAAGGAATCTCCATATTGTTCTCCATAGTGGCTGTATCAATTTACATTCCCAACAGTGTGTATGTGGAACATAAAAAAAAATAAATAAAAGTACAGATGAACCTACTTGCAGGGCAGAAAGAGAGAACTGACATACAGAATGGACGTGTGAACACAGGAGGGGAAGGAGAGGATGGGATGAGTTGGGAGACTGGGACTGACATACATACTCTGCCATGTGTCAACCAGATGGCTAGTGAGAGCCTGCTGTATACCTCCTGAGGCTCAGCATGATGCTCTGTGATGACCTAGAGGAGTGGGACAGGGCTGGGAGGGAGGTCCAGGAGGGGAGGGATATATGTATACATATAGCTGATTCACTTCCTTGTGCAGTAGAAACAAAACATTGTAAAGCAAATATCCTCCAACAAAGTAAATAAATAAGAAAATTAAAACAAAAGGGGTTTAAGGAACTCTTTTCTTAAACTGGCATAGGAATCTAGCCAAAGACATTTTTCATGACCATGCTACCAATCCTCCCTACCTCCCAGATCCCCTGCTTAGAGGAGAGGTCTGAGTGGCCCCTTTGTGCCCTCAAGTGACCTAGACCCAGGACAGTACTAGCCCTTGAGTTAAGAGGCAAGGCTTGGCCTGATAGAAGGTTAGACTCACACATACATCCCAGGCAAAGTTAAACTGTGCTGAGTGCCATCCAGAACTGTGTGCATGATGCTTCTCTAAAGAAGAGGAAATTGGGAAGGCTGCTCCAAGGAGGTTACCCTGGTGGAAGAATGAATACCTGTTAAATGAATGGGACTGGGGACGGGTCTGGGAAAAAACCCAAGAATATGTATGAAAATAAGAAGAGACAGTCAAAAATATCTGGGATTTAAAAAAACAAACAAACAAATAACCTTTAAATACCATTCACAGGGAGCTAGTTATAAACGATAAAATAAGCTACACAGTGGAATACTGCTGCTGCTGCTAAGTCGCTTCAGTCGTGTCCGACTCTGTGTGACCCCATAGACGGCAGCCCACCAGGCTCCCCCATCCCTGGGATTCTCCAGGCAAGAACACTGGAGTGGGTTGCCATTTCCTTCTCCAACGCAT
>SJYX01001121.1:441156-453528 GCA_006410675.1 Oreotragus oreotragus | reverse complement strand
GTACCAAAGTGCCAGGAGGCTCTCAGACCCTACATGTGAACGTCTATAGGCAGAGCTTGCATCACCGAATTCAATGAAAGGAGCCCATCATCGGTACTCCGTGAAGTCACTGAGTCCATAACTTATTAAAATGTCTACATTCTGAAAGTCTGCAAATAAATAATAAAGCCGCACCTAACCAAGATTTAAATAAAGTTAAATTTGTGTCAACAAACACACTATGGGTCAGAATCACTACTTTCAACACAGTCAGGCAGCATCTACTATAAATATTTTTTCTCGCATAGGCTACTCCTTGGTTCTGTTGAAAATGGCTTGCCCATTGCCCCTGACCACCTCCCTCCAGCCCAGGGAGCAGTCACCTTCTCCTTATGGTCACCAGGGTGGCACAGCCTTTGTGATATGATCATTTAGCTTTCTCAGGAAATTTCCTTCCAGCTCCTCATTGTTGGAAAAGAAATTTTCTCCACTGCCTGCAACCCACTGGTGGGTGTAATTCAAGGCATTATGCCTCAGGGCAAAACATTAATAAAATTTGGAAACAATGAAGAAACTGTGGGTTCCGAGTGAACCAGTATGTGATTAGCAGCCCACATTGAAGTGAAGTCGCTCAGTCGTGTCCGATTCTCTGAGACCCCATGGACTGGATTTTCCAGCCAAGAGTACTGGCGTGGGGTGCCATTGCCTTCTCTAGGGGATCTTCCCGACCCAGGGATCAAATCCGGGTCTCCTGCATTGTAGGCAGACTCTTCACCATCTGAGCCACCAGGGAAGCCCCAGCAGCCCACACTATCAGATTTAAAATATGAACACCAGAGAGCCCTGTGGCTAACCTGCAAGGTTCAAGTACCAATCCCAGCACCCCGTCCCCTGCCCTGGGCTGTGGCAGCAAATACTATCTCCAAAGGCCTTATGTCAGTGTCATTAATTTACTGTTGTATTTCCTGTCTATCGTGATCTTCGGTTTTTCAGAAAACTATAAATTGATGAATGTGGGATCACTGACTCAATGGACACGAATTTGAGCAAACTCCAGGAGACAGTGAAGGACAGGGAAGCCTGGTGCGCTGCAGTTCATGGAGTCACAAAAAGTCAGAAACGATTTAGCAGCTGAACAGCAACAGTATGGTAAAGTCCCTAACACGGCACCAAGGGCATGGGGGTTTCATGAGTACGTTTCATGATCAATGAAATGTTTCTTGAGCAACTACCATATACAACAGACATTCAGAGACACGTAGCTGATGTTTCATCAAAATAAGTCCTTGTTCTATGTGATATTTACCCAATCATGGGTTTCTCACACTTTCTCCTCTAGTGGAAATAGTCTCCTATCTTTCAAGATTCTACTCCTCCTTCAAGGCACAGCTGAATCCTGCCTCTTTCAACAGTACCCCTGATTCCCTGATATCTTTCTCCTTTGAGACCCCATAGTGCTTTGTATGCTCTTGTGAGTACAGTCCATGAATGTCATGATATAATAGTTCCCTGTGTTTATTCCTTATTCTCCTTCCCAGAGGGGAGGATCCTGATTGCTTGATCAGGATCTCTGCCCACGCATGCAGTGCCCAGCACAGAGCCTTAGAAACAGCAAGCTCTCGAAATTTTTCAAGTAAAGAAGAGAAATTATCGGACTTCCTTGGTGGTCCATCAACGTAGGGGACAAAGGTTTGATCCCTGGCCCAGGAAGCTCCCACATGCCACGGGGCAACTAAGCCCGTGTGTTGCAACTACCGAGCCCGCCCTCTAGGGCCTGTGCTCTGCACCAGCAGAAGCCACTCCTATGAGAAGCCCACGCACCGTGACAATTACCCTCGCTCACTTCCCCACCAGGCAAAGCCCTTCCACAGCAACAAAAATAAATAGATGAATTTTTTAAAAACTAACTGTCAGAAAACTAAAGAAAAAGGAAAGAAATTACCATGAAATTTTTGTAGAGAACTGAATAGTGCCCCGCAAAATATATGTCTGCCTAGAACCTGGGAATGTGCTTATTTGGGCAAAGGGTCTTTGCGATTACGTGAAGGAGCTCAAGGCAAAATCATCCTGCATTAACCACATGAGCCCTAATCCAATGACACAAATTCGTCTAACAGACAGAAATGAAGGCTGAGATGCAGAAGAGGAGGAGGCCCTGCGGAGGCCCCGTGAACACACAGGCAGGAGCCGGAGTGACCCTCAGACAAACCAAAGAATGCTTGGAGCTACCAGAGCTGAACGAGGCCAGGGAGCATCCTTTCCAAGAACTGTTTGGAGAGAATGTGACCCTGCCAACACCTTGATCTCTAACTTCTATCTTAAAAAACTGAGAGAGAATCCATTTCTTTTGTTTTAAGACTCCAAGTTTCTGGTAATTTGCTACAACAGCAATAGGAAGTGAATAGAGATAGAGTTTCTGGCTTTAAAACAGACAGTTGGAGGGAAAACACTGGCAGACTTTGTAGAAGGATATCCACACATAAGAAGACAACAGTAAAATCCAAGGTTACTAGGTGCTACGTGAGTTGCACAGATTTCAGATACGGGTATTCATTCATTCTGTAAAAATCAGTTAATCACTTGCTATGCTCCAGGCTCTGAGAACATAGCAGTGAGCAAGGCAGGACTGCTCCCAGCCTCACAGAGACCGGGAAGAAACTGCAAAACCCAACAGCCCCGCCAACCCAATAATAACAGTGTGACTGGATTTCTCATTCAGTTTACCACTTGTGATAAAACAGGGAAACAAATACTTCTTTACAAAAAAAAATATATATATATATATAGCAGCACGACCGTGAGGATAAATTACAGCAACACTCAGGTTTCATTTGGTGATACAGTTGGGGGAAGCGGGGACTGTGGCAAACTAGAGACATACCCCCGCTAAAGGACAACTTCCTCTCCAGTCCCAACTACTGTCATATGGAAACGGGAGCTCAGTGGTAGGATTCCTATTTTTAAGAGAAATCAGAAATCTAGGTTTTTGACTGCCTTGTCCTTTGAATGAAGTCTCAAACATTTAAAAAATGACAAACTGGAAAATAGACTAGTGCACAGAATCAAGCCGTTATGCCTCTAGCACCTTTGGCTCAGATATTAAATGAGTTCAAAAGAAGACTAGCTCTCTCTGAATTGTACCAGTCAAAGAATGCACACAACCTGGAAGACCTGAGATGAACCCTGAGAAGTAGAAATGTTCTTGACGAAGAGAGGGAGAATATTCCTGTCTGGGGGAGTTTCTCATTGAATGTGAAGCTATAATCAAAGATCGTCAAGGTATTTCCAACCTCCAGCTGGGTCATAAAGATGGGGATGCATGGGAATGTTGCCAGATAAAGAAGACACAGATGTTTAAAAGGTTTAAAAAAAAAAAAAAAAGCTAGTAAAGAGAAATAAAAGAGCCTTCCTCTTTAAACTCTATGCTTATGTAGATCAGGTGGAAGAGAAGAGGTTCCTGAATCTTTTCAAGCTCACACATATTCAGAGGGAAAAAAAATTCCTGATGATCATTTTATAGGAATTCTAAAATTCAGAGACATCTTGGAGAGAGAAGGAAAAAGAGGAGAGTGGTTGATAAAGCTAAAGATTATGTGTACATTCGTTTATTTATAGTGTGGAGCATCCGCTAAGAGCCAGGAGTTATTTTAGGAGCTGAGGATGGAGCCCCAAATAAAGTAGGCAAACCCGCATCTTAAGGGAGACTCTATCCCAGTGAAGGAAGACAGGTATCAAATAAACATATAAATACATAATGTGTCACTTGTGCCAGCCATGGGACTCTCTGGGGAAGAGTTTCAGACAGAGGGAACAGCGAGTGCAAAGGTCCTGGGGTGAGACTGACAGCCACGTGTTTGAGGAACCATGTAGGAGGCAGAATTCTCCTCCCTTCCCTGATTACTCCCATGACTATGCATTGGGTTGACCAAAAAGTTCGTTTGGGTTTTTGCATAACATCTTACTAAAAAAGCCAAATTAAATTTATGGCCAGCCCAGTATGTTAAAGTAATTCTGCTGCTGACATTAAGATTACTAATCAAAAAAATTACTAATAATGTGGCCTTCACTGAGGATTATCCAAGTGGACCTAACCTTATCATATGAATATTCCAGAAGCAGAGAGTTTTCTCTGGCTGGATGCAGGAGAGGGAGTCAGAGAGATTCAACACATGACAAGCATTCAAGGTACCCTCGCTGGCTTGGAGATGGGGGAAACCATGGGGCAAGGAATCTGGGTGGCCTCCAGGAGCTAAGAGTGCCTCTTCCTTGACAGCGAGCAAGGAAGCCAGGACCTCAGTCCTATAACCACAAGGAACAGAATTCTGCCAGTAAGTGGAATGAATTCTGGAGTAAGCTTTTTCCCAGAGGCCCCAGACAGAAGTCCAGCACACAAGCTGATTTTAGCCTAAGCTGAAAATGTGGTTGAGCCCACTTGTAGTTCTGATCTACAAAAATGTGAACTAACAATGCATGGCATGGGGTTGGGGGTTTGAGGTGCTACCATTGTAGCAACTGATGATGCTGCAACAGAAATCCAACAGAAACATCAAGGGCAGGAACAGAGTTAGCAAACAGTACTGCTGAGAAGATGAAATCTGAGAGAGAGCCAGAGGCTAGAAAATCTAAAGCTTTGTGCACGTTGGTCAGTCCACTACATTTCAGGCAAATAAGAGGCACAGGTTGAAGGGTTTAAACAGAGGAAACGTGACCTTGACTTGATCCTGAGAGTTCAGTACTGCTTGATGAACTGATACCCAGAGAAGAACTCCACTGATGGAGTTTCCGAGGAGCTCCAGAGGCACTGGTACATACTGGATTATAAAATATTCAGAAGAAGCCAGCAAAACAAATGGAGAACAGGCAGAGAGTTTGGGAGATGGAGCATATCAAAAACAGCATTTAAGATATGCCAGCAACTGAGAAGAGTGAATCTATCAAGAGAGATTACATGAGGCAGCCTGAAACGCAACCACGCTTCCCACTTTGCTCAATCCCCACGTGCACTAGAGAAAATGCTTTTGGTCCACACATTTCTTGAACAGACTTATCTGTGCTGTATAGATTCACCCTCAGGAATATCTCAAGCTTTCCCCTATGCCACTCTGGTAAAAGATTAATAGCCATGATGATTAGCCATGGCCAGGAATTTGATAGCTAATAGAGCTTCGGGGGAGGGCATATTTTATTAGCAGTCGAGTGCCTTGCAGCAACTGCCTGCCAGAGGGAACTGGGGGATTGGAAAGATGACTAAGGAGCCCCATGGTGGGAAAAATTAAACCATAGACCCATGAGATAATAACAGCAATAGAGAGACAGGCAAAGCTTCCCACGCACACGCACCAAGTCAGAAATACCTCAGGTATAATTAAACCCTTCTCCAGAATTTAGCACCTTTTTGTTAGAAGAATCTTTACTTGCAGTTCTCAGCATTCTGTTGCCTTGGCAGAAACCCTATCTCTTGACATTTGAGAGGTTTCTGTACCCTTTTTCAAAGAACAGCACTGGCAAGCATGCTTTTGAAATATGGTTTGTAGCCATGGATGATTTTACCATTGAGTGTGTATGTGCCCATCCCACCTGACCCCAGGCACAATCTGTTTATTCCCTCTATCTGCCTTCTCTGCTTTCGCACCCACATTTCACTGCAATGCTGGGACTGACCAGGCCTTCGGGACCCGATTGTAGCAGGGTGCCGTGAGATCTTCATGTTTCATGGAGCTTGGGGAGGATGCCTTTGTGTGTCCACTGTCAGGACTGGCAACTTGTCCTCAACCCTGGCTCCTGGGAAGCGTGGTTTCCTAAAGCAGGCCGAGCTTCCTCAATCTGGGGATGGCGACTTATGCTGTCTTGACTCATGTCTGATCAGTTTTATTCCCACTGCCAATTTACCCTGCATTTCTATTCTTGGCTAAATTTGCTTTCTCCTGGCTACCTGCTCTCCCTGTTCAAGATCCATGTGTCAGCTACAAACTGGCACTTGCCAAGAGCATTTGCCAGCAACTGAGCAGCAACAAGGGCATTTGCCATCTGCCTCTGAGGAAACTGAACCCTGGGCTGCTGCAGCTGCCGACCTCCAACACCCACTGAGGGGAATTCAGGGTAGAGAGTGAGGCAACTCTGCTCCAGGGAAACTGGTGGAAGAGGTCTATAGAGAGTTAAATGTTTCCAGGAACTGATTTCATGATCCCAATCTTGCATCTCTTCATAACTAGAAAAGCACTAAATCCCTTTCTGGTAACATCAGCTCCCCATGACTAGCAAAAAAACTTTTGTAAAGTAAACACTTGATTGCATTGAACTCCACGCTCACCAAATTCTATTTTTCTTTTAATTGAAGGAAAATTGCTTTATAGTATCTTGTGGTTGTCTGTCATACATCAACAAGAATCAGCCATAGGTACACCCATGTCCCCTCCCTCTTGAACCTCCCTCCCATCTCCCACCCCATCCCACCCTTCTAGATAGTCACAGAACCCCTGTTTGAGTTCCCTGAGTCATACAGTAAATTCCCATATACTGACCTTTGCCACTACCTCTTTGGGCCAGTTTATCGGAGCTATCTGAGGGGCTGTCTCCCAGGCTGCAGTGTTCATTTTGCCCTAAATAAAACTGAACTTGCAACTCTTACATTGTGCATCTTTTTAGTTGACATACATTGTGTCAGAACCTAATGCTATTAGAATCAACTGTAACTGGGGATTCTCTAAATTACAAAAACTCACCTTTTGATCACAAAGCGGGTTGTGATGATTCGGAAGATAACACCTACAAAGCATCGTGCAGGGGGTTGGCACGTGATACTGGCTGAACAAACCTGAGCTGTGTTTAGGAGGAAAGCTGGTAAAGGGGTGAAAACCTAAGGATGAAACTCAGAGACAGCGTTCCCGGAGGAGAGGAACCTGAGGCTGTGCAAATAGCATCTCAGAGCCCTGCTTACACGCGTGGGGCTGTCCTGGTGGCTCACGGGCATAGAATCTGCCCGCAGTGCAGGAGATGCAGGTTCAGTCCCTGGGTGGGATGATCCCCTGGAGGAGGATGACGCAACCCACTCCAGTATTCTTGCCTGGAAAATCCCATGGACAGAGGGACCCAGTCCACTGGGTCACTAAAGAGTTGGACAAGACGTAATGACTAAACAACTTACATGCAGAAGGCCATGTGTAGTAGATCCAGTTTCATGAGCATGGGTTCAGTCCTGTAGCCACAGAAACAGAGACTGTGGCCCTTGGGAGTTTACTTAAAGCCATACGAGCGTAAGCATTCTGTGTTTGAAAATCCTAGGGATGGAAAACTCACTTGAATCCTGTTTTAGCTTTCTGTGCGACAGTGATGACAATTAGAATGTCTTTATTCAGTGACTATGTATTGAGTGTGCCCGGGTATATGCAGAAGGCAATAGGGAGATAAGCAGTTACTACGCACCCACCATAAACAAGTCACTACAACCAAAAGGGTGGTGTGAGTAACTGAAGGTGTCTTTCAGATACAGTGATTCCAGAAGGTCTTCTTGAGAAGGCAACATGTGAATGGAGAGTTGAGGCAAATGAGAATTTATCAAGCAACAACAGGACTTCCCTGGTGGTCCAGGGGCTAAGACTCCGCACTGCCAATGAAGGGGGGTCAGGTTTGATCCCTGGTCAGGAAACTAGACCCCATATGCCACAAGTAAAGATCCCACATGCTGCCACAAAGATTGAAGGTCCCACATGGCACAATTAAGACCCAGGTGGGGGGACTATTGGCTGCCAGGGTCTCACCGAGCACCCTTTTGGGGACGATACGCACTGCCAATGGTCCCACAAAGCCACTGAGTGTATGCTCTGTCCCAGCCACACAATTTGGACCCAAGTTTTTTTTATTTTTCATTCGAGGATAATCACTTTACAATTTTGTATTGGTTTCTGCCATGCATCAACATCAATCAGCCATAGATATACATATGTCCTCACCCTCTTGAACTTCACTTCCGCCTCCCACCCCATCTCACAGAGCACCAGTTTGAGCTCCATGCCTCATTCAGCAAATTCCCACTGGCTGTTTTACATATGGTAGTGTGTATGTTTCCATGCTACTCTCTTCATTCATCCCACCCTCTCCTTCCCCCACTGTGTCCACAGTCTTCTCTAGGTCTATATCTTCTTTCTTGTCCAGCTGGACAGCAGTTTTCACATACACAATGACCATCTAAAATCCAGCCCCACCCCCACCCCTGCCATCCCCCATACAGCTCACTGTAATCAGAACTAACAGTGTAAAAGACTGCAGCTTAGAGATAAACAAATGCCCTAATATCCTGATTTTCTCCAACAGATAGACACAAAACCCAAAAAAAGAACACACCAAATATAGTGCCTGGGAAATAAAGGATCTGGAGTTTCTCCCTGTTGGTAATATTTTTACATCCCTGAGGCTTTCCTTCACTTGGATAATTTACAGGTCAATGGTTTCCTGTCTCTTCACACACCTCATGTTTGCCTCCTCACTTTAATCAGGGAAAGATGGAGGCAAAAGCAAAGATGTCTGGCTACAGCAAAAAGCAGCAGTGAAAAGCACTAGACCAAGATCAAATATTTATGGTGCGGCAAACTAGCTAACTGATTGTGATATCAAAGGATAACAAATCATTTTTTAAAAGGGAGAAAAAGCCATCAATGTGAACAGTATAATTTGCCTTTCATCAGGCGCTGATTTCTTTTTTCTGGTGTTCATCTAACAGCGATCGTTTCTGACTTTCTTTTGTCTCGTTTAAAAATACATGTCATGTCCCTCCCCCAAGGCAGTCAGATGTGCAGTGTTTTAAACGAGGTTTTGAGAAGGAGACATCGAATTTTATATTTTGTACCCTGTGAAAAGGAACACGTGTAGTTCTCTGCAGCCCCTTTTTCAGTGGTTCCTGCTGTTGTTACATGATTGAGAAATTGATTGAACTCGGAGACCAGAGCACTTCAAAGAAAGCCATGTTCACATTACAGATTTCAGCAAATGAGACTTATGCAAAATTAACAGTAGTCAAATAGCCAGTATTTCTCATCTGTAGCTCCCACTACCCCCTCTACCAAGCCCAAGTGGGCAGCAGGTAATAAATGTAGGTAACAAAAGAAATGTAGAGAACAGATAATGTAGGTAACAAAAGAAAAATGATAATGAATAATCTGACATCTCTGCCGTCAATGTTTTCTAAAAATCTGCTCTTTCAGTATTTTAAACAGTACCACCATCTTGTTGCATTTTTAAAAACTTTTGATCACTTCAATTATAAATTCTTCAACAAGGTCATACTTAGAAAATAAATTGCCTGAAGGGTTATCATCAGACTGTTAATTTCCAGTGAAAATTACCTGATTCTTACAGAAAGCTTAGTGCCTGTGGAATTTGTTTTTTCTGATTTTTAAAAATGTATTTATAAAAGCTTTATCAAGATTTAATTCACATACCACACAGTTCATCCATTTTAAGTATACGATTCAATGGTTTTTACTATATTCAGAGTTGATTTTTTTTTTTTTTTTTTTTGAGTAACCTGTCTTGAGTAATTCTGTTGTTTAATTGGTCTTTTTGGAGAGACTACCCTAAAGAATTTCTAACCTCATGAACTCTGAACTCAAAGAATCAAATATTGCTTTTCTCCCTCCTTGTGGCTTCTTTGTAAATTTTTATGATTACTTTTTGAAGAATTCTGAAGCCCTCTATGCCTAATGTCAGTACAGAAGTAGTTTAATTAGATTATGAAGAAAAGAAGACATCTTCACTCTGAAAAGCATAGCTGGGCTTTGCTACCAGAAAATAAAATTTTTGTTTCCTTCAGTTTCCCTTACAGACATTTCTGAGCTCAGCTCATTGCAGGCTGATCTCTGTGACTTCACATTTGCTCAAGGCAGGTGATTTACTAGCAGCAGCACCAACATAAATAAATAAAGGAAAAATCTTTATAAAATATCAGTGAACCAAGGTTCACTTTACACACTGTGCTGCCTATTATGTGTGTGTGTGTGTGTGATTTGCATACATGTATCACACACACATTCAGTCATTCAAAGTATGGCTCATAAGTCTGATTGTGTTATGGTTTCCTTTTATAAGAGAGAATTAAACATGAACACTTACTGTTCATTCAATTTCTATACATCATTCCTTCTCACTCTAGGCTTCCTGCACCTCTTGGAAGGGTGGGATCCATGAACCTGTGTTTTAAACAAACTTTCCAGGTGACTCTGATGGCCCAACATTGGGAAATCAAGGATCCTCTGCCACATACTGAAGACAAGATATTCATAGCAAGCAGTGAATGGCTTCATGGCTGATACTCAAGGAGACTGATGCACTAGAGTTGAATCCCAGACTGCTATTGTCTGAGTGTTTGTTTCCTACCAAAACTCACATGTTGAAATCCTAACTCTGAAGGCAATGATATTAGGAGGTGGAGTCTTTGTTTGTCAGTTAGGACATGAGGGTGGGGCCCTCGTGAATGGGATTAGTGCCCTTTTGAGAGAACCCAGAGAGGCCCCTCACTGCTTACACCATGTGAGAATGCAGTGAGAAGACACCACCTATGGACCAGGAAGAGAACTCCCACCAGAACCCAACCATGCTGGTACCTGATCTCAGATTTCCAGCTGCCAGACCCATGAGAAATAGGTTTCTGTTGTTTATATGCCATCCAACTGTGGTATTTTGTGATAGCAACGCCCAAAGACTAAGACACCAACACAACCTCAGGAAATTCAGAGCATCAACAGGTAACATGGACACCTGTCCAACTCACACTGGAAGCTGTCACCCCTTTTAGCCTGGCCCTCTGCCACTGGACTTCTAAGAGACATGAAGAAGTGCATTTATCAAAGACAACCTGTGACTCTCCAACCTGGAAACCAGGCAGGCTTGCAGGTTCTTCAACCACAGAGCAGAATGGCTGCTGATGGCTTTGGAGGCTGGGTCATCACAGGTGAGGGTGCCTCTGCCCCAGGTCTAACTACCCTGAGGCTCCCATGCTTTGAGGAAGCCACATCAGTTCCAGGCACCACACATGTGGAGGAATAAGCCTTCAGCAGAGTCCAGGCCCTCCAGTTCCATTACCAACAAACTTTGATTCTTCCCAACTGAGATTCCAACATCCTGGAACACCAACGTGCCATAGAAAGGGGACTATACCTTATCTGCTTTCCTGACCCACAGAATCCATGGGTATAAATCACTATGTGTAACAGCAATTTATTACACATCAGAGGGCCCGGAGCAAGGGAACAGAATACCAAGTGACCTATGAACATGATGAGAGCCAACAAATTCTATCAAAGCCTGGAGAAGAGGGTGTTGTCAGCCAGGCCAAGCACATTGTCCTAAAATTACCAGATTTGGGCTGCTTTCCTCTCTGGTCTAAACAGTACTTCAAGCCCATGGGATCACTCCCAGACAGAACTGCAGGACAGAAAGAATCAGCAAGCAGCAATAATGGCTTTGCTCTCTCGTGTTGGCTGCCAGAAGCCCTGTGAAGGTATATCTGGATATGCCCTGCTCCATGGGGAGAGTATGGTTTCCTCAATTGTCTGAACATCAACAGACCCCAGGGCTTGCTGACCCTGCACAGCAAGGAGTGGGACAGGAATTCTTGCAGGCACAAAGGTTAACCTGATGCCTTTTACTGTTTTCCCCTAGGAAGAAATTGTGAGGCTGTGGTGCTACCCAGGCACTGCTCTCTGGGGCCTTTTTTGGGGATATAAAGCACAAGCTTCTTCCTAATATGTATAGTTACACACTACCAATAGTCCTACCAATGAATAGTCAAGGTTGATTTCCTTTAGGATTGACTACCATCATTTACCGGTGGCTGCTCGGGCGCAGGAGGCCCTAGAGGAGCTATCCCACGCTGAAGGTCAGGAAGGGCGGCAGTAAAGAGATACCCCTCATCCAAGGTAAGGAGCAGCGGCTGCACTTTGCTGGAGCAGCCGTGAAGAGATACCCCACGCCCAAGGTAAGAGAAACCCAAGTAAGATGGTAGGTGTTGCAAGAGGGCATCAGAGGGCAGACACACTGAAACCATACTCACAGAAAACTAGTCAATCTAATCACACTAGGACCACAGCCTTGTCTAACTCAATGAAACTAAGCCATGCCCGCGGGGCAACCCAAGACGGGTGGGTCATGGTGGAGAGGTCTGACAGAATGTGGTCCACTGGAGAAGGGAATGGCAAGCCACTTCAGTATTCTTGCCTTGAGAACCCCAAGAACAGTATGAAAAGGCAAAATGATAGGATACTGAAAGAGGAACTCCCCAGGTCAGTAGGTGCCCAATATGCTACTGGAGATCAGTGGAGAAATAACTCCAGAAAGAATGAAGGGATGGAGCCAAAGCAAAAACAATACCCAGTTGTGCATGTGACTGGTGATAGAAGCAAG
>SJYX01001121.1:359300-441000 GCA_006410675.1 Oreotragus oreotragus | reverse complement strand
TACCCAGTTGTGGATGTGACTGGTGATAGAAGCAAGGTCCGATGCTGTAAAGAGCAATATTGCATAGGAACCTGGAATTTTAGGTCCATGAATCAAGACAAATTGGAAGTGGTCAAACAGGAGATGGCAAGAGTGAAATTCGACATTCTAGGAATCAGCGAACTAAAATGGACTGGAATGGGTGAATTTAACTCAGATGACCATTATATCTACTACTGCAGGCAGGAATCCCTTAGAAGAAATGGAGTAGCCATCATGGTCAACAAGAGTCCAAAATGCAGCACTTGAATGCAGTCTCAAAAACAACAGAATGATCTCTGTTCATTTCCAAGGCAAACCATTTAGTATCATGGTAATCCAAACCTATGCTCCAACCAGGAACACTGAAGAAGCTGAAGTTGAACAGTTCTATGAAGACCTACAAGACCTTCAAGAACTAACACCCCCCCCCCCAAAAAAAAAGATTTTCCCACTGCTATTCACCAGAGTACTGAAAGTTCTAGCTTGAACAATCAGACAAGAAAAATAAAGGAAATACAAATTGGAAATGAAGAATTACAATTATCCCTGTTCAATTCCTCCCACCCTCTCCCTCAGATAAGTTCAATACCAATTTTCTAGATTCCATATAGAAGTGAAAGTTGCTCAGTTGTGTCTGACTCTTTGCAACCGCATGGACTGTACAGTCCATGGAATTCTCCAGCACAGAATGCTTTAGTGGGTAGCCTTTCTTTCTCCAGGGGATCTTCCCAACCCAGGGATCAAACCCAGGTCTCCTGCATTGCAGGTGATTCTTTACAGCTGAGCCGTAAGAGAAGCCCAGATTCCATATGTATGCATTAATATTTGTTTTTATGTTTCTGACTTCACTCTCTTTGACAGACCCTAGTTCATCCACATCACTGCAAATGACCCAATTTCATTCCTTTTTATGGCTGAGAAATATTCCATTGTATTTATGTACCACATCTCCTCTATTCATTCATCTATTGGTGGACATTTAGGTTCCTTCCATGTCTTGGCTGCTGACACAACATTGTAAAGCAATTATACTTCAATTTAAAAGTTAATTAAAATACAAGGGATTATTGTAAGAAATTATCTCTGTTCACACATGACATGATCTTACATGTAGAAAATCCTAAAGATTACACAACACACACACACACAGACACACACACACATATACAAACTGTTAGAACTAATAAAGAATTCAGCAAAGTTGCAAAATGTAAAACCAACATTCAAAACCCAGTTGTATTTTTAAACACTAACAAGAGCCAATCAGAAGAAGAAATTTTAAAAACAATGCCATTTAGCATAGCACCAGAAAGGATAAAATATGTAAGAATAACTCCACCAAGGAAATGAAAGATGTATACCTTGAAAACTATAAAATATTGCTAAAAGAAATAAAGCAGATATAAATAAATGAAAAGATAGCTCGATTGTGGATCAGAAGACGTTAGTATTGTTAAAATGTATATGCTGCCCAAAGTGATCTACAGATTCAAAATTCTAATGGCATCTTTTTGCAGAAATAGATTTTTTTGAATATCTCCACCAAGGAAATGAAAGATGTATACCTTGAAAACTATAAAATATTGCTAAAAGAAATAAAGCAGATATAAATAAATGAAAAGATAGCTCGATTGTGGATCAGAAGACGTTAGTATTGTTAAAATGTATATGCTGCCCAAAGTGATCTACAGATTCAAAATTCTAATGGCATCTTTTTGCAGAAATAGATTTTTTAAAAATCCTAAAACTTGTGTGGAATATGAAGAGACTATGAATAGCCAAAACAACCTCAAGAGAGAAGAACAAAATTGGAGGCCTCCCAGTCCCAGATTTCAAAATGTACAACAAAGCAACAGTGATTGAGATGGTGTGGTCCTGGCATAAAGACAGAGATGGAGAGCAGTAAGATGAACAGAGAGCCCAGTAATAAATGTTTGCATATAAATAGCCAAATGATTTTTAATAGGAGTGCCTAGACTACACAATGGAGATAAAGCAGTCTTTTCAAGAAATGGTTTTGGAAAAACTGGATATCAACATGCAAAAAATGAAATTGGACCTTTACACCACAATAAAAATTAACTCAAAATGGATTAAAGACTAAACATATGATCTAAAATTATTCAAACCCTAGATAAAAACATAGAAAAGTTTTAGGATATTGGTGTTTGGAATGACTTTTTTTTTTTGATGGAAACCAAAGAAGACAGGCAACAAAATAAAAAATAGACAAGTTGGACTTTACCAAACTTAAGAACTTCTGTTCATCAAAAGAAACAGTTGGCAGAATAATTTTTGGAATTGTCAAAAAAGTCAGTTTATGGAATTGAAGCAAACAATTGCAAATCATATATCTTGTAAGATGTTAATATTCAGACTATATAAGAAGGTCTACAACTGAACAACAAAAACAAAATAAACCAATTTGAAAAGAAGCAAAAGATTTTAATAGACATTTCTCTAAAGATTTATACCTGCCAATAAGCACATGAAAAGATGCTCAACATTCCTAATAACTAGGGAAATGCAAATCCAAATGACAAGACATCACCTTACACCCATCAGGATGCCATTCTGTGCTTAGTTGCTCAGTCCTTTCTGGACCCTGCTAGGCTACAGTCCATGGGGATTCTCCAAGCAAGAATACTAGAGTGAGTTGCCACGCCCTCCTCTAGAGGATCTTCCCAACCCAGGGATTCAACTCAGGTCTCCCACAATGCAAGTGGATTCTTTACCTTCTGAGCCACCAGGGAAACGCATGAATACTGGAGTGGGTAGCCTATCCCTTGTCCAGGGGATCTTCTTGACCCAGGAATCAAACTGGGGTCTCCTGCATTGCAGGTGGATTCTTTACCAGTTGAGCTGCCGTAGAAGCCCGCCCACCCATCAGGTTGTCCCCTATCAAAAGAATAAATAATACCTGTAGGCAAGGATGTGGAGAATTTGGAGCCTTTGTTTACTTTTGGAAGGAATGTAAAATAGTGCAGCCATTGTGGAAATTAGTATCCATGTTCCTCAAAATGTTAAAAGTAGAGTTATCATATAACCTAGCAGTTCCATTTCTGGGTACATGTCCAAAAGAACTCAGAGGAGGATTGCAAAGAGGTACTCATATACCCATGTTCATTGCAGCATTATTCACAATAGATAAGAGGTAGAAGTAACCCACATCTCCATCAACAGATGAATGTATAAAGAAAATGTGGTATATGCATATAGTATAATATTATACAGCCTTTAAAAAGAAGGAAATTCTGTCATACACTTCATCATGAAACTTCAAGACATTATACTAAACTAAATAAGCCAGTCCCAAAGAGCAAATATTGTATGAGTCGAATCATATTGACATATATAAAGTATGTCAGAAGTATGGAAACAGAGTAGAAGGATGTTGCCAGGGGTTCGGAGCAGGAGGGATGGGAAATTTAGTGTTTAATGGGTAGAGTTTTAGTGTTGCAACATGAAAAAAGTTTTAGAGATCTTTTGTACAACAGTGTTACTTGACACTACTGAATTATACATTTTAAAATTTAGTGTAATATGTTTTTTTACTATAACAAAAAAGAATAAGATCTCTATATGATTCAGTTCAGTTCAGTCTCAGTTGTGTCCAACTCTTTGTGACCCCATGGACTGTAGCACGCCAGGCTTCCCTGTCCATCACCAACTCCCAGAGCTTGCTCAAACTCATGTTAATCAAGTAGATGATACCATCCAACCATCTCAGCCTCTGCTGTCCCCTTCTCCTCCCACCTTCAGTCTTTCCCAGCATCAGGGTCTTTTTCAATGAGACAGTTCTTTGCATCAGATAGCTAAAGTATTGGAGTTTCAGCTTCAACATCAGTCCTTCCAGTGAATATTCATGGCTGATTTCCTTTAGGATGGACTGGTTGGATCTCCTTGCAGTCCAAGAGACTCTCGAGTCTTTTCCAACACCACAGTTCAAAAGCATCAGTTCTTCAGTGCTCAGCTTTCTTTATAGTCCAACTCTCACATCCATACATGACCACTGGAAAAGCCATAGCCTGGACTAGACGGACCTTTGTTGTTAAAGTAATGTCTGCTTTTTAGTATGCTGTCTAGGTCTGTCTAGCTTTTCTTCTAAGGAACAAGCATCTTTTAATTTCATGGCTGCAGTCACAATATGCAGTGATTTTAGAGCCCAAAGATAAAAAGTCTCTTACTGTTTCTCCCATTGTTTCCCCATCTATTTGCCATGAAGTGATTGGCCTGAATGTCATGATCTTAGTTTTCTGAATGCTGAGTTTTAGGCAACTTTTTCACTCTCCTCTTTCACTTTCAATCAAGAGGCTCTTTAGTTCTTCTTTGCTTTCTGCCATAAGGGTCATGTCATCTGCATATCTGAGGTTATTGATATTTCTCCCGGCAATCTTGATTCCAGCTGTGCTTCATCCAGCCTGGCATTTCTCATGATGCACTCTACATATAAGTTAAATAAGCAGGGTGACAATATACAGCCTTGATGTACTCCTTTTCCTACTTGGAACCAGTCTGTTGTTCCATGTCCAGTTCTAACTGTTGCTTCTTGACCTGCATACAGATTTCTCAAGAGGCAGGTCAGGTGGTCTGGTATTCCCATTTCTATAAGAATTTTCCAGTTTGTTGTGATTCACACAGTCAGGCTTTGGCGTAGTCAATAAAGCAGAAGTAGTTGTTTTTCTGGAACTCTCTTGCTTTTTCAGTGATCCAGTGGATGTTGGC
Organism: Oreotragus oreotragus; assembly: GCA_006410675.1. Classification (NCBI taxonomy): domain Eukaryota; kingdom Metazoa; phylum Chordata; class Mammalia; order Artiodactyla; family Bovidae; genus Oreotragus; species Oreotragus oreotragus. The sequence goes on along the minus strand of SJYX01001121.1, from coordinate 436,254 downwards.
AATTTGATCTCTGGTTTCTCTGCCTTTTCTGAATCCAGCTTGAATGTGTGGAAGTTCATAGTTCACATATTGTTGATGCCTGGCTTGGAGAATTTTGCATATTACGTTGCTAGCCTGTAAGATGAGTGCAGTTTGTGGTAGTTTGAACATTCTTTGGCATTGCCTTTCTTCGGTACTGGAATGAAAACTGACCTTTTCCAGTCCTGTGGCCACTGCTGAGTTTTCCAAATTTGCTGGCATATTGAGTGCAGCACTTTCACAGCATCATCTTTTAGATTTTCAAATAGATCAACAGGAATTCCACTGCCTCCACTAGCTTTGGTAATGAGGCATTGTTTCCAAGCTATATTGTTAAGAAAACAAAATAGCATTTGATATGTGGCACCTGATATATAAGAGTACAGCATAAGACAGGTTAAAAAGTAGCCCTTTATCTTTTCCATAAAGAAAGAATCTGCATGTTCACAGAACAAATTGAAAATGAATATAATAAATATAGTTACCTCTAGACTGATGAAGGGATTAGAAGTGAGACTTATATGTTTAATATACTTTTGACTTTGGAATCATAGACATTTTTAGCCTTTTAAAAAGTAAATTTTAAAAGGTTGAAAGTACATTGAGTTTTTTCAACTCTTAATTTATACCTACCAAAAGAAAAAATATTATTCCCTTTTGATTATGCATTTTCAATGTTCATTGTTAATTTACGTGTAATTACTTTGAAATTCTCCACCACTAGGTATAGCCTGCACTTGTTACTCTGTTCTCTTGCTTTATTTATCCTTTGAAAACATGATTTCTACTCCTACCTCATCAGCTAAATATTTTAAAGTAGTCAGCCTCCAGTGTAGCAGTGTCGCAATTAGAAATCTACTTTGAGATATTTAATAAAAAATATACTCCCACGGTGATATTTTAGGTTTAATTTGGATAAGCAAATAAGGGTACTTTTTCCTTTGCTTTTCATTTCCTATGTTAGGTTTGCTTCCCACAGACATCTGACTTTGAAAGTTACCGTTGAGTATGGGCACAGAACAGAAAGTAGGTGTCAGGGTTTGCTTCTGTTCAAGTTTTGACTGTACCAGTCACCTCTCAGATGACAGAAGACTTTCATATTTTTATTACTGTTCATCTTTTCCTGAGCTTTTAAATTTCTTTTTATGATCCAGGTCTTCAATACACTTTGAAGGCTAGCTTCTCCTAAAGTCAGAGCTCTCTTTTAGGTAAAGGTGCCTTGGGAGCCGGGGAAGGCAATGGCACCCCACCCCAGTACTCTTGCCTGGAAAATCCAATGGACGGAGTAGCCTGGTGGGCTGCAGTCCATGGGGTCGCTAACAGTCGGACAGACTGAGCGACTTCACTTTCACTTTTCTCTTTCATGCATTGGAGAAGGGAATGGCAACCCACTCCAGTATTCTTGCCTGGAGAATCCCAGGGATGGGGGAGCCTGGTGGGCTGCCGTCTATGGGGTCACACAGAGTCGGACACGACTGAAGTGACTTAGCAGCAGCAGCAGCCTTGGGAGCACTAACAGAGCCTGATGACTTAATTAGAAGAAGCCTTACTGAGCAGTTAAGAGTGTTTACTTCTGAGCATAGCTGCCTGGGTTCAAGTCCTGTTTCGACCTTTTGTCTGTGTGACCTTGGGCAAGTCACTTAACCTCAGTTTTTAATCTTGAAAGTGGAAATGACAGTTATGTTTACCTCAGAACTTGTTATATGTGGACTAAGTAAGTTAAGATACACCAAGTCTAGACTAGACCTGCCACTTGGCAGGCATTGTGTTAAGTGTTAACTGCTTAACCTGGAAGTAGCTAGACACAGTTTAGCTCAGATTACTAATAGCCTTATTGAACCTAGGTATTGATCAGCACCCTGATCAATTTTTCTCACTGATCTTAAGGCCTTTTTGTTTTGAGTTAAAACTTGTAATTGCTGAAGCCATTTAATGATGTCGGTTTTTATAGTATTAATATATAAATATTTCTTGCTGTCTCATCTGGTTTTTGAAATGAAGTCCTGTTTCTTCGCCCTTTTTTAAATGGCAGATTTCCTTAAAGAGCCTCGTCTCCTGCCTTTGTCCATGTTAGCGTAGCCACCGCTTTCAGTGGGTCACAGAGGGAGTAGAGAGGTACCTCCAGTTCTCTTTAGCTTTTAGATGCAAATGTTACCATATTTAATACGAATAATAAGATTTATTCCAATCTTCTCTCAAAACTGTATCTTGTGCTGTTCTTTGCTCTCTTACTTCTATTCCATTGTCTCTCCCCATTTCCCTCCCTCTTGAGAGGATATTAGCATTACTTCTCATCCATTTTTCATACTTATTTGCACCTTGTGCTTCCTGGATACATATGTTATCACTTTTATTTCCTATTTATATTGTTGGTGTGATTTTAGTTTTTTATTCATGAGAATATTCTTTTTCAAGAGAATGAAAAGCCTTTATCTTAAGATAACAAGTTGCATGTTGAGAGTTGGGAATGTGGATTGCTCCTGCCTAAGTATAATTAATTCTTTGTCACCTATACTTGAATAGAGGATAAGATACTTCTGCTTCTATTTATTAGAGATTCTTTGGGGGACTGATTCTTTTAAGGGCCTTATTACTGCTTTGTTATTTCGCTGTTATTGTGAAGTGTTGAAAGCCATATCAAACAGGGGCTCTTCGACATTTTAATAATCTTCCACTAGTGTTTGAAATTTTACAATAGACTGTACATTCAGCAGACGTGTGCCCAGCACTTATTATATTCTATGCACTGTGTGCGGCACTGGGAATAAAAAGAATACAACCTGGTCTCTGACCCCAGAGGACTCAGTCTTCATGAGACACTGCAGTGTAGAGAAGAAAGCTTTAGTGTGGAGTTATTACCTCTAGTTCTGTTGCTTACCAATGTGTAACAAAGAGCAAGTTGTCAGTCTCTCTGAGATGGTTTTCTCTTCTATAAAATGAGGGAGTTGGTTTGAATAAGCTCTTATGATCTTGTCTGTATCTCTTATTCCAACATTTTCTTAAAGCTACTTAAATTGTTGTGAGGATCAAATTGGAAAAAAATTTATTAAAGTACTTAAAGTACTTTATTAATAGTACTTAAAGAAACTATTAAGTTTTGTTTAAACAAAAACATTATTATCTGCTAATTTGATGTTATTTGCAAATGCTTTTGGTCCAGAGACCAGATGCGTTAAGTGTTATAACTAAGTTCCAGAGCTTGAGAGAAAAGAGTGACTTTTTCATGATTTTGGCTCCGAGTTCTAGGGGTATTCTAGCATATCATACTGTCTCTGTTATTGAGTCAGATAGGTACTCTGTAAATATGAGCTGATTTAAACAATAGATTTCAGAAGCTCAGTATAATTATAAAGTGAATCACAGTCCCTGTGGTTTTAGGGTTTCTGTATTAGACATATGAAATTCTGGGTTTATAGGTAATTGGTTTTTACAGTGGAATAATTATATTTGTGCAAATATGACTGTATATTTACAGCATATCAACAGGCTCACCATGCCTAAATGTAGAATACATTGCTTTTCAGGGTCAATTTTCGTTGGCTTCTTTTGTCCACTAAACATTTTTGAGTATATGACATATGCTAGAAAATACTTCAAATTTATAGGCTCTTTTATAAAGTACAGCTGTGTCTATGTTTGTGGATTATAAAAACCAGTGATAATATGCAGGAAGACTTAGTCCGTTAGCCAGTTCAAAAAAGTTCAATCAGTAATTATGTTTTAATTATTATTAATAGGTATTTGTTCTCAGATTTAAGTGATGGTTTCAATTCTCTGGAATTCTTTATTGTTAAGGATTATGATTATTGCTAGTCTGATTGTTCTTCAAGTTTTCATAATGTATATCCTTTTCTTTATTTATAATTACTGCTGGACAATTTTATTTACTGTTGAAATGGTGAGACTTTCACTACGTGCTTTTAAAGTAAAATTTTCATTTGCACAGTTACTGGCAATAAAGAGTAATAGCTAACTGTTGCTTATTTAATCTGCTATCATACAAACTTTCATATTAGTTGTAAATTTCTGATTATATGACTGTAAATTTGACTTAGCTTTTGAGGAATAAAAATATTAGCATGTTTTACTGGTAAACTCATGTACCTAATGAGTCATTCTTTTTATATATGCGAGGAAAATGGTATTTCATTGTTAAAGCTAGAATTGAGTTAGTCAACCAGAAGTGAACCTCTAATTGTTTCCAAATGCTTACTATTTGGGTTTGGATGCAGCTCTAAGTCTTAGCTCAGTCAGGAATTTGCTAAGTTTGTCTTTTTTTCCATATCCTTTCATTATGGCTAGATAGATCCATGCTAAAATCTGTTTTATGATTCCCTATTACAGTAGTTAATCAGAAAAATATGGGCATAAACTCCTGAGCTAAACACAATTTTAAAAAACAAAAATAGAGTTTCTGCAGGTTTCTTTTACATTTTTATAACCTTTGAGATTATAGAAATTGACTTTGATTTTAAATTGCTTATCACCACACTTGATTTAGCAAGTACTTTTTTCTCCCCACCCCAGTTTCATGACCTAGTTATAGCTCCTACAGCTGAAATTCTTAACAATATTTTAATATTATTATTGGAGAAAATTAGCCTGATGTTTCCATGTGCCTTGGTGAAATGCTTGCTGCTCTTGAATGTAAACATTTTATTAAAATTCTACCTAAGTAGATAACCATTTGAAATTTTATAGTGTAGCAAAGTCAGTAAAAACCTCATTGGTCTCTCTATATATTATTGTCTTATATCAGTTTTAGCTTTCATTTAATTATTTTAAAATAGATGCTGGCTTCTAATATTAACTTTACTAAAGCATTTCTCTGCATTATGGTTTTTGAATTGTGTTAAAATGGGGGATCTCTAAGTTCTGTTAATTCTAATACTGTGTTATCTGTGATCATGGAGCTTTACCAGTTCTAGAATCCTCAAACTAAGGGCCACATGTGAAAGTAAATTTTAGGAGAAAAAGGGAAGTACTAGTTGTTGTTCATTGTTGTTGTTTTTACAAAGAGAGTAGCAGACTTTGAGAGGCAACACCATGGATTATACACATAAACATTTGAACAAAGATTTGGGTAAATTTGTAGATGGCTGTTCTTGGTGACATTCAGTTCAGTTCGGTCGCTCAGTCATGTCCAACTCTTTGCGACCCCATGGACTGCAGCACGCCAGGCCTCTCTGTCCATCACTAACTCCCAGAGTTTACTCAGACTCATGTCTGTTGAGCCAGTGATGCCATCCAAACCTGTCATCCTCTGTCGTCCCCTTCTCCTCCTGCCCCCAATCCCTCCCAGCATCAGTCTTTTCCAATGAGTTCAATCCAATAAATGTTTGTTGTGTAGTTTCCATTGATCTCCACAGGCTTTTTCAATACTGTTGAGTTCCTTTGAAGTAAGGCATTGTGAATTATTTATCTTTTTATTTCTGATGCCTGGCACATGCCTGGCACACGGTAAATAAGCAGTAAATGTTTGTAGACTTGAACTGTTCAAAATTGATTTTGGAGTCAGAAGACCTGTTATTATTCTAGCTCTCCTATTCACTAGCATTAACCTTAAGCAAGTTGCTTTGGTGCACTAGGTCTCCATTTCCACAACTCTAGAGTAAGGTTCCATCTGATTCTAGAAGACCTGATGCCAAGCAAAGCATGTAGTACTTATTGCTTATTTGTATTGATTGCATAATAAAATCTATTTGCAGACTTACCTAATTCATAATGGATTAGATTGGTTTGCAAAGTATATCTCAGTTAATGATGCTGGCATGTTGTTGCTTTTTAGTATACAAAGGCAACTTATATTTCATTTCCAAATATATTCTCTCTCTAGTATTCCTTGTACTTTGACCATTTTTTTTTCTTACTGAATAAAAATAAAGATGGAAGAAATTACCTAGAAATTTAATCTATTTCATTATTTTATAGATGAGGAAACTGATGTTTTGGAAGGTTATACTATTTGTCTAAAGCTGTTCAATGGCAGAGGTAGAACCTAGGTCGTATGATTTACACTTGAGTGATTTTTCCACATCAGGTGTCTCCAGGCATTATTAGCAGTTTCTTGAGATAAAGACTGGAGAAGAAATGATCAAAATAGCTAAATTTATGGGCACGTGAAAAAAATACTTGTTTCTTATTCTCAAACAGTTATTCTGGGGGAACTACTTTTATGCCTCATTTCCTGAGAAGTACAATAAGGAAAGTAGGAAAACAAAAATTGTTTAAGTTAGATGGATAAAAACATTTAGTTATGGATCCTTTCTTTTTCCTGAGAAATGAGGATGGAGAGAGGAAAGAAGAATGTCATAATTGAATTATGCCTTGTTATTCTACTATGAGGCTTTTCTGGGGAACCGTGACCTTTTTAATAGCAGCACAGTGGAGAGCAACAGACATTACTGTTCAGGTTGAATGAAAGGATAGCCACTGTTCTTTCACTGTCAAAATCCTTAACCCCAATTCTAGTTGCTTTCCACCCATTTTTCCTCCAGGCTTACTATAGGTATCACAATTTTTTTGTAAGAGCACAGAGAAGAACTTCATAGAGTTTGGAGGACAGTTTGGGATCAGGGAATATCCCCTACAAGGGGTGACACTTGAGATTTTAAAGAAGGACTAGAAGCCTGCTTAAAGGGCAGTTTAGGGACATCTAGAGAGGTCACAGCATGAGACAAAGCATGAAAGGAAGAAGCAGCAGGAAGTGAAGTACAAGCAGGTTTAGAGAGCTTAAAATGTGAAGCAAGAATGGTAGGAGGTGAAGCTAGAGTTTACATTCAATTCCCCAGGCAGTTCGGTTCAGTCGCGTCCGATTCTTTGCAGCCTCATGGACTGCAGCACACCAGTCAGTAGAGAGCTGCCAATGGATTTTCTTTCTTTTTTTTTTTTTTTTGAAGGAAATACAGAGTAAGATTCTGATTTTAATTAGATTAGTCTAATAGCTTGATACAGAATGGTTCTATTGTCGATGGTAAGATAACAACTTACACGAAAAGAGCATAGCTAAAATGACACACATTATTATCTTTGCCTTGTTCAGGAACTTGAGCATGGCTAACTGGGCTGTCTGGCTCAGGCTCCCTCACACGGAGACAGTCAAGGTGTCAGCCAGGGCTGTAGTCATGCTACTTCCAGTCTCACTGAAGTGGTTGTTGAGTTTCTTTGGGGCTCTTGGACTGAGGGTCTCGTTTCCTCTCCAGAAGCATCTCTTAGTTCCTCTTGCCTTGGGCCTCTGCCTAGGGCAGCTCACAGTGTGGCAGCTTTGAACAAGCGAGAGAGCAAGAGAGGAGGGTGGAAGAGATGGAAGCCAGAGTCTTTTATCTTAGAAGTATCACTTTTGCCATACTTGATGCATTAGGAGCAAGTCACTGGATCCAGACCATGCTCAAGGGGAGGGGATGACACAAGAGCATGCACACTGGGGAGGCAGGGGTCTCTGGGATCCATCTTTGAAGCCGCCTGTCACAGTAGACTTAAGAAAATAAGACTAGAGGCAAAGGGACGACTTAGGAGGCTATTTGATAATCCAAGTGAAATGATACGGAGATTATTGTAGACATAAGTAATAGAATGAAGGAGGGGGATGGAGGCAAGAAATGCTTAGCAGGTTAAGTCATGAGAACTTGGTGATTTAGAGCATGAAGGCTTTAAGGAAGAAGCAATTAAAGGTGGCATCTAATTGTTTTTGGCTAGCAAATCACTATCTGACTGAAGAATATTTTCACTTGAATGTGTCTTCAACTCCTGTCCATGTTGAGCTTTTACATGCATTACTGCTATTCTTGCCACACTTTTAGGTTTCTAAACTTGCCCTTGGTGTTGCTTCCCTGGACTCCAGTTTCTCAATATCTCAGTATCTCTCAGTGTCTGTTTAATTTTCCTATTTGTCTCTGTTCCTGCTTTTACCTTCCTTACCCAGGTACTTATCTCTGTACACAAAGTGTGGGAACAATTTCTTAATTTCTTCTCTGAGGCCTTTCCTTTCTTTAATCTAGATTGTAAAACATCTAATTGCTAGATACATTTATCTTTCATTTAACCAACAAGTATTGTGGGCCCACTTTGTGACCAGCACTTTACTGGGCCTCCTTGGGAATATAACAGCAAGACAAGCATTGTCCCTAATCCTCTGATCATTAATATCTTCTCTTTCCTTTCTGTCTGTCAAAAATAACACTAATCGTTTTAGTTATCTACTTCACCTCCTACCTTCCTTAAAAGGTGTATGCATTGTTTTGTTTTCTCTTTATCTCCTATAGCTATTAGATTTCTGGAGTTTCCCAAGCGGTTCAGTTGTAAAGAGCCCACCTGGCAATTCAGGAGACACAAGTTTGATCCCTGGGTCGGGAAGATCCCCTGGAATAGGGAATGGCTACTCACTCCAGTATTCTTGCCTAAAGAATTCCATGGACTGAGGAGCCTGGCGGGCTACAGTCCGTGGAGTTGCAAAGAGTTGGACAACATTGATCATGCACACATACCTTTAGCTATAATCAGGAGGGGTTTTTCTCTAGAAACATTGAGATTCTATAAGTTTAAAACAAAGCACTGGCTTCAGCCATTAAGTGTAATGAAGCTATTCCTGACCTTGCCTTTCAGTCAGCATCAAGCACTAGAGCAGTGACTGTCTGCTCACTCTGGTGACTTACTGGACTCCCCTTGGAGGGCTTTCTAAAAATATTGATACTTCACCTTTTCCTCAGAGATTCTCATTCAGTATGTTAGGAATGAAAACAAACCACACTCTTAAGGTGAATTTGATGTATCGCTAGTTTAGAAAACTGTTGCAGTAGAATCACCTGCACCATTAACTGTTTTGTGTGCATTTAACCATCAATATAGCCTAAAGCTATAATTTCCAAATACCAGTTACAGACTCATTACATCAATTCATACAGTCTTTTGGGCCCTGTCACTAGAGGTGCTGATTCTTCACTAGATCTATGGTGATATCCAGGCTTCTTTTTTTTTTTTTTTAATAATCAAAGAATATTGATACATAATCAGATTGGAAAAACATTGGATTAATGAACCTAATATACTGTATTAATTTCTTTTTTGTATTTTCCTTAACAGAACTGTTCAGATAAATGCATGTAGATGTTTGATTAATGTTAAGGACCAGTCAGCCATGATATGCTTTATAGATTATCTTGGAAGATTCTAGCCATTTGAAGTCATATTTTAAATAGCAGTTGAATGACTGCTTGTGTTTAGATTTTTAGATGCTCCAGTACTATTCAGTAGTATAATATTAGTATTATACTAATATTTCATACACTGAAATATTTCACTTAACTCTTTTTTGACACCCTGATATATTTCATTTAACTCTTCTACTTTTACCTTAAATAATTTTTTTGTCCCATGAAAAATTTGGAACAGTGACTGGACTCTTTTTCCTCATACTATTCTGATAAATCTTGGTTATATTCTGCTGTCAGAGGGATAGTATTACTTTCTTGCAGGATGGGATGGTCAGAATGTGGCTCTAATAAGTGTGTTGTCTTCCTTTTCTAGTGTTATTCCTCTCTTAAGAGAGTCTGTTGGAATATTAATGCAGAGAACTCCTCCGCTTTTGGAAAATACTTTACCTCAGTGCTATCAGAGGGTAAGTTTCAGTGCTTCCAAACCATTGGGTTTTAGTTGTTTCCAAATTGTTGGGGGTTTCAACTTTTATAAATATGGGTAGCATGTGTGTATAATTTAGTATTTCTTCCAAGATTAAAAGCTGACCATGAAAGCCACTTAAACCAGAATAAAATCATTGGAAAATATTGAGCTTCACTAAAGAAATGTGGTAGAAATTGTCCTCATCTAGTCTAGAAATCCAGCAGCTCTTTTAAAATATAAATATGAATAGCAGATGGTATAAGCATTTCTTCAATATATGTTTTGTGAGGCCCCCATCTTTTATGCCATATATTCTTCTAAGGTCTTAGGGGTGTAATGGTAAACAGGATAGACAGGGTCTGTCAAAGTATTTATGGTCTGGTGGGGAAACACAGGCACTAAACAAGAAATAAATAAGGAAATATCAGTGATGATTACTATAATAGAAATGAAACAAAGTGAGGTGGTAGACATGGATGGCTACATCAGATTTATTGAGGATGTCATATTCAAGGAAGCTGAAATCTAGTTGATTAGAAGGAGCCAGACATATGAAAATCTTGGAGAAGAGTGTTCCAAGCAAAGGAAAATGCTAATGCAATAAGTTCTATGGCTGGAATTAATTTAGTGTATTTGAAAAACAGTGAGGAAAAGCCACTGTGGCTGAAGCATAATAAATAAAGGGAAGAGTGGCTGGAAAGGCTGGAGAGAATGCCAGGGGACAGATGATACAGAAGTGTTGGCCTTACTAAGAGGTTAGATTTAATTCTGATCCTGTGGGAAGCATTCGAAAGCTTTTATGCAGGGAGAGTGTCACAGAACTTAAATTTTAAAGCTTATTCTGCTTGCTATTAGAGAATAAACTCTAGGAAGAATGAAAGCAAAGAAAACCAGTTAAGAAGCTATTATCATTTAATTTGAAAAGTTATGGCTTGGACTACAGTGGTATCAATGACAGTGGAGCTAAGTAGATATTTTGGATAAGTTTTTAGAGATAGATTATATTAGCAGAGGGGAGAAAAGGTGTTGAATTGCAACTAGCTAGATCCTAATACTATTTGTTGAGGTTGATGCAGGTGTGAGAGTGGAAAATCCTCCCATATCAAGAGTTCTATTTTGGGTATGTTAAGACTGAAATGCCTACTGTACTTGTAAGCGAAATGTCACTGAAGTGCTTGGATGTACAAATCTGGAATTTTAGGGACTGATTAGAACTAGGAGGAGTTTTGATTCATCAGCATATAAATAGCCTTTAAAACATTAGGATTGTATGAGATTACCATGGAAGGATTCAGCTCTATTCTTTAGCTCAAGTTTCAACTCTCAGATTTAAAGCAAGGTAGAAAGGGAGCTGGAAAACCAAGAAGAGGTTGAAGAAGGAGGAAGTAATCAACTGTGCCAAATACTTCTGTGAGGCAATTCTAATAGAAGCAAAGAAGTGACCATTGACTGGCATCATGAATGGCATTAATGGCCTTGATAAAAACATTTTCAGTAGATTTTGTGCAAGCTTGATATAGTAGATTAGGGTGGAAATGAATGGGGGAAGTGGAGATAGTGGTTACAGTCATTTCTTTTAAGAAGTGTTGTTAAAGGGAGTAGAAAAATGAGCTGAAAGCTTGGCTATGGATCTAAGAGAATTTGTTAAAACAGCATCCCATAGAACATTCCCCAGTAATGGAGGTTCAGCAGTATGGAAGTCACAAGGAACCTGTGGCTGTTGAGCATTTGAAGCTTAATGATTTTGAGCTAGTGCAACTAGTTTTTTGATTTCATTACATTTTCATGTGTTTAGTCACGTGTGTCAAGTGACTTCTGTATTGCACAGTGCAGTTTGGGAGCATGTGTGTTGCTAATGGGAACATGCCAACTGAGAGGAAGAAATTGATGATATGGTAGTGAAGCAAGTTAATTTAATGAAGGAATGAAGTTCTTGAGAAGGTGAGAAGGGATCGGATCCAAAGAGTTATGGAGGAATTAATTGTAGCTAGGAACCTGGGGTACTGTATCCCACAAGGGGAGGCAGAGAATGCTGAAATAGATGAGGGTTGACTGGTAGATTTGGTGGGTCAGAAGAGCTTTTCTGTGTGGCTCTATTTTCTCTTTGACTTACAGGGCAGTGTAATCATACAGAAAGATGAGAAGACCAGAGGGAAAAAGAGAAGGTGTAGAATAGTTCTTTTTGAGATAGGGAAAGTGAAATGCTGCCCGTTTGACTTTTGTGGTTTTATGATTTTAAGGGAGGACCAGTCAGCATCATTGTGGAAGAGAAAGGGGCAATTTAGTGAATGCCTACTCTAAGCTGGCCCCTGTACTAAGTGATGTACATATATTGTTTCTGTTCTTCAAATTAACCATACAGGCTAAGTTTCCTGTTCCTTTCCCTAGTAAAATTGAGGCTCAGAAGATTTAAATAACTCAAAGATCACAGATGGTAGCAGCTAAATCAGGATTCTAATCTATATAATTCTGGCTTTAGAAGCTCCTGCTCTTTTTGTTACACCACACTGTCAGAACAAGAAGAGCAACATAGACTTTCATCTGTAACTACACTTTCTGCACATTTTTAATTTGAGGAAAGTTAATGCCAATTTCTGTAAGAGTCATTCCTTAACTTAGGCTTTAGAATAACTTGCAAGAATGTACTTATACTGCTATTTCTATGGAGGTAGAAGAAATCTCTTCAGTCAGCGTGTTGTTTCACTAGCACTGGTGTTTCACTACATCATTTGTGGGAGAAGGTAATGGCACCCCACTCCAGTATTCTTGCCTGGAAAATCCCATGGGTGGAGGAGCCTGGTAGGCTGCAGTTCATGGGGTCGCGAAGAGTCAGATACGACTAAGCAACTTCACTTTTCACTTTCATGCATTGGGGAAGGAAATGGCAACCCACTCCAGTGTTCTTGCCTGGAGAATCCCAGGGATGGCGGAGCCTGGTGGGCTGCCGTCTATGGGGTCGCACGGAGTTGGACATGACTGAAGCGACTTAGCAGCAGCAGCAGCAGCAGCAGCAGCAGCAGCACACCATTCATGAGGATACTCTTTAGAAAAATGCAGAGGATATCAACTTCAAACTGCTCTGTCATCAGAGTCCTGAAAGAGGAAGAGAAAGTCCACCTTGCCCTGTTTCCCCAGTAAAAGCAGTTTTGTTTTTTCTTAAATGAGCACAGTGGGTATTGTCTCAATTTCCTACCAGGAGTCTTGGAGCTCATAGAAGGTAATCCTGTATGCATCAGATTCTGATAAAAATAAATATTTTGATAAATAGTTCAACCTTTTCGTAGTTAACATCCCAAATAGATTACTTAAGAATCAGAGAATCTCAGAATTTGAAAAGATATTATTCACTTGGTCCAGACTTCTGTCTGTTGCAAGAATCTCCTCTGCAACATTTAGTTGGGCATCCAGCTTCTTGACCATTTCCAGGAATCGGTGGTTAATCTCTTCACAGAGTAACCTCTTTCTGTTTAAAGTTGATCTGATTGTTATAAAGATCATTTTACATTGAGCCTCTTTTAATTTCTGAGTTCTGATTTTAGTTCATCTCTTCCAGATCTACTATCTACAGAGATACTGAACAATAGCAATGGTTTGGGCATCTTTGTAAAGATTTTTCTGATCTTCAATGGAATACATCTAATGTTTTTTTCCATAAGTGTTTTCTATACATTTTTGGTAGATAGCTTTTAGTAAGTTAACGCAGTGTCCTTCTAAGCATAGATAGGGGTTGAATTTTATTAAGTAATTGCAATTCTTTTATTAAAATGATTGTGTGATTTTTCTCCTTTGCTTCATTAATTGAAGAATAACAGTAATAGAATTTATGATGTTTATTGTTTCCCTCTTGGGATAAACCTAACTTAGTCATGATACGTTGTTTTTTTAATATACTGTTGGATTTAGCTTAATTAATTAATAAGAGAATTCACCTTATATGTTACTGTCTTTATCTGGTTGGGGATCAAGATTATTTTTCCTTAAATGAGGTAGCACCTCTTTTTTATTTTCTGGCAAAACTAAGAGGTTAAGTTACTTGAAAGTTTTCCCTCTGGGACTTGACAGGGCTGAGGAGGCTTTATGAAAGAGAACTTTTATTAACCTTTTCAGTTTTTAATGGTCCTTTCATATTTTCTGGGTTTTTTTTTTTCCTTATATTACAGGATTGTCTATATTTTCTGAAATAATTTCCCAAAATTTATTCACTTTTGTCTAGTTTCTTAAAATTGTGTTTTTTGTTGTTTTTCTGATTTTATTATTTATTTTTTCCAGGTTTAGTGAGCTACTTGGTTGTGATATATTGTATACTCGTATGTTGATACATTCATATAGTATTCCCTTTTATGGTTTTTTAAATCGATTATTGGTAGTTTTTCTTTTTCATTTTGTACTTTTTTTAATTACATTTTTTTTTTTTTAAACTCCATCAGAGTTTGTTTTGTCACTGGTTCTCAACCTCAGGGTGAGGAACACTTAAGGAGCCATTGGAAAGACTTAGAGTCATCCCTCCTGTTTTTGGTTGTCACATGAGTTGGGGAAGGGTATATGTTGGCATTTAGTTTCCTGGGTTCTGGGAATGCAAAGATCCTGTAGTTTCGGACAGTTGTACACAATGAAGACACATCCTGTCTAAAATATGCCCCCACTGTGTATAAAACACTGACTCTTTAGCGCATTGATTTTTTCAAGAAATAGTGTTTTGACATTGAGAATTCCATCATTTCCACATTTCTGCTTCCCATCCTTTATTTCTTTCCTTTTTATTTCTTACATTGACTTTGTTGTTCTTTTCCTAATTTCTTAGCTCATTTGTATTTATGTTTGTCCTCTGATCGATATATGGTTGACTCTTGAACAACACAGGTTTGAACTGCATGTTCTACTTATACATGGAATTTTTTTTTTTTCAGTAGTAAATACCACAGTACTTCATGATCCATGGCTGGTTGCATCCTCAGATTTTTGACTGAGAGGCAGGCTGGCGTCCCTTCCCCTGCACTGTTCTCCAGTTAGCTGTATTTGAAAATGTAAATTTCCCCTAGGCACTCTCTCACCTATACCCTACAAATTTAGATATGTGTTCATTTATATTTCCTGAACACCTGTCATAGTACCAGCACATAGTAAGTACTCACTAGGTATTTGTTAATCAGTTTGAACCCACCCCACCAGCCCACGTTTTTCCTCAGAGGGTAGAATCCATGTTTACTGATGTGTTGTGTAATGATTTAAGTTGCATCCACTTATATTTGACTTCATGTTAATATCTGCTCTTCATATTTTAGGTGCAGCAGTTGCAAGGAGTTTATAGTTTACAAGAACAGCATTTCTGGACCTTATGTTCTGATGTTTATGTTGGGACCTTGAAATTAGTAGTAGCACCTGATGCTGATGCCAGGTGGATTTTAAGCCAAACGCATAACATTTTTACTCAGGTATGATATTTTTAGTAACCTCTTTTAAGGGTCTAAGAATTTATTGTATCTACTAGTTT
This sequence comes from Oreotragus oreotragus, assembly GCA_006410675.1. NCBI lineage: Eukaryota > Metazoa > Chordata > Mammalia > Artiodactyla > Bovidae > Oreotragus > Oreotragus oreotragus. The sequence continues at coordinate 421,130 of SJYX01001121.1, read as the reverse complement.
TAAAAATATTTACTATTTAATATATTAAATATGTATATATTCTATACTGTGGGGTACATATAAAAGATTTTTTCAATCACAGAGTCAAATTTGGGAGATCCTTGCTTTAGTGAATACTCTTAATGAAGATAGTCCTGTTTATTCATCATTGAGCTGATTTGAGCTCCTTTATGAAAAAGTAGATTCTCCCTTACTGTATACTCCTTATAAGACATGTTAAATGATATTTGAAGCTAGGAATTCTAAGATAGTATTTAGAATAAGAATAATGCCTGGTTAGTCACTTTAACTTAAAAGCAAACTCTCTTAACATTTTTGTCGATAGCAAAGCCACCACTCCTTCTTTGTGATTTAATGACTTAAGATGCTCTTGCTACTGCTGCTGCTGCTGCTGCTAAGTCACTTCAGTCGTGTCCAACTCTGTGTGACCCCATAGACGGCAGCCCACCAGGCTCCCCCATCCCTGGGATTCTCCAGGCAAGAATACTGGAGTGGGTTGCCATTCCCTTCTCCAGTGCATGAAAGAGAAAAGTGAAAGTGAAGTCGCTCAGTCCGTCCGACTGTTAGCGACCCCATGGACTGCAGCCCACCAGGCTACTCCGTCCATTGGATTTTCCAGGCAAGAGTACTGGGGTGGGGTGCCATTGCCTTCCCCAAAGATGCTCTTGAGTTTTTCTTAATTCTATATATGGAATCATGAATTAGTCAGTTCGTGGCTGCAACCAAATTATATCAGGTAATGTTTATGCCATCATGAGTTGACATAGTAACTTATAAACTAAAAGTGATTACTAGGTTATTCTGAACCTACTGGAAAATAAGCACATCATGTCAAGAATATCTGAGCAGAGAGAGACCACAGATTTTTTTTTTTTGGAGGAGTCTGGTTTGCTGGAAATACTTGTCAGAAAATGTAGATGTTGACACTGCTGCCAAATTTATCTAACACATAAATCTAATGTGGATGCCATAAAAATCTGTGCTTAAAAACTGACCCAAACTTCCTGATGTGATACAGTGGGAAGTATACATGACCAGTGTGGTACTCTTGTCAGAAACAGTTAATGTAAATCCAGTCACTAGTAAACAACCAGACAAACCTAGCTTGTGGCCTGTCACTGGATTCTTAAAAAGTGTCATGAAAGAAATAAAAGGAATTATAGGGGCTTTTTCTAAATTAGAGGAGACTTCACAATTAAAGTGGAGAAGGAAATGGCACTCGACTCCAGCACTCTTGCCTGGAAAATCCCATGGACGGAGGAGCCTGATAGGCTACAGTGCATGGGGTTACAAAGAGTCGGACACGACTGAGTGACTTCACTTTCACTCACTTTTACAATTAAATGCAGTTTGTGGTGCCTGATTGGACCTTAAACTGGGGAGAAACATCACAAAGGAAACTGCTAGATAATCAGGAAATTGAAATATAAATACATAATAGTTCACATAACTGTGTAGGTGTTAAACTTGGGTATGATATGGTATTGTGGCTATAGAAGAATACTCATGTTCTTAGGAGATACATGCCAAAGGCTTTAGTGGCAGAGCATCAGGATGTCTTAACTTTTCAGTGCTTCAGCAAAAGTGAAAAGGATTACAAATAAATACACATACAGAAAAAAAAAGCAAATATGGCAAAATGTTAGCGATTGGTTTATGTAAGTGATGGGTAGATGTGTATTTATTGTGCTCTTCTTTTGTCTTTAAGTCTTTTCAAAATAAAAAGTTAAAAAATAAAATTTCGGTGGCTCCTCATTACCACCAGGATAAAGCCCAGACTATCTAGCATGACCCAATTAACTTTTCAGCCTCTCTACTGCTGTTATTCACTGCCATGTACTTCATACTCCAGCCCCACTAGACTGTCTACTTACCTGTATGAGACAAAAATCCTACTCTAATGTAAAGGTCCACTTTCTCTCTAAAGCCTTAAAGACCCTTCTAAGCCTCATATACAAATGAGAGAGAGAGGGACAGATGGACAGTTTAAATTCAGTATCTTAGCATAAATTAAATGATCTCTCTTGTCTAATAAAAGAGAGATGTATGGTTATGTTCCTTTGGAATAATTAATGAAATGGTCTTATAATGTAGGCAACAGCAAGACTTATCTACTGCAAAACAATATACTAGTACCATTTATTTATCCTAGACTTTTAAGAACCAAGTCTTTTCTTAGCAGATGCGGTAAGAAATCTATACTATTATGAGTTTCATAATGCAGCATGTAAAAACCTTCACAGTAAGTCAGAATCCTCACACCTCCTCCCTTTTTCAGAGGCAAAAAGGAGAGCGTGGCTAGCCTTCAGTAGCCTTCAACAACCTTGCTTTCCACTGCCATTTCTCAATCATTATTCTTTCCGTCAGTCTATTGATTTTCTCCTAGTTATACCATGTCCTTCCACCCTCACAGCATGGGCGTCTGTCCAGCTCTAGAATACCTCATGCTGTCCTAAAACTTTGGCACTTAAATCACAGTTTTCCCTCTGAGAAAGGAGTGTGTCTTACAGGTTTAGAGACGCACAAGCAGTGGTGTCTGTGCCAAGAACTGCTGAAGTTGTCATTGAAGTATGTGGAGGGAGGTTCTTCTGGTAACCGTAGAAATCTTGGCTTTGAAAATGGCTGAAATTGAAAGTTTACTCAGCTGCTTCTATGGTTTTGGAAGCTGTATTTGGGTTTTGAAAATTTGCAGCTCTAAAACATATTTAAGCCTTTTTATCAGCTAAGGTCAAACCAACTTGATTTCATTCCTTGCAGAGACCAGGGACTGGCTTAGATTGCAGTGAAAATGGTTCAACCCATTTCTCCCAGTGGGGAGAGTAAAGTCACCCTACTCCTAACTTTCATTCCATACATTTAATGGTTGTAAGTTAATGTGTGATAGTTATTTTGGTTCTGAAATATGTGAAATTGAAGGTTTTTTTTTCCTTTTCTGCTTATGCCCTTATCACGCATATTCATTATCCTAGGGCTTGCAGTAACATTTTCAATTTGTGAATTGAATTTAAGTTTTTTTACATTTTAAAAAAATTTAAACTATATCTTTAATAATAGATTTTACTTACCAAAAGTAATAAAACTCACATTGCTTCAGTTTTTAGAAAAGAAATTACACTAATGTTTTAAGTACTTTTCTTGTAGAAAGACTTTACATACTGGTGGCCTTAGTTCCAGAAGACCAAAAGAAGAATTTTCTCAGTACTTGGCACTTCTATGATCTTTAAAGTATTTTTCTTAGAGCTGATCTTAAATTGATTAACAAAAAAATTTTTTTAGGTTGTTCTTGTTAAAATTTGTATGGAGATAACTTTGAGGTGGGGAAGGCAATGGCACCCCACCCCAGTACTCTTGCCTGGAAAATCCAATGGATGGAGTAGCCTGGTGGGCTGCAGTCCATGGGGTCGCTAACAGTCGGACAGACTGAGCGACTTCACTTTCACTTTTCTCTTTCATGCATTGGAGAAGGAAATGGCAACCCACTCCAGTATTCTTGCCTGGAGAATCCCAGGGATGGGGGAGCCTGGTGGGCTGCCGTCTATGGGGTCACACAGAGTCGGACATGACTGAAGTGACTTAGCAGCAGCAGCAACTTTGAGGTTAACATTAAATTTGAGAACTATAGCTTTTTGTTTTGTTTATAAATCTATAGGCTTTGTAACTCTTTTGGAACTGTGTATTAAACATGTCTTTTTATTCTCACTTTCCATAGTTATCATTCAATCATGAGTGGTTACGGCAGCTGGGTTGCTGTCACGAATGTAGAGTAACACAAGTGAATTGGTAGAAGTCTCTTCAGTACTTATACTTCTTTGGGATTATTAGTTAAGTGCTAATCCAGTTTTAAACTACAAGGTTTTTGTTGACATTGAAAAAGTCCATTCTCCTCACTGCATGCACTAACTTTTTAAAAATGATGTATTTTTTGGGAATTGATGAACTAGAAAACATTATTAACATTTAGTATTTGAACTGGATGTGGACTTGGGAAACTGGATGAGGAAGGCAGTTTATCGTTTTATGTTTCTTGTTTTGAACTGGCTGATATCATCTGTTAATTTTTTAGACACACTTTTGTTTAGAAATAATGTTAGAAGGAAAATCTAGAATATGCTTGGGCTCATAACCCTTCTCAGCTCCACACAGCAGAAAAGATGACTTAACTTAATGCATGTTATTTACTCTTCAATAGAACCTCTATTTTGGTATCTTCCATTTTTTCTTCTCTTCTGGCCTGTTTCTGCCTGTTAAGTCCTAACTCCTCAGCTTCCTGCTTCAGCCTTCTGTGCTCTAGTCTCTAGGCTCAAAAGAGAAGTTAACACTGATACCCAGAAGGAAGCTGAAGAGCCTCCTCACTAGCCTAGTTGAGAGTTCCCCAAGATTCAGAACCTCCCACCTCCACCACTCTGCTGCATGCATAATCCCTTCAGTGTTTCTGACAGCAGACATCACCCCATCTTGTTGTGTCTCCTGGGAGGTGAGAGTAGAAAGGAGGAAAAAACTATCCAGCCTTCCAGGTGGCAAGCTGTTTTTTCCACCCTTTCCTGTTTGGGGTGGGGGGGTGGGGGGGTGGTTATCTTTTGTAAGTATTGGTTGTTTTTCATTAATCCACAGGGTTTAAGTGCTGATTTGTTGATGGTGATGGAAATAACAACAGCATCAGCAGCTAGCCTTATTGAGAGCCCTTCACATGCCAAGCACTGTGATGGGTACCTAATGTATTAGTCTATCCTTACAAGATAGGTGGGGTAGTAGCCCCAGTTTATAGAAAAAGGAGTCCAGACCCATGTGATTGTTCATGACTTGTAGTTTCATCATATTCAGTCACTATTTCATGAATTCTTAGATGATTTTGTTTTTACATGAAAGACTAAGGCAGTTTTTAAAAAATTCATTTTTATGGGGTAAAGATTAATACAATACATTTAGTCAAAAACTAAAGTAGAAAGTTTCTGTAGTCTTTGAGAATTGGGAGAGAATTACAAACAATCAGTTATTTTCTATAGCCATAGTCGTGTTTATTTTTCTAAATTTTTATTGCTGATTTATTTTCCTTGCCACAGCAATGAATATTTATGGCAAATATTCTAAGTCTGTGACATCACGTTAACAGTTATTTTCTTAGAAGCATAAATAAGTGTCAAAAATAACTGTCTTTCCCATTTTAAAAAGTTTTTACTGATTTTTTTTTATGGTTTGTACATGATTCTCAGGATGTAAGATACAAGTATTCTATGGTTTTCACTTTTTTGAAGGACAACCCTCAGCAGGCCTCTGAGTGCTAACGTCATCCCAATAGTAGAATATTTAAGGGAACCAAGCACCATTTTGATCTCCTGGGGTATTTGTCATGAGCATAAACTGTATAGGAAACCTAGTTTGCATTCAGAAAGTAGGTGACATACTATAGGAGTCTTTGAAAATTTCACTTTTCTCTCTACTTTGAAGGAAATTGAGAAAGGAAAATGGGAACCTGGAAGACTTAAAGCTGTGCCCATCCAGCCAGATAGATGAAACACATCACTTGTCCTGTTAGACACAGCTTTTGTATGAAGCAGTGGGCCCTCGGGAAAAATAACAGCTTGAGTAATTAACTCACAATTATGCAAAGATCAATTTACCTATTCTCCCCCCCCCTTTTCTTTTTTTATTGCCTTGGGCTACCTCATTTCTTATTACCATCTTCACTGTATTTGGGCCAGGATTTAGGAAAGTGGCAGAGATAATAATGGGAGACCAACTTATTTTGTCTATTTAACTTTCATTAACAAGTTTGTTGAAAAGAAATTAAGCCAGTTTATTTGGGCAATAAAGAGTTAGACACGACTTGACCAGTGAACAACTTGAGGTTAGATATACAAGAAATTTGCAAAAGGGTTTCCTAAGTATAGTTATTTTGGGGCCCATGTGGGTTGAGTAAATCAAATATAATCAATCATAAGTTTTTTATAGCATGTAAAATCATTCTCATATATTCACACATGATCCTTACAATAGTGCCTGTTACGTAACAAGGATTTATTAAATGTCAAATACTGGATGAATACACAACAATTTTTTGAGATAGGTAGGATTGATATTTATCCACAATTCTAAAATTAGAAAAACTGAGATTCAGTTTCAGTTTTTAGCTTAAAATCATAAGATATTAAGTTCTTTTTTCTGCCACAGACCTCTTTAAGGAGTACATGCTATTAAATGCACTTTCAGAGAACTTTAACTTTACCATAGCAAGGATTTTTTTTTTTCCTTTTTAATGAGACAAAAAAGCTAACATGTTTTCTGTGCTGGAAAGGCCCTGGGGTCTTATCGGGCTTTTTATTTCATTAGAGCAGCTCCTGCCTCTTTGGGCATTCATAGTGTTGGGCAGAGCCCTCCAACTTGAATGCTAGAGGGAAAGAAAGCCGTGCTAGAAGCAATGCTTTGAGGAGCCCAGAAATTCCTATGAAAAGGTAGCATTATTATTTTATGCCCCCCCCTCTGGATTTTCCTTTCTTTTAAATATTCTAATTTACTTTTCATTCTGTGTTACTGACAGAGTGCTTATTGTAACTGATTGTATGCTTTAATGTTTTTCAAGTTGTTTATTTGAAAGAAGGAAATTAGTAGAATTTCACTTCATCCAACAAATGTTTGTTAATCACTTACTGTGTGATGGGTACTACTTGAGGTTCTGGGAGTCAGCAGTGAAAAAATAGACAGTCTTTTTATTTCAGAGAGAGTCCATTATCAATGGAGAGTGACAATAAACAGTATCACAGCAAAGAAGTTTTACAATATATTAGAAAGTGATAAGTGTTAGAGATAAGGAGAGCAGAGTAGGGAGACCAGAGGTGCTGAAGCATTTACCATTTCTTGCACCAAGCTTTTTTTTTCTTTATGGATGGATAGATGTATAGATAGATGATATCTATTTAATCATCTCATCTGACATACTATATATACTTGATTGTTTATCATCTCCCTCTCCTTCCTAGTTCCCAATAGCTTATAAACTCCATGAGCACAAGGTATTTTATACCTGTTTTGTTGGCTATTGTATTCCCAGAGGACAGAACAGTACCAGAAATCTAAGAGATGCACAAAATGTATTTGTTGGATGAATGAATTGACTGCATTTGGTATAAGGTGGTCAGGGTAAAGCCTTAGTGACATCTGAGTAGAGATGTGACAAGAGAGGGAGTATGTCACATGGCAGTCTTGAGGACCATTGTTCCGGGCAGAAGGGCCAGTTGTGGCTGGAACAGAGTGACCAAAGGGAGAGGAATACAAAATAAAACAAGAGAAGAAATCAGGGACCAGATCATGGGGGAGCTTTAAAGGCCACTGTAAGGACTCAGACCTAAGGACTAAGGGAGATTAAACTGTTGTTGGGTTTGAGTGATAGAGTGACAGCACCGTAGTTGCTCTGCTGGAAACAGACCAAAGGAGTGCAAAGGTAAAAGGGTGAAAACGATCACAGGCCATTACAAAATACAGGTAAGAGAAGACGGTGACTCAGGCCAGGGGATAGCAGTGCAGGTGCCGTAAAGTGATCAAACTCTGGATTTTCATTATTTTGGAGGTAAGGCAAACAGATTTTGCTAATAATGGGTTGGGAGTGAGAGAGAGAAAGAAATGCAATGATGGAGGAATTGAACTGGAGAAGATACCTGATCAGCAGGTTTGAGGGGAGGAGATAGTGATCAGCTTAGCTGTGTTTTGGTGCTTTCAGACATTCTTAAGTAGAACTGTCAAGTAGATGGTAGGTAGGTTTCAGCCTACAAAAAGTGTGAGAATGTTAGACGGTACTGAAAGTCTGAATATTGGGTAAGACCATCTAGAGGGAAGTACCAAAAAAGAAGGGATCTGAGGATTGAGTCTGGGTATTTGAGTGTTTAGTGTTCAGACAGGAGGCAGAACCCGCAAAGGAGACTGAGAAAGACTGATAAGTGAGGTAAAAGGGCAACCAGTGAGTATTCTGTGGAAGCTAAGAGTGGGAAAAGTGTTTTAGCAGGAGGAACTGATCCCCTGTGTAGACTAGTTACTAAGATGAGGACTGAGAATTGAGCACTGGTCGGAGCAGTTTAGGGGAAGTGATTGGCAGCAAAAGTTTGGTTGAAACGGGTTTGAGAAGAGAATAGAGTAAAGGAATTGTAGACAGCAAATATAGAAAAATTGATACAGAAGAGATGGGGGCACTTTTGAGAGCAGTGTCCTTGAAAAGCAAGTTTATATCCAGAATTGAAGGGAGGAGTTGGAGTGTAAAGGAATCAGTAACTAATAGATGGTTTTACTTATTTCAGTGTTTATAAATCATTTATCATAGGAAGATATAGATGGCATTGACTTCTGATTTTAATAGCCAACTCGTCAATCACTGTGGTGTTCTCTCTAGGAGAATACAGGTAGATGGGTAACCTCATTTTTCCAAAATTCACTTGGGCAAGGCATGTAATTAGTAGCACAGCTTTCTTTTGTAGAGCTATATGGAGAATCTTTTTGTTTGTTTTTGTAACTTATTAACATACTTGTTTCTAAAATAAAATTATTGGCACTTTATGATGAAAAATGGGGAATTCTTTCCCAAAGACAGAGAGAAAAATAATCTTCCCTTTTTCAAAAAGAAATTTAATAAAATGTTTCCTACTACTTTTCAGAAATATATAGTCTGTTATAATTTGTTTAATGTTCTCTCTTTTTTTTTTTTTTTTTTTTACTTTTCAGGCCGGAGTGAGACAGCTTTATGTACAGATTGACTTTGCGGCCATGTAATGAGTGAAAAGAAACCATGCTTTTTTGGAGGGACCTAATTTTTCTGGTACTGTACAATCCTAAACATTGTACCTAGCTTTCTAAAAAGAGAAATCGTCACTACAGCTCCCCAGCGCCAAGTAGACCAGGTAGAGCCCACCGTTCGTGCTCTGCCGGGAGTTTACAACTAAGGGGTCAGAAGTAAGAGGCTCTCTCTCGGACTCCTGGTCTTGTCTATGTGCTCTTCTCACCAAACCATTTTGATTTCTGAGGTTTCTAGTTTTGTTCCAGGGTATTGTTTTCTCGGTATTGTTTCCTTCTTTCTTTTTTTTCATTTCAAATGCTCTCATTCCCACCCCTCATCCTAGCCAGTAAGAAATTCAGACTGTGGGTCTCTAATCATCTGGAATGTCTTCACTGAAGCTGCTGGAAACCACTGCTTTCATTCCCACAAAACCAGTGTTATTTTAAAAAAGAAAAAAAAAATAAGAAATGGAAATCTGTTTTATATGTAATGTCACAGTTGTTGACGTTTTTCAGTATAATCATATGTTTGTGAAATTGTTTGTACCTTGCAAACTTATGAACCAAACCATATTGGGTTTTCAAAGTGCCTTTGTATCAGAAAATGTATTTGCCAGCATAGAAATGTTCCATCAAAGGTCATGTATATGTTTTTTTTTTTTTTAATGGGTATTCTGTACAAAAGAAGATTCTTGTTAGTAACATATACAGATGTCTTTTTGTGTACTTCAAGCATAGGTTTAGATACAGAAAAATTTGCCTTTTATTGCTCTCTCATCAAAAAATAAAAGGTGTTATTTTGCTTTTTAAATCAAATTCGGTTATTATATTAAATTATTTTGTGGACTGTGTTTTCAAAACTTTGCAGATGCTTCTGTTATACAGACAGGTGTTTTGACTTATCACATCTGCTAAATTTCAAATTTCTAAAAAGCTACTGTGTCTATGATAAACTTTCCTGTATCTCTTTGCTGTTTTTAAAGATTCTCTTAATGAAAGGGAAAAGCATGTAGAGTGAAAATAGAAAAGGTTGTTATTTTGCTTTTTCGTTCTTCAAATGCCAAGTCCTATAATTGTTTTCCTATGCAAGCATTGCAAAAATACAATTGCTTTCAGGAATCCTAAAGCGGCATTTTACTGAGTTTGAAGTATTGAAGGTATGGAGTAAATGTGGTAATNTCTCTTAATGAAAGGGAAAAGCATGTAGAGTGAAAATAGAAAAGGTTGTGATAATGTTATTTTGCTTTTTCGTTCTTCAAATGCCAAGTCCTATAATTGTTTTCCTATGCAAGCATTGCAAAAATACAATTGCTTTCAGGAATCCTAAAGCGGCATTTTACTGAGTTTGAAGTATTGAAGGTATGGAGTAAATGTGGTAATAGAGAACTCCTAACACAGGTATCTTGGAAGTTCATAAATAAGTTGATTTCTAGGTTCTTGTTTATTTGAAAAATAAAATTGCAGTTTGAGATAAGTGCTTGAACATTCTACTTAAATATTCTCTGTGTTTTATAAAGAAATTTATCTGCATAGATATTTTCCCACTGTACTTCATTTTCTCATAATGTACATTCCCTTTTAGCTGAAAGGGAAAATTTTTTTAATATTCTAATTTTTGGGGGGGAACCCTGCAAGATGGAAATGAATGTTTAGAATGAAATAAGTAATAAGCACTTTTTCACTGATGTGGCAGAAATCACTGTTGGTTTTGTCTTAAGTTTCAGAGTACCTATTGCTCTATTTCTGACCTACAATTTATTAAATATACTGTAAACTACAGACTACTTTATGCTTTTCTAAACTGCTGCAGATTGCCATGAACTATCGATATTCTCCTTTTTCTGCAGATTATGTAGTATTTTCAAAGTATTTTTACATATTGCCAGGCAGTTCTGAAGCTAAAAATTCCTGTCAACAGAATGCTTTTAACTGAAACAATTGTTAAGATGTTTCAAGAGGTATATATTAAAGGAAATGTCCTGATAACGGTACTACTTTTTCACTGTAAGTATAAGTAGTCACTTGGAAGTTTGCATCCACTGCCAAGCCTGAGATATTCTTTAGGTTTTGGCATATTGTGGAAGCTGACAGGTTTGCATGAAGGCAGGGACTTTGATGTGTGCCTTTAAAAACTAATTATGTGAAACTGTACTGATACGTCACATACAGAGGTAATATTTGCATTGGCCTATAAAATTTACCAGTGCACACTGAAGATCCACTTCTGCCTTTCACGGAGTCCTCCATTCCAAGTGAAGTTTTCTGTCAAAATATGTATCACTTTAACTTTTACACTCTCAGTACACAAGTGCATGAGTGTGGTTTTTTAGGACATTTGACCAAGATGAAACTCTATTTTGCACCTGTTATAAGAGCTCTCCAATTCATATAATTTAGCAGATTGGCATTAACATTTATGATTTAATTAAATGTTCTTAAACCTTAAACAATTTTTTTTTTCTTACTTTTAGGAAATACTTTTGTCTTCTCAGTGTTCTTGGCACGGATGTATTGCTAAAGTAGATAATTTCACTGAGAAATACTACTTGACTATTCTTATAAAATACATTTAGAATGTCCCTATTGGGGATTCTAATGTTGGGCTAATTTTGGGGGAAAAAATCTGAGATATAATTTTGCTAATATTTTAAGAACCAAAAGATACTCTGGAGAACAAATTTGTATTGCTCAGGGAATGTTTACCTTGCCAAGTAAACTTCCCCAAATAGAAGTATACCTAGACTAGTTTTGTGTTTTTACATCTAAGTATATATTGATTGAGATGAAGGGCTTAACCTATTCACAGCTCCTTTATTTTGCTGGCTCCTTGTGTGTTTTGTTGAATGACAGTATCTAGTTTATCTGTAGCTCAGTGTTCCTCATACATCCCCACATCTTACTTTTAGGAAATACTTTTGTCTTCTCAGTGTTCTTGGCACGGATGTATTGCTAAAGTAGATAATTTCACTGAGAAATACTACTTGACTATTCTTATAAAATACATTTAGAATGTCCCTATTGGGGATTCTAATGTTGGGCTAATTTTGGGGGAAAAAATCTGAGATATAATTTTGCTAATATTTTAAGAACCAAAATATACTCTGGAGAACAAATTTGTATTGCTCAGGGAATGTTTACCTTGCCAAGTAAACTTCCCCAAATAGAAGTATACCTAGACTAGTTTTGTGTTTTTACATCTAAGTATATATTGATTGAGATGAAGGGCTTAACCTATTCACAGCTCCTTTATTTTGCTGGCTCCTTGTGTGTTTTGTTGAATGACAGTATCTAGTTTATCTGTAGCTCAGTGTTCCTCATACATCCCCACAGCCTCTTCTGCAGAGACATGAGGAAGTGGAAACAGATGTAACTGGCATTTCCCGTATACCTGGAATGCTCCAGCGTTCTTCAAAGCCGTTTGTATACACCAGTAGCCAAAATACTGTGACTTTTGTGCACCTTTGTTAAACAGCCAAATCACTGACTCCAGATGCAGTTGATCAGATTTCTATAATTTTTTTAACCTCCTACAGAATAATCAGTTTAATAGATATTATTAATATGGTAGCATCCTCATATAATTCTGGGGCTTAAGAATAAAAATAATTCATCGCTGAACATAGAATTTTAGAATTTTACATACAAGGAGACTGTCCATAGAAGCAGTCTTGTTCTACCTCTCATTTACAAATGAGAAAACTGAAGCCCAGAAATGCTGTCATTTGCTCAAGGTCACAGAGATAATTATAGTGGCAAAATCAAGACCAGAATCTAGGTTTTCTGACTCCAAGTCAAGAGTTCTTTCTACTCTTCTGTACTGTGTCTCCAGTCTAATAATATTTGCCTTTATGTAAATGTGATGAATGAAGAAGCATTTTTAAATAAAAGACATCTGACCTCCATTTTTGGTACATTAAGGCACTTTATAAATGGAGTTTTACTGTCTTATTTTTCATAGCTAATTATGAGGTTTAGAATATTATTTCCATAGTATTCTTTATGAAAGATATAATTAATTTTTTACTCTTTTTTACTTTTCTACTCTTGGGTAACCAGTTCCTGATTTTTTTTTGTTTTAAATAGTGACATCTCTCCATTGGATACTTTTAACTTGTGAGTAAATTTTTCTGTTTATTGCTCAAGACTAAATCCAATTTAAGTCCTCCTTAAAAGTTTATTTTGTTTATGTTCTGTGAATTGATACTTTTTAGAAACCAGGCTAATTCACAGATCATATCATTTCATTCTTATTACTTTAATTTTCAGCCACTGGAGGGATCTTGAATTCTTAACATTATTCTCAGAGCCACACAAAATTGGGCATTAAATGTTGTATAGAACAAAACAAAAATTTTAACAGGGTAGAATTTTGAAGTCTTATAGAGAATCCCAAATGCTAAATTGCAACATTCAATTCTTCATTAAAAGCATTACCTTGAGAAAGTTAAACTTTGTTTTTCTTTTTGTCACTGTCTTCAAAACAAATTATTTTTCAATTCACAAGAACTCTGGCAAAAAAAAAAAAAAAAAGGAAGTGATTTTATTCTTCAAAGAACATTCAATAAAAGTTTTATTNCTCTTCATTAAAAGCATTACCTTGAGAAAGTTAAACTTTGTTTTTCTTTTTGTCACTGTCTTCAAAACAAATTATTTTTCAATTCACAAGAACTCTTGGAAAAAAAAAAAAAAAAAAAAGGAAGTGATTTTATTCTTCAAAGAACATTCAATAAAAGTTTTATTCAGAGAAGATTGTTTGAAGACATGATCCCCCAAAAGTCTTCATGATCTAGATCTCTACCACAGAATCAAGACAATGAAAAATTATGTCAAGAAAGTATTTGCAGATAAGTATAGTTTTATTTACTATAAATCAATGTGTCTTTGATGAGGGTGTCTTTGGTTTATGTTTCACCATTTCATAACTACAAATTATACAGAAAGAACACCCTTTTATTAAGTATTGATGTATCAGGTTCTTTGTATGGCCTTTTTCATGTTATCACATGTAAAATCCTTATATTTTCATTAAAAAAAAATGTTGTATGCTTTTGATTGATAGATCTTTTTCAAATGTATTTTATCTTCTGATTCTCCTAATAGGCTTATGAGGAAGAAATTCATAACTCCATTTTACAGATGAGGAAGCTGTTTTGAGAGAATGTAAATGAACTGACTGGGGAATGGCCAGTAGTAGAGCACTGATGAATTTACACTTACATGCTCAGTAAATGTTTGATTAACCAGCGAGTAACTATTGTAGTCAGCAGTGGATACACAGGTAAGGTAAAACCAGTAATTTACTGTTTATTACAGAAGACATCTTAACTTTTCTTTGGCATTTTTGCACAGATAAGTAACTTTATATTCACTATGGCCATTTTTTTTTTTAAGTCACCCTGTAAGCTACTCCTTCATTTAAATACAGGAACAGTAGAAATACAGAGATGTTTTCCACTTTGCAAGCTGTGTTAGGACAGCAGTTTGGTAGAACTGGGACAGTGGAACCTGGATCTCCTGAGTTAAATTTTGTGTATTTTGAATGAGAAACCACAGTCTCTCTTTTTATAGGAAATTGCCATATTCCTATTATCCAATACTTTAAGGGCCTGTGTATAACATTCTATTCCATTTATCCCAGATGCATTTTCATCCAAAACTCTTTCAAAGGTCTATCTTCAAAGTGCTTCTATAAAAGCAACACTACATGTATTCATTAAGTGACTTAAATATTCCTAAGGTAGTTTATATCCTGTCTCTTATACACATCTAGATGTGTATAAGAGACAGGTACACAAGTGCATGAGTGTGGTTTTTTAGGATATTTGACCAAGATGAAACTCTATTTTGCACCTGTTATAAGAGATCTCCAATTCATATCATTTAGCAGATTGGCATTAACATTTATGATTTAATTAAATGTTCTTAAACCTTAAACAATTTTTTTTTTCTGTATATCTTCTTTTTCCCTCTAAATACTAAATTTTAATAGAGCTATTTATTTTCTATCTCTTTTCATTACTGCTGCCAGTGTAAAACTTCTCTTAAAAATCTTTTTTTTGAATGTTAGTATTTGAATTTTATGTGTCATTTTAGCTTGTCGTGTAGTCTCATCGCTTCCTCTAACAGCAACAAATTTAGTGATATATCTGCCCAAGTGATATTTTGCCCCAACATTTGTGAGACTGATCAACAAACAGAATGAGTCTTCTGTATCAGAAATACTGTGAATGAAAAGCTGTCAAATCCCTTCTTGGTATATTTTAAATATCCCTATAATACTTTACTTCCCTGTCTTTAATGGTTTAAACATATGGCCAAGTTTGATTTGGGTTCGATTCCTTTGGTGAAGAGTACATCATCAAAACATTTCTAAATAAACATTTGAGCACAAGGCTAGGTTGGAATGTCAAAGACTATATTGTAATTTGGTTTGAATATACTAGAGTGAGCAATTATGATTTGCCTAAGAACAACATAACAAATTCCAAATGTGTATTTCACTTTTTTCTACTTGAGGATATTCATGTATTTTGTTTAACCTCAGATAAATTTAAAAAGAATAATAAATCATTGTTATCAAAATTCTTCCAATAAAATTTCTGTTAAAAAGTCTTTACCTGAATTGTCTGTTCATTTGATGAAGCTCCAATACTTTGGCCACCTGATGTGGAGTTGACTCATTGGAAAAGACCCTGATGCTGGGAAAGATTGAGGGCAGGAGGAGAAGGGGGCAACAGAGGATGACATGATTGCATGGAATCATCAACTCAATGGACACGAGTTTGAGGAAACTCTGAGAGAGGAAGGACAAGGAAGCCTGGTGTGCTGCAGTCCAAGGGGTTGCAAAGAGTTGGACACAACTGAGTCACTGAACAACAACAATCTGAATTGTCTGTTAGTTTGATGAACTGAAAAGACTGCTGTGAATTTAAGTTACTGGAACAGATTCTGGAGGACTTAGGGAATGTAAGGGAAAGAATGATTCTCAGGGCCCAGGATCAGCAAAACTGATCAGGAGAGAGGAGATAGCAGGAGACTTGGAAATGTCTCGACACTGAAGATCCTCACTGTAAATCCTCCTACTCATTATTTTACCTCATAAACAAATCTCAAAGTATCTCCAGATAGTTAACCTCAAATTATTTTCTCACCTTGTTCTCTATCATCTCAGCCTACAGGAAATGAAGACTAAAAACATCTGACCATTATCCTTCCAAAATTTTCCCTCTAATCAGAAGAAATTCTTTTTTAAAATAACTTCTTTGCAAAACCCCAGATCCCACTCATCCCATCTTCTCAAACATACTCGTATCAAAGCAGTCTCTCTCTTCCTTCGCGTCAATCTGTGCTACACAGGGAGGGCTTTATCCTCAGTGTGTGTGGCCAAGCATCTCGTGTGTCTGCTTGCTCTCCACTTCTGTAGTGCTGACTAATACGGCTTCACTCCTCCCTAGTTTGTAGAGTTAATCAAAAGCCATCACTGGCTTCTTGCCACGCCATGGCAGAACTAACAGCATCTCTAATTTTACTTTTCCCACTCAAATCTCTTCAGCTGCCATTTCTGTTCAGAATTCCTTAAAGAATTCTTAGAAATCTAAATATTGCCTTTGCCACCTCCCATTTCCTGAATCCTCTATCAAAAAGTCCTCCTCATTTATCGGAAGTCTTTTAAACTCACCTTTCCATTCCCACTGCCCTGTCAGTACTTCGTTGCTGTGTGCAGTCACAATGTGGAATTGTCTGACCTCTCCTATTCAATGTCTGACTCTAGCCACCTCCATTTCAGCACACATGCACAAACACCCTCAACACACCACAAAAACAATTCTGGCCTTAGCCAGGAAGTATAAGGAATTTCTGCTGAATCAGACTTCTATCTAAGTTCTTTTCAAACATTTCCCCTATCCTGGTTTCCTGACTACCTTCTGCTGGCCATTTTTCATAGTGGACTTTGACCTCTAAGAGCTGAAGCAACCTGCCAGGAATGCCCTGTCCTGCCTTTCCTGTGCTCTCTGGAATCAGCCTCTGGCCTAAGGGAAGTCTACAGTGGTCTGTCAACAGCCCATTAGAGCAGCCCTTTCTGTTTACATACATGTTTAGGCAAATTATTTACTGTAACAGTTCATTACCCAATCTTTGAGTTTTTGCTTCCTTCCCCTAGAAGCCAACTTGTGTTATACTAATGAAGTAAGCTACCGAGTTTCCAGTTTTAATTCCTTCAACTCGGGAATCTTGAGTGGCCCTCTTAAAAGCTCTTCAAATACAAATTCCTGTGAATAATTTCAGCAACTTGTAATGCTTTTCTTTCCCTCCTTATTCAACCTCATTACTCATGATATGGAATAAGCAAAATTTGTATTACTCTAGACCATAGAAACAGCAAGAAAGAAGAAGCAAGCAGGTTTCACAGATTAGACAGAACGACAGTAATTTACTATTTTTCATTCTGCATGAAAAAGAGAAAAAGACAATGCCATTTTAATAGGATTCTAGCTCATTCAAATACTGTCAGCTCATCCAGGTCTACTTCTACACTTTAAAGATAATTTACCATGAAGTTCAGGCTTTAATAAAGTCCTATCACCAACAGGAGTAATAATAGTCTGACAATACTCATCTGGCACAGTTTAAACAATCAAAACATTTTAAAAATTGATGAATTATGCTTTTAATATGAAGTTTAGCACCTCTTTGAAAAATAGTTATATATGGATTGGCAAAGTGAACTGTATTCTTTGTAGGGCAGTCACTGCTAAAGCCAGAAGAAAAACAAAATAATATGAAAACAAAAGCATTCCCCCAAATATTTCCTGACTTTAGGAAAGTCAGGAAAGCATAGGTACAGTTTCAGTGCAATTAGAACCCTGCCGTCTGACCCAGACTTTTGAAAACATTGCAACTGCTTCTAAACTACAATAATAATAATAAGGCTGTCTGATTAGCCATTAGGGTGTTTTTTCACTCTAAGCATTGTTTAGGTCAGATTGTTGTTCAAGTTCACAGGGGTTATCTGTCCTGTATGTGCATCATACTACTTCCCCTTGAGCAATAATTTGTACACAGTTCACATTGATTTCCTCAGAGCTTCAAAACAAGACAAAGTCACTACATTTGTAGTTAACTCAGAGCAAACACTTCCCACTGGCTTCCAAAGACAATCTGTTAGTGGTGGCCACCAAGAACGATAACTGAGAGAAGAATTTTTCTGTTTGGTAGAGTTATGATTTCAAAAGGGTAGTGTATACCCCTGTTGCTTTTTCCCCTGTCTGCCTCTGCACATGGGTCAGAACGTAAGCCCCATCATGAAAGAGTCAACAGAGCAACAGAATAAACAGAACTCCAAGTTTCAGAACAGAGCACCAAAAAAAAAAAAAAAGGAAACTAGGGAACCAGGAAGTAGTCAGATCATGAAGAGGAGCTCAGGAAAGCAACCTGGAAAAGTCGATTATCAACCCCATTTCACACTCAAGTCAGTAAGCCTTCTATCTGATCCTTCCTACCTGGCATACCAAGACTAAATTATCCAACTGTCTAGGTCCCAGCCTGGGTCACATAAACGAGATAGATCAAAAAGAACTGCAGTCCTCAAAAACCCAACTGACACTGGAACCTCAGCCCATAGAAGGTGGACTATGCATCCTGCACCTAACCAGAAGGTGCATCCTGCACCTAACCAGGCTCATTGCCTGCTAAAACACAAACCACAGAAACTAAACAAGAAAGAATCTCCTAATATTCAAAATGTTCAAGCTATAATCCAAATTGGCAAAGTGCCACAAAAAGTTCAACTTCCAGATGAAAAACAGTCAACAGATACCAAGGCTGAGATGATACCAAAGTTGCAATTACTGGACAAAGACTTCAAAGCAACTATTACAAAAATGCTTGAACAAGCAATCACTTATCTTGCAACAAAAGTTAAAACAGAAAACTGAAGATATAAAAAGAACCAAATGGAAATTTTAGAACAGTGTCCAAAATTAAAACATACAAAATCAAGTCAACAGCAGAATGGAGAAGACAGAGAAGTCAGTGAATCTGAAAATATATCAATAAAAATGATCCATACTAAATAACAGAGAAAATAGATAGGGAAAAAAAATAAACAGAGCTCAGAGACCTGTGGGACAATAAGAAATGTCTTAACACTTGTTATCAGATGCCCAGAAGGAGAGGACTCTACATGCAATGATGAAGCAGAAGTGCTGAAAAAAATATCTGAAGAAACAATGTCCCAAACTTGGTGACATAAACCTAAGATACAGGAAGCTAAGCAAACGCCCAAAGGATAAATGCTAAAATATCCACATGAAATGCAACATGTGGATAATTACAATCAAAATTCACAAGCTTTACATAAATCATAAGTTCATTCTGACATTCAAGGCAAAGGAACTAAACTAGATACAATTTTGAAAAAGAAAACTAGAGGAATTACATTAGCTGTTTTTAAGATTTACCATAAAGCTAAAGAAATCAAGAGGGTGTGCTATTACAAAAGGGAAAGAGACATAGACCGACAGAATAGCAAAGAGTTCAGAAATAGATCCACACAAATATGGTCAACACGATTATGGCAAACTGATTTTGACAACAGTATATTAACAGTTCAACAATGATAGGCTTTTTAAACAAACGGTGTTGAAGCAATTGAATATCTCCATGCAAAAAAAGAAAAAAAAAAACAACTTTCATCTAAAACTCACACTTCAGATAAAAATTAACAAAATATACTACAGATAAGTGTAAACTACAAAACTGTAAAAAATTTTAGAAGAAAACATAGGATAAAATCTACATGTCCTTGAGTTTGCTTATTGGTTCTTATACAATGTAAGAGAAACATGATCAAGAAAAAGTTAATCAACTGGATTTCATCAAAATGAAAAACTTGTGCTTTGCAAAGACATAGTTGCAAATAAAAGGACAAGCTACAGATTAGGACAAAATATTTACAAATCACAATCTGACAAAGAATTTATATCCAGTACGTATGTGTGCTAAGTCGCTTCAGTCATGTCCGATTCTTTGCGACCCTATGGACTGCAGCCTGCCAGGCTCCTCTGTCCATGAAATTTCCCAGGCAAGAATGCTAGCATGGGTTACCATGCCCTCCTCCAAGGGATCTTCCTGACCCAGGGATCGAATCTGTGTCTCTTACGTTTCCTGCATTGACAGGCAGGTTCTTTACCACTAGTGCCACCTGGGAAGCCCTATATCCAAAATAGATAAAGAATAATCAAAATTTAACCATAAGAAAATTCAAATTAAAAATGAGCAGAAGGCATGAACAGATGCTTCATTAGCAGGGTATAAAAATGGTAAATAAATACATGAAAAGATGTTCAACATTATTAGCCCTCAGGAAAATGCAAATTAAAACTATGATGATATACCACAACACACCTATCAGAAGAGCTAAAATAAAAAACTGTCAATATGAAGTGCTGACAAAGATACACAGCAATGGGAACTCTTACATTGCTTGCAAGAAAGCAAAATGACATAGGCACTCTGGAAATCATTTTGGCAGTTTTTTATAAACTTAAATGTATATTTATCATAAGATGCAGCAATTGCACTGCTGGGTATCTACTCTAGAGAAATAAAAGTCTACATTCATACAAATACCAGTATGTGACTATTTTAACAACTATATGTATAACTGCTAAAAATTGAAAAAAAAACAAACAAACCGAAATCCCTTTCAAATAGTGAATGGATAAACAAAGAATAGTGTGTCTATATGAGACTACTACTTAGTAATTTAAAAAAATGAACTTCTGATACATACAATAACTTGGATGAATCTTAAACAGCATTTTATTGAAAGAAGCCAGTCTCATTTACATGATATTCTCAAAAGGACAGAACTACAGAGAAAGATCAGATTAATGGTTGCCAGGCATTATAGGTGGGTAGAAGGGGTGAAGATAAAGGGACAGGGTGAAGGCGTTTTTGTGAGCGAGCGAACTAGTCTGTGTCTAGATTATGAAAGTAGTTTCACTGTATAATAGTTTAAAATAGCACTAAACTATCTGATGAATAGTGCACATTTTTCATTTTACAATTTCATTTATTGAGGTTAAATTACATAAAGATTAGATTTGGCAAATTAAGCTAATAAAAACACAGGCACTGAATTCAATTTCAAATAAATATTTTAAGTGTCCCAAATAGTGCATGGAACATAAATGTATTTTAAAAAGTTGTTTATCTGAAATTCAGCTTAAATGCATAACCCTATTTTATCTGGAAATCCTAACAGAAAAGTGAACAGATCCTGAATCTATACAACTTAATGAATTTTAGTAAATATTTATACCCATACAATCAACACCACATCAAGATACAGAACATTTCCATGACCACAGTGCCTTTCTGCCTCCTAGTCACTCATCACTCTTCACCTCTCTCTCTTCTAGTCACTCTCACTCTCTCCGTAACCACTGTTTTCTTTTCAAGCACTGTTTTGCCTGTTGCTATAATTCATATAAATGGAAGTGTACTCTTTTATGTCTGGTTTCTTTCACCTATTTTAAAAATTCACTCAGGTTTTTTGTGTCAATGGTTCTTTCTGTTTTACGGTAAAGTAATGTTCCATTGCAAAACATACTACAATTTTTAAGTCCATTCTCCTGTAAAGGACACATGGCTTGGTTCCAGTTTGGGGCTATGAATGAATAAAAATACAAAGTTATAAGCATTCATGGACTGTTTTTTGTCAGTAGGTTTTCATTTCTTTTCAGTA
Source organism: Oreotragus oreotragus (assembly GCA_006410675.1). NCBI lineage: Eukaryota > Metazoa > Chordata > Mammalia > Artiodactyla > Bovidae > Oreotragus > Oreotragus oreotragus. Next base: position 399,625 of record SJYX01001121.1, on the reverse strand, counting down.
AATACATAGGACTGGTTTTGAAAGTTCATGGGGCAGTTGTATGTTTAATTTATAAGAAACTGCTAATTAGTTTCCAAAGTAGTTGTGCCCATTATATACCTACCAATAATGAGATTTTCAGTATTACATACCCTGGCAACTTTTACTACTATTAGCCCTTAACATTTTTGACATTCTATTGGCTTTTCTTTACTGTCTGTCCATTTTCTGTTTCACCAGTGTCTTATGTAAAGCCTTTGCTTCCTTCTCAGTCAGTTCAGTGGCTCAGTTGTGTCTGACTCTTTGTGACCCCATGGACTGGAGCACAACAGGCTTCCCTGTCCATCACCAATTCCTGGAGCATACTCAAACTCATGTCCACCGAGTCAGTGATGCCACCCAACCATCTCATCCTCTGTCCTCCCCTTCTCCTCCTGCCTTCAATCTTTCTCAGCATCAGGGTCTTTTCCAGTGAGTCAGTCCTTCACATCAGGTGGCCAAAGTATTGGACCGTCACATCAGGTGGCCAAAGTATTGGAGTTTCAGCTACAGCCTCAGCCCTTCGAATGAATATTCAGGATTGATTTCCTTTAGGATGGATCTCCTTGCAGTCTAAGGGACTCTCAAGAGTCTTCTCCAACACCACAGTTCAAAAGCATCAATTCTTCGGCGCTCAGCTTTGTTTATGGTCCAACTCTCACATCCATACATGACTACTGGAAAAACCATAGCTTTGACGAGACAGACCTTTGTTGGTAATGTCTTTGCTTTTTAATATGCTGTCTAAGTTGGTCATAGCTTTTCTTCCAAGGAACAAGTGTCTTTTAATTTCATGGCTGCAGTCACCATCTGCAGTGATTTTTGGAGCCTAAAGATATAGTCTCTCACTGTTTCCACTGTTTCCCTATCTATTTGCCATGAAGTGATGGGACTGGATGCCATGATCTTAATTTTCTGAAGGTTGAATTTTAAGCCAACTTTTTCACTCTCTTCTTTCATTTTAATCAAGAGGCTCTTTAGTTCTTCTTTGCTTTCTGCCATAAGGGTAGGGTCATCTGAGTATCTGAGGTTATTGACATTTCTCCTGGCAATCTTGATTCCAGCTTGTGCTTCATCCAGCCTGGCATTTCACATGACGTACTCTGCGTATAAGTTAAATAAGCAGGGTGACAATATACAGCCTTCATGTACTCCTTTCCTGATTTGGAACCAATCTGCTGTTCCATGTCCAGTTCTAACTGTTGCTTCTTGACCTGAATATAGATTTCTCAGGAGGCAGGTCAGGGGTCTGGTATTTCCATTTCTTTAAGAATATTCCACAGTTTGTTGTGATTCATAGTCAAAGGCTTTGGTGTACTCAATATAGTAGATGTTTTCCTGGAACTCTCATGCTTTTGCGATGATCCAGCGGATATTGGCAATATGATCTCTGGTTCCTCTGCCTTTTCTAAATCCAGCTTGAACGTGTGGAAGTTCACAGTTCACATACTGTTGAATCCTGGCTTGGAGAGTTTTGAGCATTACTTTGCTAGTGTGTGAGATTTGTGCAACTGTGCAGTAGTTTCAGCATTCTTTGGCATTGCCTTTCTTTGGTATTGGAATGAAAACCGACCTTTTCCAGTCCTGTGGCCACTGTTGAGTTTTCCAAATTTGCTGGCATAATGAGTGCAGCACTTTCAGCTCATCATCTTTTAGGATTTCAAATAGCTCAACAGGAATTCCATCACCTTCACTAGCTTTGTTCGTAGTGATGTTTCCTAAGGCTCACTTGATTTTGCATTCCAGGATACTTCCTTCTAATTACTTAAAATTTAATACACTCTGCTTTTCCAGCTTTCTAAAATGAAATTGGATCACTTGCTCATCATCTTTTAGGATTTCAAATAGCTCAACAGGAATTCCATCACCTTCACTAGCTTTGTTCGTAGTGATGTTTCCTAAGGCTCACTTGATTTTGCATTCCAGGATACTTCCTTCTAATTACTTAAAATTTAATACACTCTGCTTTTCCAGCTTTCTAAAATGAAATTGGATCACTGATTTTAAAGCTTTCTTCTTTTCTAAGGCAGTAAATTTCTAAACACTACTTTATCTGCATTCCACAAATTTTCACATTTTGTTTATGTTTTTACTCAGTTAGAAACATACTGTTTTATCTCCAAATTTTGGGACTTTTACAGGTATCTTTTTACCAGCAATTTTAATTCCATTGTGGTCAATGGCCAAGCTTATGGTCTACTTTCATAAATGTTTCATGTGCACTTGAAAATATCTATTCTACCACTGTTGACTGTAGTGACCTAACAATTTGACCTAAATAGTTGGTGTTCAAATCAATACTTGTACTGATATTGTTTACTTCTATCAGTTGCTGAGAGAAGACTGTTAAAATCCCCAACTTTGATTGTGGATTCACCTGCATCTTTGTTCAGTTTTGCCAACTTTTGCCTCATGTATTTTCCAGCTGGTATTCAATGCATACACATGCAGGATTGTCTTCTTGATGGACTGCCCCTTTTCTTTATGAAAAGTATATCTCTGGTATATATACTCCTTCTTTTTAAGTCTATTTTGTCTTATGCAAGGAGATCCAACCAGTCCATTCTGAAGGAGATCANGGCGTCCAGGCCGCCCTGTGGCCGCGCGGCGGTCAGAGCCTGGCGCTCCTGAGACACTCTGGGCTCTCGTTGAGCACCGAGGTCCTGCCTCGCAACGGGACCCCCGAGGCGGTGCCGCCCGCCCGGTGGGGCCGAGGCCTGAGGCCTACGAGGCTGCCTGCCTTCCCGGCTTCCGGTCGGCCTCGCCTGGGAGCCACAGCGCCTCCTCCCCGCCTCCTCGATCGCCCCTGCCCGGGGCTGGGGTGCGAGAGAGATGCCCCTCTCTGTCCTGGCCTTCGCGAGTCCGGGTGTGTCACTGGAGAGGGGGAGCTCCCCGGCCAGAGACGCTCCCCTCCCTTGGGTTTCCGCTGGCGCTTCCTCTCGCGGCTGGCTTGAGCTCTTCCCCTACTCAGGGTGATGCTGCCAAAGCCTGGGTGGGGCTTGGGAACCCGAAGCAGGTGGAGGCCAGAGAAAGAGCTGAACCAGGTGGCGGGGGAGTCCCCTTGGCCCCCCGGAAAGGCAGGAGGCCTGATGAGGGATGTGCTTCAGAGTCGATGCCAGCCCCGGTCTGCAGCGAAACATTATTTGGAAAGCCTGGGAGTGTCTTCCAATAATGAAGAGGAGAAACTGACCTCTGGTGACCCCATCAGAGGCCATCTCAGGTCAGGACAACCTGAAGCAGAAGCCTCGTTCTGATCCTCTGGACAGTGTTTCCTGGGCACATGCCACGTGCTGTGTCCAGCAACCACAGTGGTGAACACAGCAGCAATTTCCTCCCTCTCTGGTGTTTACAGGCTCAGGAGAGAGACGGACAGCAAGCATGCAGGCAGGCAAGGGCAATACAAGTTTTAATAAGTGCACTGAGGGACACACGGTGGCGCTGGGATTAAGATGGAGATGGACCTCAGTGGGGTAGTCCAGGACACCAGCTGGGAGGAGGTGACATTTAAGCTAAGGCAGGAAGGGTGAGAAGCAACTGGGCATTCGGGAAGAGTGGGGTGAGAAGGAGTCAGGTGGAGGAAGGAAAGTGGGGCAGGGTGTTTGGAGGGCAGTGAGAGGGAAGCATGATGTCTGATTAGTCCAGAGTGGACCTGCAGAGCCCGAGAGCCCCAGGAAGAAGCTGGGTTTTCTTCTGAGTGCAGCGGGGAGCCACTGAAGGGGTGGTGGCGGAGAGGTTCCCACATTTGCATTTAAGACCGTCACTCAGTGTAGTCAGTACGCTTGGAGAGGTCTAGAGTGGACTTGAGGGGCTCAAGTGGACTTGTTTCTGGTGGACTTCAGTCCAGCAAGGCAAGCAGACAGGTGTGGAACTAGAGATAACAGAGAGAGCTTAACACGGTTTACATGTTAGGGAGATGGGAGGACAGGTGGTCTGTTCTCTTTGTCAAAACTATTGTATTTCCTGTCACTGTATTTGTACAGTAAACACGAGTCCAGAGGGAAGAATAATACTGGATGATAACATTTTACCCCAGCAGGTGAACACTGAAATAGAAGCTAGGGTGGTGGGGGTGGTTTCTGGGATGCCGTCAGCTGGTGGGCTGGGACATGTGGGTGCTCGATGAACGTCAGGGATGCTGTGAGGTGCTGATACAAGAAATACTGGGACCTCACCGAGCTCAGTCTTAGCAAAAGAGTTGCTCTGCTCTTCTGCTGGGGTTGTTAACATTATTGTCTATTCATGGGGGTGCATCGTTCACCTGACTATAGGACTTCGTGGAAAGGCCTTGGCTGTCCCCTTTCTGAGCTTGTGTATTTTCTCCCTCCGGGGCTTGGCGGAGACTCGTACTTGGTGGAGGCCTTCAGTAATGCAGTTGAGGAAGTTGAGTCCATCTATCTTAGATGCTCACTTCTCCTTTCTCTGCTTCTCTCTCCCTTTTAACAGAGTCAGTCCCCACCTCCAGCCAGCACACACACTGCCCAATTAGCCCCTTGACTTCGTTCAGCCTGACCTTCCTTCTGACATTTTCCTGCCCCTTATTAGAGAACTTATTTAATACTCAAAATTGACCCACTTATGACAAGTAGTTGTTTCAAGGACATTTTTTGTATTTTCTAAGGGACTGTGCGTGGGGACAGGGTTTGATCCAAAGGCCTGCATCTCTAATGGTGCAGCTTTAAGGTAGAGTCTCCCTCCAGTATGCCCTACTCCCTGCTTTAGGCAGAGCCCTAGACAACCCTTTTGTTGTTGTTGTTCTCTATTTTCAGGCCTGGATCAGTGACATTCGAGCAGGCACTGCCCCCTCATGTGGGAACCATATCAAAGCCAGCTGCAGCTTAATTGCATTCAACTCTGACCGTCCAGGTAGGGAGGTGAACATAGATGTGGAGAGTCAGATGTTGTCACCCTACCAAGGGCAGGACAGGCTCATTGTAGGCCAGAGGCTTAGAGGGACCTCTTGGGGTTCAGAAGTCAGCATCATGAAGGGCCTTAGACGCCTGCAAAGCGGTCAATGTGCAGTAAGCAGATGGACTTCAATTTGGGCATTTGACAGCACACATTGTATGAACGTGTTGGCTGTGGTCTTCAAGAGCTTGGCCTGGGGTGGGGGTGGGGGGCTGTTGCTTTTGTTTCCAACAGTCCCCATATGCAACCCACTCCTCATGTGGGGGCAGCTGGGGTCAATAGGGAGGTAAAGCTCCCTGTGTTAGTTGGGCCCCTGAAGGTTGCTAGTGATGACTCAGACCTCAAATTGACTTAAACAAGAGACAGATAAAACAGATACCATTTGGTTTATATAACTAACTTCCAGGGGGTTCAGACAAAGGTGTATCTCACTGTATCCTGTCCCTCAGCTCTGCTGCCCTTGGGTGACAACTTCTTTCTCAAGTAGAACTGGGAAGGTGGCAGCTGGTGGCCCCAAGCCGACTACTAAGGCCAAACAGCGCCATAAAGAAGACAACTGTGTCTTTGCATAGTCGATATCATGGAAGAGTCTAGTGTGGGGCAGGAACCCAGCCGGGGCCAACCACTCCATCCAGAAGGATGTGATCTTACTGTTGGTGGAGGTTCCGGGAAGGTTAGGGTTAGGCCAAGCTTTTGGGTCTCGTGTCCTCTGGGATCCCTGGACAGTAGATCCCCCGTTAGGCCTGAAGTCGGAGTCCCTGTTTTTGTTTGACAGGTGTATTGGGCATTGTGCCTCTGGAAAGCCAGGGAGAGGACAAGAGACAGGTGACCCACCTGGGCTGCCATTCAGGTGAGTAAAGCCTGGACCCAGGAAGCCTGAAACTCAGCCCTCCTGCCCTGGGGCAAGGGATTCCTACTCACCTGGTCCTGCACCCCTGTGGTTGGCTGGGCCCTTCCTGTCACCCTCACTGTGGGAAAGCTGTTGCTGGTTGAGAACTCCAGCCTGGGCAGAGAGGAGGGAAGCTGGTGCTCCAGGTGATCAGGCTGGAAGGAGACGGGTTTGCACTGGCTTGTGCTCCAGGCTGATGATGGCTCCCTGTCACCGTGGAAGACTCAAGCCTGTGTGGTTCTTAGCCCTGTGTGCTCGTCTGGAGCCCAGCAGATCACCTCTCACAGCAGGCATCCTCCCAGCCAGGCAGGCTGCTGAGGGCCCTCCAAGTAGGGGGCGGGTTGGGCTGCAGAGCCAGAGATGGGCCCGCACAAAGAGAGCTTTTGTCCACCCCTGCAGCTGCTTCTGGGGGCGCCCAGCAGTCCACCTGGCAGCCTGCCTGCATCAAGGGAACAATTTGGTCTTCTCAGGCTGCAGCAGCGCCTCTTCTTTCCCCGTCCAGCTGCAGTGGCCACAGGCCCAGACCCTCTGGCCTGTGTTCCTGGCTGCCTGTTGGGTGGCCTGGGGTGAGAGAAGGGCGCTGACCCTTCATCCCCAGTCTGGGTGTGCAGCTCAGTGTCTCGGTCCTGATGCAGAGGGTGGCAGTTAATAAGATGACGGTAGTGAAGAATGATGGGCGCTCAGCACTGTCTTCGTTTTCTTACCCCATCCTTGTTTAAAACTTAAAACAACTTTGTCAAGGTATTGTTTACATACTTATAAACATTGATTATTTTATTTGAAGCATTTGATGACTTTTCTTAAAGTTACAGGGTCGGTATCCCACCACTGAGTTTTAGAGCATTTTCTTTATCCTGGAAAGACCCCTCCTCGTGTCCCCTGGCAGTTAATGTGTTTGCCTCAGGCATTCATGGACCTTTCTGCCTCTGCAGCAGGGGCTGCGAGCTACTGTGTGGCCAGAACTGGCCNCACTGAGTTTTAGAGCATTTTCTTTATCCTGGAAAGACCCCTCCTCGTGTCCCCTGGCAGTTAATGTGTTTGCCTCAGGCATTCATGGACCTTTCTGCCTCTGCAGCAGGGGCTGCGAGCTACTGTGTGGCCAGAACTGGCCCGATGCCTGTCTTTGTAAATAGTTTTATTGGAACGCGGCCACGCCTCTTCATTGACTTACGGTCTGTGGCTGCTTTTCCCAACAACTGCAGAGTTAAGGAGACGGGTACCGTATGTCCCTCGAAGCCTGAAATGTTTTCTGTCCCGGCCTTCACAGAAAACGTTGGTTGATTTCTGCTCTGTGGACTGGTCTTCTCTGGACGTTTCACATAAATGGATTCACGTTATATGTAGCCTTTCAAATCTGGTCTGTTTCATTCGGCATAATGTCTTTGCGATCCATCTAATGTAGCCCATAGACGAATTCTGCTTTCTCATCCTCTTCCATACCTTTCTGAAGTAGGTTTCTGTTTTTATTTTTTATCTGACTGCACCATACAGCTTGCAGAATCTTAGTTCCCCAACCAGGGATTGAACCTGGAACCATGGCAGTGAAAACACCAGGTCCTAACCACTGGACCACCAGGGAATTCCCAAGAAGTAGGTTTTTAAATAACCGATTTTTCAGCTAAGAAAACCAAGGCTCAAAGGGGTTATTAGGAACTTAGCGATGTTGGCATTGCTGCTGGCAGAGCCAGAGTCGGAAGCCAGGTATTTTAGGCACAGTGCTGTTGGCTCTGTGATTCTTCTTCACAGGGAAGCAGCCCCAAATTGGACCTGCATGTAGGGTGGTGAGGGCCCTGTTACTGGAAGCTGGACCGAGCTTTGTTGGTGGATCATAGCCTCTCTGTGGCTCCAGCTTTTCAGCACCTCTCCCCAAGGGAGCAGCTTTGCCTGGAAACTGATCCTGGGGGCGCTCCACTCCAGCTCCTCAGACTCTACCCTCGGGGCACCAGGCACGCCTCTCCCCTTTGGGTGCTGGTGGAGGGCCGGGGAGGGCTGCAGCGACGGGTTTTGGCTGCTGCTCTGACTTTAGGGTGCCCTGCCTTCTGGGACACCTTCTGCCTCTCAGCTCTCGGGTGGCACTTTGGTCCGGGGAGCAGAAGGCTGGGCAACATCTGGAGACCGTTTCTGCAGGACTGAGCTGGGGGGCGGTGGCCGGCAGCCTGCTCTGATGTGGGAAAGGCCGCGAGCTGTTGTGCTGAGGTTGTAGGTTCTGAAGCTGGGCTGACTGCCTGATCCTCAGCCGTGCCCCTTCTTAGCTGTGCAGCTCTGGGCAAGTTACTTAACCTCTCTGTCCTCGTGTTCTCATCCTCCACTTGGGGATGAGGCCACAGTGCCATCCTGAGGGTTGTGAGGATTTGGTGAGATGAATCCTCAGGCCACGGTCCTACAGTCCAGCACAGCTGGGCACCCAAATCGGCCGCTGCTCATTTCCTTGGGGAGGCCAGAATCTACACCCAGCCTGGGCCCTGCCCCATCCTGTCAGGAGCCCGCAGAGTTGGGTGGCAGGGATTCTGTGATCAGGAGTCCAGATTGGGGTTTTCCCAGGAGTGCTTGTCCCTGTCCACCCCTTCTCTTCCTTGTCTCCAGGGTCCGCTGGCCTGGGACGACAGTGTATCTGCTTGGCCCCACCGGGGAGGCTGGCAGGAGGGTGGTCACTATGCTCCTTGCCTTGGTGACTTGGGCCTGGCTGTCATGCTCACATCTCAACCAGCTCTACAACGCTGAAGCCCCCAGTCTCACTTCCCTTCTGGGCTCTGGCTCACTCCACGTGCCCCATCCCCGCTCCTGTTCCCCCCAGAGCTCAGCAGTTCAGGTTTTTCAGCTGTAAGGATCTGAGACCAACTCCAGCTCTCATAAGCCACAGAAGGATTTATTGGGAGACTCTTGGGGAGCTTCTAGAACTGAAGGAGCAACTGGACAGACAGGCCTTGGGAGGGTCCTGCTCAGAGCTGACCGCCGCCTCCCGGCTGGCTGCTCTCCACCCAGGACAGTCCCTAAGGTGCCTGTCACTCAGCCTCCTGTTCCCAGTCTTGTTCCCTTCAGAGAGAGGCCGGCACCTGGGCTTGGGGCGGGTGAGCTCCTGCAGGTGGGCCAGCCCTGGCTTGTCAAGGGGCAGGGATCTCCTAGGTCTGCAGTGCCACCCCAGCCCCCTCCTGCCTGGTGCCCTGACCTGTGCCACCCTCAGTGTTCTCCAGGGCCTGCTGTGCCCTCTCCAGGAAGCCCCCCTCCATGCTCAGCCCTCCTCTTGCTGCATCCGCAGAGAAGTGCGTGTCCCTGTGGTGGTGGGGAGGGTCCGTGAGCGCTGAGTGGCCCGTGGTCTGTCCTGTTTGTGATTCCCATGGGGGCTGGCGCTTGTTTCTGTTCACCCGAACTGGGCTCTGGATTTTGGGTGAATGCAGGTGCCTGGTCACATGGGGAGCTTCCCACCCATCCTGCCAGTCTCCCACTGCTGGGCCCTTGGCCACCAGGGGCCACAGGGGTCTGGGCCTGTGTCTGGCAGGTGGGGGCTGTGGTGTTGGCCCACCGTCTGTAGAGTGCGCTCCCCTTGAAGATTTCCAGCCTGCCATCATGTGGGCAGAGGGATCAGCCCGGAGGCCCTGGGCTGTGGTTCTGGCCTTGGGAGAGGGCACAGTGGATTGGAACAGGACATTCATCCTCGTCAGGCCGTGTCAGCTGTTTCTCTCCCACAGACCTGGTCACGGACTTGGACTTCTCCCCCTTTGATGACTTCCTCCTGGCCACGGCCTCAGCTGACAGGACGGTGAGTGGAGCAGCTGGAAGACCTGTTTGAGGCCTTATGAGGCCCAGGGCCCTGCTGGTTCCCAGCCCAGCCCCTCCTGCTAAGTCCCGCCCCCCATGTCAGCTCTCAGGCGCCCCTGGGAACTTGCTCCGAGCCACGGCTGGGACCTGTGCCCTGCTGCATGGCTCCTGAAGACAGCAGGGTCCGGGTGGTGGGAGGCCTGGAGGGGACAGAGCAGAGCGCCTGGCTCCCCCACTCGCACGTCTTCCCCTCAGCCCCCGAGCCCGCCCCTCCCTTCCCCTGAGGTGGGGGCACCCGGAACAAGGCTGGATGGAGGCAGCGAGACCGCCCCCCCGCCCCTGCCAGCCCTGGGCTTAGAGACTCACTCTTCTCTGCAGGTGAAAGTGTGGCGACTGCCGGCGCCTGGCCAGGCTCTGCCCTCGGGGCCCGGGCTGCTGCTAGGCCCCGAGGATGCCCAGGTAGAGGCGCTGCAGTTCCACCCCACCGCCGACGGTGTCCTGCTGAGCGCGGCGGGCAGGGCCGCCAAGGTCTGGGACGCCACCAAGCAGCAGCCCCTCACAGGTAGGGCCGCTGCGACGGCCCCTCCCCCGGCAGCCTCGTCTGGCAGCACTTTCTGTCTCTTTGCAATTTGGTAACTTGAGTTTCAAGACACATGTCAGGTTTCACATGTGTGTGATATATATATGTATATGTAGTTACGTGTGTATATATGTGTGTAGTTGTTTACCTGTGCGTGTATATATAATACACAATTTTACAAGACTTACTAACAAGCACCCTGACCCTCCCAACTTTCCATAGCCGTCTGTTTTCATCTCATTTGGCTGTTTTTTCTGCTTTCTTCTCCATATGTCTAAATAACTTCCTTATACTGTTATTTCTTGACTTGTGTGTCATTTCAGTTTTGAAAGCAGACCGCTAATTTCTCCTCTAGGAGATGAGAATTTTGCTGTCTTCGCCACTTCCCCCGTCCCCACACAGTGCTGCTGCTTCATTTCCCCCGTGTGTGTCCTGGTCCATTGGACTGCTACAACAGAATCCCACAGACTGGGATCATAACTGGGTTGTAAACAACATTTATTTCTCAGTTTGGGAGTCTGGAGTTCTGAGATCCAGGCACTGGAGAGGACCTGCTTCCTGGTTCGCAGGTGGCCGTCTCTTCACACGGACGCAGGGGTGAGGGAGCTCTCGGGGGTTTCTCTTATGAGAGCACCGAACCCTTTCATGAATGTGACCTTAATCGCCTCCCAGAGGCCCTGCTTCCAGATTCCATCCCAGTGGAAGTTAGGTTTCAACCTGTAAATTTGGGGGCACACCAGCATTCAGACCACGGATAGGCAGTGGCAGCTGTGGGTCAGAATCTTTAGTGTTTGTGTGGTTTTGACCCATCAGCAGGGACCCACCAAGGAGCCTAGGCGTTTTCTGTGACAGAGTCGCCAAATCCTTTCTGCGGAGTCCTTCTGGACAAATTCATCCCCTCTTTAGGGGAAAGACTTGAAGCTCAGAGAACTGAAGGACAGACTTGCCCTGCAGGGCTGTGGAGACTGTCCAGGGTTGTGCAGGGTCACTATGGTGGTGTCCCCACCTCTGGGGCAGGGACAGAGGCCCAACAGCATAACGGGTGTCTGAGGGACCCGCCTTCTGACAGTATCCGTTCTGAGAAGTCACTCAGCGTTCACCATGGAGCTGTCTTGTGCCCTAAGGGACCTGAAATTCAAGGTGCTCCTCGCCCCCAGTGTGCTCCTGGTGCAGTTGAGACCAGCCCGACCTTGCAGTGGAGGTGAAGGCCACCAGGCGGTGTGTCATCAGGGAGTCACCGCAGCTGTAACTTCCGTCTCAGGCCCTTCTTGTCTGCCCAGCACTGTGCCGAGGGCTTCACACAGTGGGCTGTTGCCGTTCCCGTATAGTAGCTGAGGTTAAATAACGTGACTGAGGCCGCAGCGCAAGCGGGTGACAGGGCTGGGATTAACTTGAGGGAGGTAGATCTTGGCATGGTAGTTACCTTGGGCCGCAGAAAGAATTACCCCCAAACCCAGAGGCTTAAGAGAACTGAGAACATTTATCAGCGCCAGGGATTTGGGAGCAGCTTAGCTGGGTGGCTTTGGCTCAGGGTTTCTGATGAGGTTAGGGGTCCCACTGTCCAGCCGGGCCTGCTGTCACCTGAAGGCTGGACTCGGCTAGGAGGATCTGCTTTTTAGATGGTTCACTCTCACGGTGCAGGCTGTGGGTAGGAGGCCTCAGTCCTCTCCTGTCGGCCTCCCCGTGGGCTGCTTGGTCCCCCTCACCACATGGCAGCTGCTTCCCCGGGGGACAGTCCCAGAGAAGGAGCAAGGAGGAAGCCACGGTGCAGCTTATGCTGCAGCTCTGGGAGATGCATGCCCTCTGCGAAAAGCCAGTCACCAAGTCCTGCTCACACTCAAGAGGAAAGGACTTGGGCTGCACATTTTGTTCATGTATATTTTACGTTTGTTTGGCTGCACCAGGTCTTAGTTGTGGCATATGGGATCTAGTTCCTTGACCAGGGGTCGAACCCAGGCCCCCTGCATTAACAGTGCCCAGTGTTAGCCACTGGACCACCAGGGAAGTTGCTGGGCTGCACATTTTGAAAGGAGGAGGTGTTAGTTTCCTAGGGTTGCCACAAAGTGAGGAGCCTAACATAACATTTATTATCTCGCAACTCTGGAGACCAGAGTCTGGAATCAAAGTGTTGGTAAGGTTAATTCCTTCTGAGGCGGCACAGGAGACTCTGGACCAGGTTCCCTGCCCAGTGCTCCCATGGTTCCCGTGCTCCGTGGCCTGTTGATGGCTGTCTTCCCTCTGTTCACAGCGTCTTCTTTCTGTGCATGTTTGTCTCGGTCTGATTTCACAAGGACACCATTCATACAGGATCAGAGTCCATCCTAGCATTATCAACTTAACTTGATGATCTGCAAAGACCCTATTTCCAAATAAAGTCGCATTCACTGGTGCTGAGGATTGGCACTTTGACATCTTTTGGGGGGAGACACAATTCAGCCTATAACTGGAGAGATGTCATAATTTGTGGACACATTTTTAAATTGTCATGCTATTTGGGGAGGGAGTGAGGAAGGCCCGAGCAGGTGCTCAGGGCAGGGGTGTGTGTGACACTTCCATATGTGGCCCACTGCAGGGGAAATGGGGAGGCATGTTGGTGGCGGGGTGAGCGAGGTGACCCAGGATCAGGGAGCTGGGTGGGGGCGTGGCCTGAGAAGAGTGGGGCTGAATGAAGCCCTGCCCCCAACCTGGAGGCCTTGCTGCCCTGGCTCCTGCACAGAAGGCACCCTCCCAGCAGCTGCCCCTTCCCCAGAGTTACCCCCAAGCCAGGCCTGCCTGCACCTGCTTCCCTGAGACCTTCACTGCCCGGGACAGAGTGGGGGGACCCTGGACCTCGCCTGACTTGACTGCTTCTCTGCAGAGCTGGCAACCCACGGGGACCTGGTGCAAGGTGCCGCTTGGAGCCGGGATGGAGCCCTGCTGGGCACGACATGCAAGGTAAGGGTGGGTGGTGAGACGCGAGAACGTGCCTGCCAGGGCCCGAGGCATGCCCGGCTCTGCCAGGGCTGTCACGACACGAGTACCTCACAGCAGTACCTGTGAGGCTCCACGGTACTTGGGGGCAGCAGAGAACTGAAGCCAGGATGGCTGTTCCTCTCTGCTGTCCTCACTCCTCGGGCTCATACTCTCTCTCAAAGCCCCCGCCCCACTAAGGAAAGCCCCGCACTGGTCCTTGGGGGCTCCCATCACCACCCTCAGCCAGCCCCGCCTGGCTGCTGGCCACTTTGTGACCGTGGCGGAGAGTTGTGTCAGGCAGCATCCGCAGCAGGGCAGTGTGCCAGCCCTGCTCCCCCAGGCAGTCAGGAGGCCTCAGGGTCCTCGGTGACGTCAGGTCCTGTGTCCACCAGGGCCCGTGCTGGTGGGGGCGGCCAGTGTAGTTCCGGGGATCATAGACAAAAAGATCACTGTGACCCCTGACGGTGACCCAGGCTATTTAAAGAGGGACCAGAGGTCCTTCGAGTGGTTGGAGACGCCAGGGAGGCCTGGCCTCTGACCGGGGGCTGGGAGGGGAGGGCTCCTGGTGCGGGGCCGGGGGAGCGGGCTGTGGCAGAGGGCAGAACAGTGAGCACACCGTCATGCTTGTTACTGCTGGAAAGCAGCGGAGTGTTTAAAGCCAGACAGGGTGGGGATGTGAGGGGAGCAGGTCTGCACCGTGAGGCTCCCTGGCCACAGTGTGGACAGAGCATCTGGCCAATATGGTCAGGGGAAGGAAGGAGGTGTGTCCAAAGCAGAGGTGGAGCGACCTTCGAGGGAGGGAAGGAGGAGCCTCCTGGGCAGGGGGCTATGCAGACAAGACACAGAGTACCCATGAGGGCTGGGGGGGGTCACGAGGCCGGCTCCTGGGTCGCAGGCTGGAGGAGGGCCTGCCCCTGAGACCGTGGGGTCGGAGGCCCCAGGACGTCCCAGTGATGTCCGTTGAGTCCAGGGACTGGGCTTTGGGCAGTGGTCTGAACTGAAGGTGGCCTGTGTTCATGTGGCACCTGCAGAGGGACGGGAGCCCCGAGTGGGAGGGAAGGGGTGAGAGAGAGAGGGAGCGAGGAGGGACAGAACCTGTGAGGAGACAGGGAGCCCCCGGTGGGGGGAGGGCGCGTCCGGGGAGGAGTCTTCAAGGAAGCAGCTGATAGTGTACCCCGGGACCCGAGTGTTGCACAACCTTCAGGAGCCTGTGGGGTGTCTTCTGCCTGAAGCCGCCCATGAAGGAAGGAGCCTACAGAGGCTTCTCTGGGAAGTGTGGCTCGGGCTTCCCAGGGACAGTGAGATCGGGGCTCCCCTGCTGAGGAGGGGACAGGTGTCCCATGCAGAGGGACTAACACAGTCCTGACAGACACCGAAAGAGACAGGGAGGGAGGAGACATGGAGACAAGGAGGGAAGGGGATTGTCACAAAGTGTTTCCTTTTGGTCACCCAAATACAGTATTTTGCTAAGTCACTTCAGTTGTGTCTGACTCTTTATGACCCCATGAACTGTAGCCCGCCAGGCTCCTCTGTCCGTGGGATTCTCCATTCAAGAATACTGGAGTGGGTTGCCATTCCCTTTTCCAGGGGATCTTCCTGACCCAGGGATCAAACCTGCGTTGGCAGGCAGGTTCTTTACCACTAGCGCCACCTGGGAAGCCTGAGTATAGTGTGGGGTTGACCAAAACATTTATCTGGGGTTTTCCATAGCATCTTTTTTTTTTTTTTTGCCCCTTAATATTTTTATTTATTTATTTGTCTGGGCTGGGTCCTAGTTGTGGTGTGTGGGATTTTTAGTTGGGGGCTGTGGAATCTAGTTCCCTGATTAGGGACTGAACCCAGGCCCCCTGCACTGGGAGTGTAGTCTTAACCACCCAAAAAGTCCCTCTGTATATAGTATCCACGTTACTCTACCCTGTACTTTTTTTGTCCCGTGTAATAAACATTTTTTTCTTTCAGTATATCAAAGATTTAACAAATGTCACAGGAAGCATTTTATCACATAGATTCACCGTTTGCTTAGTGGAGGGCCTGCTCTTAGAAGTGTGGATTACTTCCACTTTGTGTCACTGTGTTACAAACTATAACATTTGGATGTATCTCTATAGAGGGTTGTTCTCCTGTGTTCTCTGTAACTTCCTTATCCTGGATCAGGGGCAGACTTTTTCTGTGAAGAGCCTCGTGCTTTTTCTGTGAAGAGCCTCGTGGTAGAGACTCCAGGTTCTGCAGACCAGACTGTCTCCGTCAGCGCCGCCTGGTAACAAAGCGGCAGCCATGGACAGTATATATATGAGAGAGCTGCAGCCTCGTGGCCAGTCCAGCTTGTGGCCTCTGCCCCACGTCCCCTCAGCTCCAGGCCCCCACCCCAGCCCCAGGCAGGGTGTCTGGGGAGCAGGTGTCTAGGGGCTGGACATGGGTCATTTCCTGTGGAGCAGCCAGAGGTGCCAGCCCTCCCCAGAGCTCACGGCCCAACTGGGCCTGGTGTGAACCAGACCCCAGTGTGGTTGGAGCCCCCAGAGGGATCACAAATGAGGCTGCAGAGGGATTAATCAGGAGGCAGACATGTCTCCCAGGGGTCCTGCCATGTTCGGAGGCGGCCAGTGAAGGCATGCGGCCACGGGGAGGGGAGGGTGGGCTGAGGTCAAGTGAGGATGTGTTTTGAAAGGCAGTAGGCACCCTGGCTGGGGGCCCAGCATTGCGGGTGACCTGATCAGATGGCGCTGTGGGGGTGGGGTGATGGCGAGGAGAATGGCAGCCTGAGGGGGCAGGACAGTGAGGAGTGACTCCCTGAGGAGGGCTTGCCAGAGCCCAGGAGAACTTAGAGAGCCCAGGGAGGGGACGAGAGCCTGCGGTCTGGGGATTGTGTGCGGAGGGCTCAGGGGCTGCATCAGAACCGTCCCTATTGAGACAAGGGGCTCATGCTGTCCCCAAGCTGACCGTGTGCGTGGCTGTGGGCGGCGGTGCGGGAGGGGTGACCGCTGTGGGCCCTCAGCATCCAGGGCTGAAGGCCCTCACCACCCAGCCTGCGGCCAGGCTGCCCCCGAGGTACCACCCCCAGGGGCTCCCAAACTCCAGACTGGCCTCCTGCTTTGGGGTGGAGGGGGGTCCAGCCCCTTCTCCCCAGCAGTCCGAGCTCCATTTACCATCAAAATTGGGCGTGAACTGGGGCAAATGGAGAGAGAAGATCCATCTAGTCACAGAGCCCCACTTCCCCATCGGGTCCCAAGACGATGACTCAGCTCCATGCCTGCTGGTGTCTTCGTGGGGAGGATTAGTGGGGCCATCCAGCTCCGAGCCTGGTGGATCTCTGGCCCTCTGCACCCAGACCCCAAAGGTGCAGGGACAAGAAGCAAAGATTTCCCAAGGGCATCGCTGGGGTGGTGCCGGGTGGAGGCGCCCCCGGCCCCCAGCCCCCTCAATTGCTCTGCCTGTGGGGCTGGCCGGCACAGGCCCTTCCTGCTCCCCTCCCAGCTGCTGCCGCCGCGGGAAAGGAAAAGTGGCCGCTAGGGGGCGCACTGGCCCCACAGATGGTGGGACGCGGCCGGCTAGGCCTCCTCGGCGGTTTGGGCTGCGCTGGTGACGCTGTGCTGACCCCGCCAGCACCACGCCAGCCCCCAGTGCCCTGTCTGGACCTGACACTGGGATTCTGCGCTCCGTGGCCCGGCTCCCCAGGTGCCTCTGACCTCTGAGAACTGCTGTCGTCACGCCTAGTGCACCCTGGGTTTCCCAGGTCACAGAGCACATGAGTGGTGGAGCTGGCGTCCTAACCCTGGCCCTTTCGTCTCCACGATGGGGGGAGTGCCCTTTGCTGCCAGGAGGCCTTCTCTCTTGCTGTCACCTTGAGATCCAGCACTGCCCCTGCTTGACCTGCCCTCCGTCTGGCTCCTGCTGCCATCTCTGTCCTCCACCGCCGGCGGTTCTTTCCTGGCCCCCACTGTCTTTTCTGTGTTTATTGCTGTTTCTCTCTGTGTCTCTGTTTTTCCCCATCCTCTCACTGTTCTTTCTGCCTCAGTCCTGTGTCCCTCACTGGCCCCATCTGTCTGATCTCTGTCTCTAAGCAAACTAGTCCCGAACCTGAGACTGTGGAGTGGACGGTGCCTCAGGGTTGATCCCTGGACTGTGCCTGGTGCCCACCTGGCACATAGCAAGGGCTCAGTAAACTACAGCCGCAAGGCTGTGCTGGGCAAGACCCGAGAACCCTGGGACCCTGCCAGGTGTCAGGAAGGCCTGGCTTTCGAGGACTCTCCAGGCTGGATCCCTGCCTTGTCCATCTGTGCACTTGCCCAGTCGCCCCCCATTTCTGCCATGCCCTCCCCACGTGACTTTGTCTTCCCTGCACGTCACGTGCCATCAGACTCCCGTCTCCTCATCTTTAGTCGTGCTCTGTCCTCTTCCTCGAATGCCTTTCCCTTTCCAGCCCAAGCTCCACTTGTCCTTTGGGCTCAAGTCAGGTCTGGTTCCTCCCCAGAGTTACCTGTGACCATCTCTGAGTGGCAGACACCAGCACTGTCTGCATCCCAGGCACCCGGGAGGGACCAGGCAGGCAGGGCCGGGAGTCGTATATCCCCCTCCATCCCCACTTCATCTTGTATCAGTGAGGTGCACTTGTTAAAGTTAAACCAGTGTTGCTACAGTAACTAAAGCCCACAGTTTACATTAGGGTTCACTCCATGTACTTCCTGTGGGTTCCCACAAGTGCACGTCATGTGTCCCTCCTTTCAGCATCACACAGGAAGTTCTGCTCCTCTAAGAAAGTGCCCCATGCTTAACCCGTTCATGCCTGCCTGCCTCTTCCCAGACCCTCAGCAACCACTGATCTTTCTGCTATCTCCATAAGAGATTCGACTTCTCCTGGATGTTGAGTGTCACATAGGTGGAATCATGGAATGTGTAGCCTTTCCAGATTGAATTATTTCACTTACTTAGTAATATTCATTTATGTATGGGTCTTCCCTACCTTTTTGTGGACTGATAGCTATTTTTTAAATTTTGGCATAAAAATGCTTATAAAATTTACTACTGTAACCATTCTAAGTGTACAGTTCTCATACTAAGTATTTTACATTATTCTGTTGCTTCCTGACCTGCATACAGATTTCTCAAGAGGCAGGTTAGGTGGACATGGAACAACAGACTGGTTCCAAATAGGAAAAGGAGTACGTCAAGGCTGTATATTGTCTCCCTGCTTATTTAACTTATATGCAGAGTACATCATGAGAAACGATGGAATGGAAGAAACACAAGCTGGAATCAAGATTGCTGGGAGAAACATCAATAACCTCAGATATGCTGATGACACCACCCTTATGGCAGAAAGTGAGGAGGAGCTAAAAAGCCTCTTGATGAAAGTGAAGGAGGAGAGCAAAAAAGTTGGCTTAAAGCTCAACATTCAGAAAACGAAGATCATGGCATCCAGTCCCATCACTTCATGGGAAATAGTTGGGGAAACAGTGGAAACAGTGTCAGACTATTTTTTTGGGCTCCAAAATCACTGCAGATGGTGACTGCAGCCATGAAATTAGAAGACGCTTACTCCTTGGAAGAAAAGTTATGACCAACCTGGATAGTATATTAAAAAGCAGAGACATTACTTTGCCGACTAAGGTCCGCCTAGTCAAGGCTATGGTTTTTCCTGTGGTCATGTATGGATGTGAAAGTTGGACTGTGAAGAAAGCTAAGCGCTGAAGAATTGATGCTTTTGAACTGTGGTGTTGGAGAAGACTCTTGAGAGTCCCTTGGACTGCAAGGAGATCCAACCAGTCCATTCTGAAGGAGATCAACCCTGGGATTTCTTTGGAAGGAATGATGCTAAAGCTGAAACTCCAGTACTTTGGCCACCTCATGCGAAGAGTTGACTCATTGGAAAAGACTCTGATGCTGGGAGGGATTGGGGGCAAGAGGAGAAGGGGACGACCGAGGATGAGATGGCTGGATGGCATCACGGACTCGATGGACGTGAGTCTGAGTGAACTCCGGGAGATGGTGATGAACAGGGAGGCCTGGTGTGCTGCGATTCATGGGGTCACAAAGAGTCGGACATGACTGAGCGACTGAACTGAACTGAACATTGTTCTGAAGTTGAAACTCTGCACCCATTGAACAGTTTCTCTTTGCCCCCTTCTCCAGCCCCTCGTAATCGTTTTACTTTCCATACCTAGGAATTTGACTACTTTAAGCACCTCGTATAAGTAGAATCATACACTGTTTGTCTTCCTATAACTGACTTTATTTAGCATAATGTTCCTCAGTAGCGTTAGTCGCTCAGTCGTGTCCAACTCTTTGTGACCCCATGGACTATAGACCACCAGGCTCCTCTGTCCATGGAATTCTTTAGGCATGAATACTAGAGTGGGTTGCAATTTCCTTCTGCAGGGGATCTTCCTGACCCAGGGACTGAACCCAGGTCTCTTGCATTGCAGACAGGTTCTTTACTCTGAGCCATTAGGGAAGCCCATAATGTCCTTAAGCTTCATCTATATTATAGCATGTGACGTAATTTCCTTTTTCAGTCTGAATAATATTTCATTGAATGCATTTTGTTTATCCATTCATCAGTCACTGGACCCTTGGATTGCCTCTGGATTTTGGATTTTGTGACTAATGCTGTTATGAACATGGGTGTGCAAATATTTCTTTGTGACCCTGTTCCCAGTTCTTTTGGGTTTATACACAGAAGTGGAATTGCTGGATCATATGGTAATTCTATTTTTAATTTTTTGAGGAACTGCTTGACTGTTTTCCATATCATCTGTACTGTTTTATATTCCCACAAACAGCGCATAAGGGTTCCAACTTTCCACATCCTCACCAACACTTGTTATATTCTGGGGTTTTTTTTAATAATTAATTCATTTATTTTTGGTCACACCCAATGGCATGTGGAACTTCCCCAACTAGGAGTCAAACCCATGCTATCTGCATCAGAAGGGTAGAGTCTTAAACTCCCAACCACAAGGGAGGTCCTATTCTGGGGATTTTTTTGACAGCATCCATTCCGTTGATGTGAGATGCACAATCTTAACCATGATTTTGATTTGTGTTTCTCTGGGGATTAATCATGTTCCACATGTTTTCACATGCTTGTTGGCCATTTGTGTCTCTTTGGAGAAGTGTCTATTGAAGTCCTGTGCCCATTTTTAATTGGGTTATTTGTGTGTTTTTTGTAGTATGAGTTCTTTATACTGTCAAATGCAAGGTCACCGAGGTTTTCTCATATGCTGTCTTCTAGAGGTTTTATTGGAGAAGACAAGGGCACCCCACTCCATTACTCTTGCCTGGGAAGTCCCATGGATGGAGGAGCCTGGTGGGCTGCAGTCTGTGGGGTTGCAAAGAGTCAGACGCGACCGAACGACTTCACTTTCACTTTTCACTTTCATGCATTGGAGAAGGAAATGGCAACCCACTCCAGTGTTCTTGCCTGGAGAATCCCAGGGACGGGGGAGCCTGGTGCGCTGCCATCTTTGGGGTCACACAGAGTCGGACATGACGGAAACGACTTAGCAGCAGAGGTTTTATAATAAAGGTTTGCATTTTAATGTTTAAGTGTATGATCCATTCTTGTTGATTTTTGTGAAAGACATAAAGTCCATGCCCAGATTGATTTCTTTGCATGTGGATACCCATTTGTTCCAGTGCCATTTGTTGCAAAGACTGTCTTTGCTCCTGTGTTGGAGACCAGCTGGCTGTAGCTAAGGGGGTCTCTGTCTGTGCTGTGTTCCATTCCATTGGTCTGTTTGTCTGTCTTGTGTGGACCCACACTGCCCTGATTCCCAGAGCTTTAGGGTATACTCCAGACCAGCAGCCCACTGCCTTTGTTCTCCTTTCCTGCTGTGTCGACCATCCTGAGTCTCTTGCCTGTCCACATAAAGTTCAGAATCAGTGGGTTGATATTCACAAAGTAACTTGTCGGGATTTTCACTGGGATCGTATTGAATCTGTATGTCAAGTTGGAAAGAACTGATATCTTGACAATACTGAGTGTTCCTAACTGAGAACATGGATTAGCTCTTCATTTAAGTCTGTGGTTTCTTTCATCAGAGTTTGATAGTGTTCCTTGTGTCCATCTTATATATATTTTGTTAGCTGTATAGGGTTTTTTTTTGGGGGGGTGCTGATATAAGCAGTATTGTTTTTCATTTCGAATTCCAGTTGTTCATCGCTGGTTGATTGTTTTTTGAAATACGAAAATATGAACCGTGCTGACTGAAACAAAGGGGAGCCATGCTCAGATGTAAAAAGGAAAAGCTGACCACCCCTCACCTGCCTCAGCCCTGGTCCCCAGTGTTAACACACGTCCCGTACCTGTCAAAACCGTTCTCCTTACTCAGCACTCTTGCAAAACATACAGGAATGTGGTCAGACAGATGGGGGTTTTGTTTATTTTTAACCACAGTAGAATCACACCACCACGAATTTCTGGGCATCTTCCCTTTTGCATTTAACAGTTCATCACGGCCAAGCCTGTAAATAGTCAGTGGATATAGATTCTGTCCCCCTCCCCCAGTTCTTTATGCATGTGTGTTTGTGTACACGTTCACACACTCACACACGCAGAGCGATTATTCCACAGAAATAGAGCTGTTTAAAGCATGGGCGTTTTATTTATTTTTTTTTTTTTTCTTTTTCTTTTTCTATCTGTTCCCATCCCCACCCTTGGGTATTCTGAACCAGTAACTGCATGCTGAGTGATGGATGGATGTGTAAGCTTGCCATCCTGAGTAGACGCCAGGTTCAGTGTAGAAGTGATGTTGTCCCATGAGCCCCTCTAGCCTGGACAGGCCCAGACACGTGTGGCAGCTGGGAACAGCGAGTTTGGTTCTGGGCTTTGGTTTCTGTGTCTGTGACGGGGTCGTGGGATAGCATAGCTTTGCAAGGTGGTTGGAAAGATGGGGCGAGATCATACGCACTGTAGGTGCTCAGGAAATGTGAACCCTTGTCACTGGGTTCTCTGTCGTGGGTGCCTGGGGCTGGCAAGGGGGCCTGCCCCTTGCTGTGAGGAGGAAGAACCCGGGCTGGAGAGGGCTTGTCTGGTGGGTGATGCTTGCCCTGTGTACTGTGGGGCAGGACCATCAGAGCCTAGGATTGGGGGAGGCCGGCCTACCGGCCCCCAGAGACCCTCCCTGCCCTAATTGTGCTGTTTTCTCTTCTCGGCTTTTCCAGGACAAGCAGCTGCGGATCTTCGACCCCAGAGCAAAGCCCGAGGCTGCACAGGTGAGTCGTGTGGGCAGCAGGGCTGGGATGAGGCTGCAGCAGGCGTGGGCAGGGCAGCCAGCCTCTGGCACACAGGTTATGCCATGCCCGTGCCCTGGCCCAGGCCCGGCGGGCACATGAGGGTCACCTGGGTGGCGGTTCCTGCTGCTCAGGCTGTTTCTGGGAAGCGTGTTGTGCCTTGGGAAGGTCCAGCTTTGACCACAGGGTGGGGCGCAGCCAGGCTGCCCACAGGCCTTCAGTGGAGCCATCCTGTGGCTTCCGGAAGCTAATTTGAGATGCCAAGTTCCTCTTCTTTGAGACCCTCATCCCCTCCCAGCTTTCCTGGTACTGTCAGCGGAGGTTGGCCACAGAGGAGCAAAGAGGCCCAGCCTCTGCCTTCTGCACCCCTCCAGGTCCCGGGCCCTGAGCGTGTTCGGTCCAGTCTCCCAGCCAGCGCTGGAGGGCCTGCCCGACCCATGGGCCCTGGGCCCTGAGCATGTTTGGTCCGTGTCTGGCTGTGCACAGGTGCGTGTGGCCCCTCAAGTTCCAAGAGAGAGGCCAGGCCGCGGGTTCATGCTGCAGGCACCGAGCCACTGGGGACTCATTCAGTCATTGGAGGGCAGCCCGCTGCCAGGCACAGAATGTTCCACAGTGAACAACACGGACAGTTGGGGGTTTCTCTTGTGGGAGCGCTTTGACACTTGCCCGGGGAGCTGGCTCGGGGCAGAGGCTGGGCTGATGCTGCAGACAGCCTGGGCAGGACAGGCTGGCCCAGGAGCCCGAGCGAGGGGCCTGTCACCTGTGTTGTGGGAGCTGTCGGGGTTATAAGGCAGCAGTGAGGTGGATGGGTTTACATTTTCAAAGCTTTTCTAGAGGCTGAGGTGCTATCTTTCCCAAGGAAGGTGCAGTGCACTTCAGGGTCCTGGCACCAGCTGGTGGGAAGAGCTCCCCAGCGAGGCCCCAGGCCCAGCACAGATGCCTCAGCTCCGTATCTAGGGCCTGTTCCCCGCCCGAGGTCAAGGCTGAACCACCAGTCTTAACTCCAAGCAGCAGTAGTCAGGGGGCTGTATTCCCCCTGAGACACACACACAAAACACACAGACACACACACACACATCCAACAGCCTAAACCCAAGCAGCAGTAGCTAGAGGGCTACATTCCCCCAACCCAGTATGTACACACGCACACACATCCACCAGTCTAAACCCAAATAGCAATAGCCAGGGGGCGACATTCCCCCGACCCAGTATGTACACACACACACACACACCCCTTCACACAGCTAGCTGCAGCTCTTTGCCTGGGACAGGGCAGTCAGCTCCACCTCCAACTGGCCAGCCACCTAAAGGAGGCCCCGTCCTGGCAGGTGAGCCAGGCACAGCAGAAGTGGCTTTGGCCCCACCCTGGCTGTGCTTCCACCCACAAGGCCGGCCCCGGTCCTTCGGCCCCATCGCCCTGTGACCAGTGGGCCAGCCGTTTGAGCATCAGGGCAGCCTGAACAGCCGGCCTCCCTGCAGCTTTCTGCTGCACACCTCCAGTGTTTGCCCAGAGAGAAGGACCAGGCTCAGCTTGAGGAGAGAGACGGGGGCGCTGTCCGCTCAGCTTTCTCTGGTCGGTCACCCTCTCCTTGCCAGGGTCCGTGCAGGCCCCGGCGCCGGGCACCTCCATCCTAGCCCCAGCCAGGCAGCGCCCCTGGCCCGTCCCCCAGCTGAGTGCTTTCCTCCCTTCTGTCCCCCCCAGCAAGGGGGAGGCGGCGACAGCACTGAGGTGGAGATGCGGTGGCCGCCGTCCAAGGGCTGCGAGTTCAGCGAGGCGGGGGAGCCCCCCTGAAGGGGGTTTCTGTGCCGAGGAGACCTGGGAAGAGCGTGGGTGGCTGCCACCCTCTCACCGCTCCTGGGCCAGTGCCTGTGCTCGGCCCCTCAGCCCGCGGGCGCGGGGGCGGTGGGGCCTGGAATGCCGCCCTCCGCCCGGCCCTGCCCCCCCCGCTTCCGCCGGGGCATCTGGCCCGCACCTGGCTTCCATTAGGAAAACCGCTGCTGGCGGCCGGGTCGGCGTGAGCTGAGGGGCCAGCTCGGGGGGAGAAGCCTTCTGGGAGCGCCTCCTCCCGGGACACTCCTCACCCAGAGTGGGCACTGCCCTCCCTCTGGCCTCCGCACCCCCTTCCCCCGGGCCATCCCCGCGGGCTGGGACCTGGGGGCTCCTCCCTCACTGTCTTCTGGGCCTGGCCCCTGGCAGCTGGAGCTTGGAGCAGCAGATGCTTGGGCGGCTCCCTCCTGCTCACGCCCCCCGCTTCATGTTTTGGTTCCACTGATGACGGATTACTGTGTCCCAAGCCCTTGGCATGCAAAACCTCCTTCCACCCTCCTGAGCATCCTGTCAAGTCAGCCCTTTGGTCACTTTTGTCCCCAGGGTCACAGCAGCTCACAGCGGAGGCAGGTTGGATCCATCTCACTCTGGAGCCCCAGGGGTCCAGAGCCCCTTCACTGTGCCAGGGCCCCAGGGGCTGGGGAGAGGGGATGGCCGAGACCCTAAAGCCACGGCCATGCCAGGGAAGGTAGCTGCCGTGGTGAGGGGGTGCCGAGGGATAGGGAGGCTGGGGCCGGCCGGCCTGGGCAGGAGCAGCCAGAGGACCCCCGGTGCGGACAGAGGCAGGCCTAGGGGCCGGCATCGTGACTGAGGAGGGGTGGGTGATGGGGGCTACTCACCACCAGAGGAGGTCCCCTTGGCCCAGACCAGCTCAGGGCTGCTCCTCCAGCCGCCCTGCCCCTCACAGGAAGCGTTGCCGTGGCGACAGAGGGGGGGTTTGGCGGCACTGCAGCAGCTGGAATGCCGGGTATGCGCATACCCCGAGCTGGGCAGGCGCTGCCTGGCCGCAGCCCTCCTATTCTCTCCTTGGGGCCAGGTGTAGGGGAGACACGGATGGAGGAGGGGGCACTCCTCCACCTGCAGAACACCCAGCCATCAGTGAGAGGGGAACCCTAGGGCCTGACCCGCAGGCTTGGCTTACCGTCAGGGGCTCCCTGTGACAAGACTGGGTCCACGCTGCCGCCTGCCCTCTGCCTCAGGAGAAGGAGAACCTGGGGATCCCGAGGGGAGGCTCCTCCTCCCAGGTCCCACTGAGATCAGGGGAGAACTTGCCAGGTTTGAAAACAAAAGTCACTTCAGTCCTCTGAGATAGAGGCCTCTCTTAGTTGCTGGGGCTTCCCGTGGTCCCTGGGCAGACTGATCTGGGTGTACCCACAGCGGACGCACTGGGCCCAGGCTAAGCTCCGACCTGCCCTCCACTTCCAGGGTGCTGTGCCCTCTGAGGCCCGAGGTGGGGATGGAGAGCCACGGGGCAAGCCAGACTGGCCTGTCCACGCTGCCCTGCCCATCGCTGCCTCCTTCCCCAGGGTGACAGCTGGACACCCAAGCTGCCTGGTGGGGTGGCTCCTGGTCTGGGTGTTGCTGTCTCTGGTCGAGCCTGTCCCCTCGCCGGTCCTCCGTCAGCTCTGTCTACTGAGAACAGGAACGATGGTGGGCGGGTGACTGCCCTGCTGGGTCGCTGGGGGCAGATGGCTTCCCTCTCTGTGCCTTTGGTTTCTCCAGGGCTGGAGTAGGAAGATGGGAGACACAGGCCAAGGAATGTTCCATCCAAACGTGTGCCTCTAGAGGGAAAAGGCTCCCCCACTGCCTACAGGCTCTGTAGGACCCAGGTGCCGCTGCCACCTCCCCCGAAACCCCCTCCCCTGAGACCCCCGTGCCAGCCGTGCTGGCCTCCTGAGTCTCCGAGGCCCCACCCTTCACAGATGCTGGTCCCCACGCTGGCTCGTGCCCGTCGATCTTTCATGTTTTAACTCAACTATTACCTTAAACCCCTTTCCTCAATTATACTTTGTGTGCCCCATGACCATCCTTTTGAAAAGTGCACATTGCTGTGTGCTGGACTCACCCCCAAACACTTCTGCAGTAGCAAGTCCGTTACGGTGCTCAGGTCAGGAAACTGAGGCACAAGCTGTTGGCTTTCCCCTAGCCAGTCTGACCCGAAGCTCGTGCCCTAACCTGCTGACATCATTGCTTCTATTTGATTCACGTGGGCCCTTCAGCCTTCATGTTCCGAGTGTGGGGACCCTTTTCTGTTTCACTGTGTCCCCAGTGCCCAGTGTCACGTGCAGGTCGGATATTCACGTTACAGAAGAACAGATGAGTGAGCAGTCCTGCCTCACCCAGGACGTGACCTTCCGTGTGAGAAGTGTCCAGCCCCACCGCTAGCTCCCAGCGCGGTGCCTGGCCAGGGAGAGGGCTGTTGATTGAACGAAGGGTGTGCGAGAGCTGTGTGAGCCGTCTGGCACTCCTTACACGGGATGTTTGCACACCGATGAGAGGGCGAGAGAGCCCAAGTGACGCTGACGACTCACCCTGGGGTGCCGGTTCCAGAACTGACCCTCGCCCTGACCCCTCAGCCTGTCTTGCGTGAAGTGAGGGACGCTGGGCCCCAGTTCTCAGGCTCCAGCCTGACTTCCTGTGCCGACTCGAGCCGGGTGGGAAGGGAGCAGTGAGAAAAACTCCTTGAACGACACGGAGCCGTTTCCAACGGGCTCCCACGCCGGGGTCGGCCTCCACGGGCTGAGGAGGGGCCGCCGGGCCAGCTCCCTTCAGCTGCCTCCCTCCCTCATTCATTCCCAAGGAGATCGTGGGAAGCCTGGAGGAAGCTGGCCACGGTTTGGGGTGAGCTATTTTTGGTAACAGGGTCTTTCGTCTCAGGCTCCAGGGGCCAGGGTGACTGGGAGGGATATGTTTGCATTTCCTCTGGCCCCCTCAGCTCCCCCCCACCGCCTGGGCCCCAGGGACAGGGCCGCCCGCAGTGTGAACCCGCCTCCCCTCCCCGGGCCCGGGAAGCCTTCCTGCTGGCAGCCCCAGCACCACAGGAGGGCTGTGCTCTGCCCCCTCCAGTGACTGTTCCCTGCGCTGGGCACCAGGCCCTCTTCCCGGCCCCCTGGCAGTGTCAGGAGGCAGCAGTAATTCTCGTAATCCCCCGATTTGCACGCTGCTTTGTGGCAGGCCTGTTCCTATCACATGTGGTCTCAGTTGATCCTCGCGACAGCTCTGGGAAGCAGGCGGCTTGGGCCATGAGCCGGGAAAATGAAGTTCTAGGAGGGCATTGGGTCCCAGAGCCCGAGGACAGTGACCGGCAGAGGACGGTGACCAGCAGCCGAGCGCCCCCTCTGGGGCACCCACAGGGATGTGCCATGGTCCCGAGCCCCATGGCCACTTCAGGAGGGGCCTTGGCAGTGCACAGGGCAGCCGGACGGAGACTAAGCCCAAGCTTAGCGGCCAGGTTGGCCCTCTGGTGCAGAGCTGGCCCCAGCTGGCCGCTCCTGCCCTCCGAGGGGCCGCTCCTGCGTGTGGACCCCCTGCGGAGGGCCCTGGGGCTCAATGCCATCTTTTCTTCCCCCAGAGCACACCAGCCCATGAGAACAGCAGGGATGGCCGACTGGTGTGGACAGGCACCCAGGAGCACCTCGTGTCCACTGGCTTCAACCAGGTAGGGCTCCTCGTGGCCAAACCGGACATACACACCATGAGGGCGGGACAAGCCCCTCTGGGAGGCAGGGGCCACGGCTGGCTCCAGGCCTGTCCATATACGGCCCTGCCCTGCGTGTAGCCGGGTCTCAGAGCCCCAGGGGACTGACGGCCGCTGAGAACTGGCAGATTCCATTTACAATAGCTAAGCCTGACCCTGGGAACTGTGGTGGACACCCCCAGGGACCAGAGTCCACGGAGGGCCCCACCCCCTTGCCACCTATGAGTTCTTAAAGGAGCAGGACATGAAAATCCAAATCCTCCCTCCCTGGCGTGCCTCACCCCCACCCCCCACCCTCGTGACTGCCCTCCAAGCTCTGCTCTAGGGTAAGTGCCCCCGTGCCAGCCTGTGTCCTTGGCCCCGGGGTTCCTGCATGGGCCCTTCTGAGCCCCTCTCTGCACCTCCTTGCAGATGCGAGAGCGTGAAGTCAAGCTCTGGGACACCCGGCTCTTCTCCACTGCCCTCACCTCACTCACCCTGGACACCTCTCCCAGGTAGGAGCAGCCGGAGCATTGGGTCGGCTGGCGGGCGTCGAGGGCCCCGTGATGTGTATAAACGCGCGCCGCTGGTCGGGGGCAGGCTTCTTCATGGGGGCTCGTGTGGTGTGTTTTGGCCTTTGGGGAGGAGACTGTGACTCGGCAGGTGGGGGACAAGGTACGTGGGGATGCGCTTGGTTTTGCTGTGAGTGTTCTGGTGGGGCTGAGGACTGGGACACCGAGGCTCTGATTGAGAGGTGGACGTGGGGTGACGTGGGGTAACATGGGGTCTGGAGGCAGGTCTTGGACCCACAGGCTTGGTGAGACCCCAGCCCAGACCCCACGCTGTCGCTGGTAGTCCTGGGTGGGTCAGGGGTGCGGGCAGTCACTTCGTCCTCCCACCGTCCTGCAGGTGTGTGCAGGAGGGTTTATGGTGGCGTCCACCGGGTTCTGGCCGAGCCAGCTTGGTGCTGGGACTGCCCGGACCTGAGGGGGCCGGCTGAGGGGATCAGGTACAGGGGTCTGGGGGAGGAAGAGAAGGAACCTGGTCCCTGAGCTCTGACTCAAGGTGGCTTGCTGAACCCCCTACCCAGGCAGGGACCGCAGAGGTCAGAGCCAGGATGGGGCCTTGGTCCTTGGATGTCCATCCAGCCCCTTCCTCTCCCGTTTTACAGCTGGGGAAGCTGAGTCTCCGCCCAAGTTCCAGGAGCAGGGCGAGCCGTAAGGGGGCAGGCTGAGTGCCCAAGGAGCTCCTGCCAGGGTGGCTCTCGCCCCAGAGAAGGGGAAACTGTTGGGGGACAGAGACCCTCAACTCACGTCCTCTCTCAGGACACAGGGAGAGGACGGGGAGCTGGAAAGGCCTGTTTTGCAGATGAGGGGGGCGGGGGTGAGTGAGGCCCCCACATTCCTTTTAAGTGCACAGTGGACATGAGGCCTCTGCCTGCTCTTGGCCATGGGGATCCCAGGGGGTACTACTAGGACCCCTTCCCTGCATGGGAGGACTTAGGGCTCTCAGGCCTCCTGGCTTCGTGTCCAGCAGCCCCTCCCCCAGCCCTGGTGCTGCACTGGTATCTCATCCCCCAGGCTTCCCCAGGCCAGACACCCCTTTCTCTGCAAGCCCCCCAGCAAGGACTGGCCCAGCCTGGACAAGGGAGTCTGCGCTGACCAACAAGGGCTCCTTACCCCACCACTTCCTGCCTTTTAGACTCCACCCCTGATCTGTGCTGGTTACCCACCCCCACCCCGCAGGAGCGGC
Source organism: Oreotragus oreotragus (assembly GCA_006410675.1). Taxonomy (NCBI): domain Eukaryota; kingdom Metazoa; phylum Chordata; class Mammalia; order Artiodactyla; family Bovidae; genus Oreotragus; species Oreotragus oreotragus. Next base: position 370,041 of record SJYX01001121.1, on the reverse strand, counting down.
CCCCGCCCAGCCCCAGCGTGGCCCCTGGGGGAGTTAACGATGCCCAGACCCCATGGTGCCACTGGCCAAGGCTGACCCTGTAATTATAGCAGTTAAGAATAGCCTCGCAGGGCCAGTGAGGCCTGGAATTTCTCAAATCACTCCCAGATGGGCGGCCAGGCCAGTGTCCCGCCCCCTTCATCCCCCAGTCCTGGCCGCTGCCCCACTGGGCCCACGCCCTTGGCAGAGGAGCTGGGACTCTCCGGCCTTCTGCAAAGCCGGTGGACGCCAAGGCTACGTGCCAGCCTCCAGGCCGGCCTGAGAGCTGGTGGGCCCCCTACCCCCAGGTCCCCAGAAGCCAGAACCCCACAGGGGCCCCCTGGGGCGTCAGGGGCTGCTGACTGGGCTGAAGGTGGGAATCATGCAGGGTGTCAGCTGTGGGCATCATCTAGGCCTCCACTGCACCCGCTCATTGTCTTTATTTTACAGATTTTCCACCTTCATTTGGGTAGAACAGTAAGAGCTACAGGAGGCCAGGGAGGGGTCAGGCACATGCCCCTCCCTGTCCCCTCCCAGGGAGGACCCAGGGCCCTACCCTCCCAGGGGTCTCTGTCTTTGCTCCCAGCTATGCCTTTCCCCGGGGGCAGCAGGTCCTATCCCTAAGGCCAGGCCCAGGCAGACGGCCACCCCGCACTTCCTGTGCAGGGTGGAGGCGGGGGTTACCCTTGGAGCTGACTGAGCAGCTCACACTCCGGCCCTGGAGAGGGAGAAACACTACCTGTCCGGGGCGCCCTGCCCCTGGGCTGGTTGAACAGTCAGCAGTTACCAGCCCTGGGTGAAGGCGAATGGAGGTTTTTCTCCAGATGTTACCAGGGCATAAAAGCCAAAGCCAGAGAAAGCGATCCTCTGTTGGGGTCACCCTGGGAGCGAGCATAAGGCTGGAGGCTGGGAGCACGCTCTGGCCAGAGGCACCCACCCCGCATCCCAGCATGTTCCCTGGAGGCCCGGAGCCTCTGCGGCCCCTCCCGGCTCCTGGAGGCAGGAGGCTGACCGCCCCTCAAGGGCCAGGGAGCAGGTGTCGGCTCTGCGCCCAGGAGCTTCTCCTTAGAGGGATTGAAGGGCACGCATAGCCCCAGGGTCTCAAGGATCCGGTTGGGGGCTGGTGTTTCCCCACCCACGGTCACCCTGGGTTGCGGCTGCCTCCTGGCTGTGCGTACCCCACTCGGTCCCCAGTCCCCCCTTCCTCGCCCAGCCCCTACTCTGATGGGAGGCCCAAAGACCTTTTCTGGGGAACCTGGCATGAGTGCCCCGCCTGCCTCCTGCAGGCCCTGCCACCTACCCCCCTTGCCACCCCACTCACCAGGTTTAGCTTTGCAGCAGAAACATTCCCTCAGCAGCCACTGCGCTGAGCAGCAGCCCACAGGCCCACAATGGCCCCTTTGACGGGGCCACCGGAGGGGAGGGCCGGCCTCACCAGAGCCATTCCCCTAATGGGACCCAGGCACAGGAAACCCACCTGGGCTGCCACCACCGCCTCAGGGGAGGACCCCACCCCGGTCCCTCTGCCCACCGTGGCCCCCTGCCTGCCTCGCCTTGCTCATGCCAGAACCCTCCGCAGCCGATAATTGAATCCAGAGCCTCGCGTGGCCGGCGCTGACATCAACGCCCAGAGCCGCAGGGCCTGTTCGGCAGGCCTGGCCGGGCTGCCTCCTTCCCGCCAGGGTGAGCCCGGGGGCCAGGGGGCCACGACCTGTGTAGGGCGGTGGGCAGGGGCCTGGGGGGAGCTTGTGCGGGCCTCTGCAGGACTTCTGTGGCCCTCAGGGCCACCTCCCTTCTCGCCAGAGGGTGACTGGAAAAGGTGGCAGCGGGTGTCTGTGTTGGTTCCTCTCCCCAAACTCCTAGCACCTGGTCCAGCCAGGGCTGTGCACAGCCTCCCTGGCCCTGCCCTACCTCGGCCGGCGGCTTCCAGGAAAACACTCATAGTGCAGGGTTTCTGGGAAGCCTGTGTCCCCCCCAGTGCAGAGAGTAGAGGCGGGTCTCGGGCCAGCAGACCTCCTGCCCGTGGGCACCGCCTCTCGCAGCCCTGGCTGGGCCTCCGCCTGCTTGCCCACAGGCTTCCTGCCACTGAGGACCTCGCTCCCTCCACCACGGCCCCATCTCTGTGGCAGGAGCAGAAGGCCAGGGTCTCCCTGCCTGAGCCCACGCGGAGGGGCAACGGGGCCATAGGGAGGGCTGACCCGACCTGGTCCAGGGCCGTCGTGGGCCTGGGGGACATGGCTCAAGGCACCCCTCCCCAGAGGAGGGCAGGCGGTGCACTGCTGGTCAGACCCCTCCCCAAGGAGGGACTCCTGGGGGTCTGTGTCTGCTACGAGCCTCTCCCGGGAGCCTGGCAGCTCCTGCTGGGAGAAGACTGGGCCTGGGGAGGGGTAGGCTGCCCTCAGCGCTCCCCTGCCCCGAGGCTGAAGTGGCCTCTCGCCCCTTCCTGCTCCCAACTGGTCCCCGTCTCCCTGGGAGCCTAGACCGGGTACCTCAGGTGAGCTGGATAGCCCAGGGCCTGCCGACTGGGGCTTTGCACCTGCTGGGAAGTGGGGTCCCGGCTCCCAGCTCCCCGCTTTAAGCCAACCCTGTGAGCCCTCACCCCGCCTCCGCACAGGTACCCTGGGGCTGTGCCGAGAAACACGCGTGCCTCTTTTTATCTTTTATTTTTCTTACAAAAGACCTTCATATCATTATTTGTCTTTAAAAAAAACCAACAAAGTCCTTGTCTCTGACTTTGAAAAACATTTTCCCAGAATAAATGGGAAAGGATCTTTTATAAATACATTAAAAAAAAAAAAGCGAAACTTGTTCCTAAAGCATCTTTCTTTCCAGTTTCTTTTCCTCTTTCGCTCCCCAGGGCCGAGGCAGGATCACCCGCCCCCGTCCCCAGTCCCGCTCTCCCTCTGCTCTTTTCCAGGGGCTTCCTTCACTGGCCCCCCAGAGTCTCCTTAGGGTGGGGGGGCTTGGCAGCCCCAGGCCTGTGTTACCAGCACACGGCAGGGCTGGCCCCACCCCAGGCGCTGCACAGTGCAGAGGATGAGGTGACACCATCCTCCAGACACTCGGACGGGGGCCCCTTAGAGGATTATCCCTGGGCTCCAGCGTCTCACAGAAGAGGAGACCGAGGTCCAGAGACAGGCAGGGGTGTGCTGCGGTCACCCAGCCCGGGTCCTGACGTGTCCTCGTCGTCCGAATCTGAGAAGCTCCTTGATGTGGCAGCAGGAACTGGACCCCCTGGCCAGTCCCAGCGGGGCCGAGGGCCCGGCCGTGGCGGTCCGTCCCTCCCAGGCTTAGATGTAGGGCTTGGCTGGGAGGGGCCCCTGGGGGCCGGGCCCCGAGTAGCCCATGAGCGGCACCTCGCACTCCAGCCCGCCCGGCGGGGCCTCCCCACCACCCTCCAACGCCTTGGGGTCTGGCTCCAGGGGGGCCTTCACCCCCTCCAACTCCAGGGGCCCAGCCCCAGGTCCCACTTGCCCTTTGCCCTGTGCCACAGCTGCAGCGGCCCGCCCCCGCCGCACACAGAAGGCCGCCCCGACGGCGGCCAGCACGGCCAGGAGCACGGCGGCCAGGGCGGGCGCGATCAGGAGCGGCAGGTTGCCCTCGCGGGCCTGGGTGACCGGGGCGTGGTTGGAGCGGACGGCCGGGGGTGTGCGGGCCTCCCCGCAGGCCTCCTCGCCCTCAGGCACCCTCCCAGGCCCCAGGGCCCGGACACAGATGGAGTAGGTGGCGTTGGGCCGCAGCTGGGTGACGGTGTACTCGGTGAGTGAGGCGGGCAGCCGCAGCGTCACGGGCCGCTTGTCGGGGCCCGAGAGGTTGCGATAGGTGAGGCGGAGGCTCCTCAGCTGCACAGCGCTGCCCTGCTGGAAGCGCTGGAGCCCCACCCTCAGGGATGTGGGGCTGGCGGGCTCGATGCCCAGGGGCAGGGGCCGCGGCGTGGCCGGGGCGGGGCTGGGCCTGGGTCCCGGCCTCACCCGGCCCTCGCAGTACAGCCCCGTGAAGCCCTGAGGACACAGGCACTCCAGGTGGCCCCGCGCCCCCAGATGGCAGGTGCCCCCGTTGAGGCAGATGGATGCTGGGCAGTCCCGGGGTGGGGGCACAGGCCCCGCAGTTGGGGGCGCGGGGGGCGGCCGGCTCGGGGCCCCAGTGGCCAGCTCCGTGGGGCGGAGCTGGGTGGGAGCTGGGCTGGAAGGCAGGAGTGTGGGCTCCCGCATGGGGGCCCTCGCGGTGGGCGCCGTGGTGGTGGTGGCCGGACAGCCAAAGTCAGCATAGTCGAGGTCCAGGAGCAGCCGGCCGGCGTTCTTGGGCGGGAAGTGGCAGCGCGTCTCCTCGGGGCTGGCCAAGGTCAGGCGGCTCTCCCGGACCCAGGGGCCGAACCAGCTGAGGGGACACACGCAGTTGAAGGGGTTGCGGGCGGCTGCCAGGAGCCTCAGGCGGGGGAGGAGGGCGGAGAGCTCGTGCGGCAGGGCCTGCAGGCTCAGGTTGCTCAGGTCCAGCTCCTGCAGGGCCGCTAGGCCGGCCAGGTCCTCCGGCCGCAGCTGGGCGATGCGGGTGTTGCCGGCCAGCCGCAGGCGTGTCAGGCCCCGCAGGCCCCGGACAGCAGGGGGCACACGCTCCAGCTGGTTGTCGGCCACATCCAGGTCGTGGAGGTTGCGCAGGCGGCCAAAGAGCCCCTCGTCCAGGTGCCGCAGCCCCAGGCCGGCCAGCCGCAGCGCCTCCACGTTAGCGGTGTCCAGGACGCCGGGCTCCAGGGCCGGGAGGCCGTTGTGACTGAGGTCCAGCAGCAGCAGGCGNCGTGGAGGTTGCGCAGGCGGCCAAAGAGCCCCTCGTCCAGGTGCCGCAGCCCCAGGCCGGCCAGCCGCAGCGCCTCCACGTTAGCGGTGTCCAGGACGCCGGGCTCCAGGGCCGGGAGGCCGTTGTGACTGAGGTCCAGCAGCAGCAGGCGGGGCAGGCGCAGCGGGGGCAGTGCCCGCAACTCGTTCTCCTGCAGCTTCAGCTCCAGGAGGTGGTCGAGCGCGTCAAAGGCGCCAGGCTGGATGTGGCGGATGCGGTTCTTGCCCAGGTAGAGGCGCTCGAGGCAGCGCAGGCCGCGGAAGGTCTCGTTGGTGATTTCCCGGAGCCTGTTGGCAGTCAGGTCCAGGTTGCTTAGGTTGGCCAGTGGCTGGAAGACCCCCCCAGGCAGGCTGGCGATCTGGTTTTGCGACAGGTCCAGGAGCTGCAGCCCTGGCAGGCCAGCAAAGCTGCCTGCGTCGAGCGTGGTGATGCCGTTCTCAAAGATGTACAGGCCCACGGTGTCAGGCGGCACGTCCAGAGGCACAGTGGTCCCCTGGCGGGCGGTGCAGAAGACGGTCCGTGGCTGGTTGCACTGGCAGCCGGGTGGGCAGCCCTGCACCCCGGGCCCCAGGGCCAGTAGCAGCAGCAGTGGCAGCAGCAGGCGCAGGGGGGCCCTGGAGCACATCTCTGGTCCCTGGGAGCAGAGAGGGAAATGGGAGACCGTGAGTCAGGGACCCCAGGGGACAGCCACTCCAGGAAGGGTCAGGAGGGGAATTCCCAGCCCCACTCCGCTCCCCACCCTCAGACCCGACAGCACACAGGAGCTGTGAGTCAGGTCCCCTGAGCCCGGGCTGGGCTCCTGGCGCTGCCCCGTCACTCCCTCGCTATGTGACTCTGAGCGGTCACGTGGCCTCGTCATGGTATCAGTTGCCATTTCCTGCGCTGACACCAGGGTTCGGTGGGCTGACTGACGCACACAGAGGGGGCCTGGCTTCCAAACGCTCAGAGACCATGAACAGCTGGCCCCTCCTTTCCCCTTAGCTCCAGCCCTCCAGCCTCTCTGCAGCTGAGAGAGAATACGTATTGGTCAAAAAGCATCAGGCTCTGTGCCCTCCCCTGAAACACCTCCCCCCCAAAATCTCTGCGGAGGCAGATGGCAACGGAGGGAAAACGCAGGTCCTGGAGCGGCAGCCCCTCCCGCAGCATCTGGGAGAGACAGGCAGGCAGGCGGCCGAGCGCGTAAGTAGAGAAGCTGGCTGCCCCCGGCCGCCGCCGCCACGCTCCGCGTCCTGCAAGTGAGGAGAGACCACAGCAGGAAGACCTCATGTGGAAACTATGGGATCGGTGTTTTTCCACTTGCGAAGTCAGACCTGCCCAGGACGCAGCCAGCAGCAGAGTTCCTGGGGAGGGGGAGGCAGGGAACCTCAGCCTCCAGGCACCCCTATCTTTGAGCCATGACAGAACTAAAGGTGGGGGGGCTCTGGCCTCCCTGGAGTGGCCCAGGGTGCAGGTTGGGGGATACGGTTTGCATGGTGGAGAGAGCACCAAGCTTGGAGATGCTCCAGAGAGGATCCTCCACCATTTCTCAGGATGCATTCTGGGCCAGGCATGGCACAGGAGGGGCAGCTGCCATCCCCACTTGCCAGTGGCACCGAGCATCACCCAGCAGCTCCTCCAGGTGGGAGCTGTTCTCTGTGCTCCCAGACGACAGAAGAGGGGCTTCTGGAGGCGCAGGCACTTGCTGCCTTCACGCTGTCTGGAAATCTGAGCTGCAGCCCAGCTCCTTAACCACGTCCAGGTGCGGCTGGGCCTGCCCTCCTGACGCGGGGCCCAGTCCTGCCCGTGTGGGGGTAGCTCCTCCAGCGGCTCCAGCTCCCACTTGTAGCCGGAACTGCCTGAGACGGGATGGGGCCACAGCACGGGCCCCCTTCACTTAGGCTTCTATGGGGGAGCCGGGGGCCACCCCAGCAGCAGTCCCCCTGCCCCGTGGGCCCCTAGACCCCGAGAGGCCGGCACACGTCCCCTCCAGGTGCCTCTAGCTCACACAAGGGCCTTTTGTGCTGAGGCTCAGCTTCCCCTCCCCCACACAGGCCAGCCTTCCAGCCACGCAGGTAACAGGGCCCCTCGGCCGGCGTGCTGCCCACTGCTGTGGATCGGGCTGCCCCTGCCCTCCCTGGGGTCGTGGGCTCCTGGACCTGAGTCCAGGAGGGGCAGGTGGTCCTCCAGAGGCCGCAATGGTGTCGGGCTAGCTCTGGATAAAAGCCCGTCACCAGATTGGGCCTGCCTAGAGCCACCCACCTGCAGGGTCCCCTCTGCCCCTCGGTCATTAACGCTGATGACTGCCCTCCGGAGACCTGACCCCAGCCTGTGCCCCAGCCTTTGCTCTCTAGGTCCTGCAGTCCTCTCCCTGAGGGGTGGCTGCATCGGCTTTTGCTTCCCTGCATCCCAGAGAACATTTCCGCTGAGTGAACTGTGGGGAAGCTCTGCCCTAACCCAGAGGCCCGGCGCGCCGTGGCCCCACTGGCGCCGTCCCCGGGGGGCTCTGGGCCGCACCCAGCTTCCTCCCCCGCCTGGGCCCGCTCCACCCCTACTGACTCAAAGGGGCGGGTACAGCCTGGCCACCAGATGTGCTGGGAGCGACCCCCACCCCCTCACTGCGTCTGGGGTGAGCCGCCTCCCCTTGAAGTTGCCCTCCTGGCAGGGGGCAGGCAGGGTCAGGACGGGAGTAGGCAGGCTCGGGGACGGGGGGGCCCTACCCACGGCCAGCCTGGCCACCCTTACAGCTTCAGCTCCCCTTGGGCCTTATACAAACAAGGTCACGGCTAAAAGCCCCACACTCCAGTCTGGCAGCCGTGGGTCAGGGGCACTCGAGGTGTGAGGTCACAGACAGCAGGCTCCTCTCGGCACCCCAGTTTCCCCGTCTGTCCATCCGGTGTTTCAGAAAGGACACCTCCCAGGGCTGGGGTGCTTGGCACCGAGGGGCCAAGCATGGTCTATGGGGGCCTGAGATGCATATTGGGTGTGTTTCCCATTCTGCATTGAGGAGGGGCCCAGCATAGACTCTGAGCTTCCCTCTATAGTCTGCTAGCCCTTTAATCAGTGAAGTCCTCATGGGCAGGGGAAGGCAGGGATGCTGGGGGTCTGGCCGAGCTGACAGAGGGTAGGGGGTGGCATCCTCTGCCGGGAAGACCCCACAGGCAGTAGCCACCCTGCCTCCCAGCCCTGAGGTGCAGAGCTGAGTGTTTTCACCTGAACCCCACTTCCCCCATCCAGGGAGGGGCTGGCACTGAGGCGTGGGAAGGTGACAGCTCGTGGCCATCAGCTCTGGGGGCTCTGCCACCAGGAACCAATGAGAGGGCCCCAGAGGGTAAAGGCTGACCATGGAGGGCGGTGGTGGGGCAGCAAAGGTCAGTTCCGCCCCTACACGCGTTCTTGCTCCCTCCTCACCTGTGGGCTGTGTCTCCCCAGCCCTGCTCCACCTGGACTTGGCTCTGAGCACCCAGGGTTGTGGTTCCATGTCCTCCTGTTTGTTTGAAATGGGGAAGTTCCTTTAACAAGTTCTGGGAGCGATTCCACCCGTCTGGGCGCGTGCTGGTGTGTGTGTGCGTTGGGGGCGGGAGCATCTCCCCGGGGTCACGGCTGCCCTGGCCCTTGCAGTTTCAGCAGCTCCAAAGGACCAGGGGCCTGGGCTTTGATATCTGATCTGCTGACTCCAGCAAGGCGGCGGGACCGCTCCCTCTGCAGAGGGTGTGTGTGTGGGGTGCTGGCGACAGCCCTGGGGTGGGGGGTGGGGGGCAGTGTGTCTAGGGCCTGCCCACCCCTCATGGACTCGCCTTGGCCTGGCCCCACTACAGGGCCTGCCAGGGGACTGAGCCGGGGTGGGGCTTTGGGATCCAACTGCCTATACTGGCTGCCTGGCCCCAGCCCTTCACCTCAGTTCCCATATGTGAAGCAGGGGGCGTGGGGTGGGTACAGCCCCTGTCTCAGGCTGTTTAGTTTGTATTTGGAGAACATTCTGAGTGGTCTCTAAATAAGTGGGTCGGTAAACATGATCTACTGAGGGTGTCACCCATGAAACCTCTGCACGCGTGGGGTGGGGGAGCCACGATGCATACTTTTCAGCACAGACAAGGCTCCTGGGCCGAGGGTGGGGCCTCCACATACGGGCTGCCTGCTGTGCTTGGGCATGGAAAAGCGGGAGAAGCTGGAGCAAGCAGGCTGGGGCGGTGCTGGGGGCGTCTTTCGTTCTAGAAGGGGGTGGGGGGAAATGAGCTGTCCTTTGGCCGGCACTTCAGCATGTGATGGGGGGTGGGGAACAGGAGGAGGGACTCTGTGAGTAAGAACGTGGTCATCTCAGCTCTTGGGGACCCAGAGTGTCCCCACCCACCCCTTAGCATGGGACACACCTGCAGGCACCTACTCACACACAGGCCCTGGGTCAGGCAGGGACTGGTGAGTGGGCGGGACCCAGGCTCCAGACCTGAGGCTGGAGCGTCTCCCGTGCCTATTCAGTGGGCAGGGGTGGGTACAGGCAGATCGCAGTGGGCACACACCCCTTCCTGCACCCGACGCTGCAGAGTGGGTACCCGGGGTCTGGGCTGCGGCTCTGACCCCGCAGCTCCCAGCGCCGGCCAGCCAGGCCTGGCAGTAGCCCAGCCCAGGAGTCTGCCAACCCCCCAGGCAGGCGGGACTGTGCCGGCAGCCAGGATGGCTGGCTCCGGTTTCGCTGACGTGTCTGAGGAGGCTCCGGGTTCGGGTCCGGGTCTGGTCCACCCGCCTCCCCATCCCTAGCGGGCAGCAGCCCCTGGCCCAGAAGGCGGGGGTCTCGATCCTGGGCCCTGGTGGAAGGAGCCAAGGGGACTGAGCCTCAGGTTCCCCAGAGATAGCCCTCAGGGTGAGGGTGGGGGTGGTCCTCGCCCTGCCCTGTGATTAAGCCGGCAGGGGGTGGGGGCACCACTCTTGGTGTCACCACCTCCAGCCGGTTCTGTTCTTGCTGTGGATAGGGCCCGACACACCATGCCACGACTTCATCCTGGTCCCTTCCCTTCCATCTCCCACCTATAGGGCTTCTCAACTCCAGCTGCACATTGAAAATCACTAGGAAGCTTTAGAAAAGTTCTAGTGCTTGGGCCCCACCCTCCCCCAGGCAATTTAGTAAGACTTTTTGGGTGAGAACCGGGCAGAGCTGTGTTTCAGAGAAGCTCTTTGGGTGGGTAGGTCTCCTTGCCTAACCCGGCCTCACAGATCCTCAGGCAGAGGGTCGCCGAGGCAGGCAGTCTGTATGGCAGCCTGTCTCCCTGTCCCCGGAAGCCTTGATTCCTGAGCCGGCAGCATCGGAAGAGCCGGGCCGGGCCCCCTCCCCGCCCCACTCCACGCGGGAGCTGCTGGATCCGGTTGGGTGCAATCTGGGGCACCGTGGATGACTTGGGAGCCGCCGGACCTGTCAGCCCAGGGCAGGGAGACCAGTGACTAAGGCCAGTCGCCAACTCCAGGGAGCCCTCGGGGCAGCAGGACGCGCCTTCTTGGTCAGTGCAGGTGCCACCCTGCAGGACACCTGCGGCCCAACTTGGAATGGGCTGGTCCAGATCCACCGTCGGCACGCGCCAATGTGATGCCACCGGGGCTGGGCTCAGAGACGGGGCCTCCTCACTGCCCTGTCCCCGCCCAGGGCCAAGACACCCATCAGGTAGGGCCCTAACCCTGCAATTAACCCTGAATTTGCCAGGGGAAGACCTTAGTCACCAAGGGAGGTCGCCAGCCCCAAGCAAGCTGGGCCCAGGCTGTCTGCAGCCTAGACGAGGTGAGAAGGAGGCAGAAGCCCCTCCTCCAGAGGGGTGCTTGCTCTTCTGATGCCCTCATGCCTGGGGATCTCAGTCACCCTGCCACAGAGGAGGCCCTCTGCAGGGTCTGTGAGCTGATCGGTGGGCAGGTGGCGTGGGGCGGGGGCAGGGGC